>JBBBDQ010001511.1:2212500-2347500 GCA_037127315.1 Ascarosepion bandense | reverse complement strand
AGGCATTGTATGTAACCAGCTCGTTTTCCCCCACTGGAAATTAAGTATTAGATCAAAAGAGATGTCAGCTGCCATTCTCTGATAGTCAAGACTTTTAGAGGTGCGCCTGTATATCGTCATATCATTGGCGTAGATGTTTATAAATGATCGGAGTATATTCTTAGATTCATCATTTATATAAATTATGAAGAGGTTTATTCCGAGAAGGGATCTATCTATCTCCTCTCACTCTCTATCTCTCTGGACTTTTATCAGTTTCCAATAAAAATGACAGGAGAGGGTTTTAGTGGACGAAGGGTCCATTTACTAATTTATGTTTAACGAGTCGACTCGACGTAACATGTGGTCATGATTTTAAAGCAGGTTTTAAGGTAGAACAAAAAGGCGAAAGTAACCAGAAAAACAATGTATTGACAAAGGTTACATGGGGTTGAGAGAGCATGCATAAGAAAGTGAAAAGGAAAGAGTCATTCCCCTTCGTCTGTTCGTAGAAACAAAATAAGATGTATGAAGTTTTTTCTCTAGCTGAAAGAAAGGTTTGTAACAATTGTTAAGATTATCGTAAAGAGTTCAAAGTTCAAATCCTTGATGAAGAAAGTCAGACAGAAGACAAAGTTCTGTGTCTGTGTGTGCGTTGAGTAGAGAGAGAGAGAGAGAGACTTACATGCGAATGTAGCAGTCGGTGGATTTCTACTGACGAAGGTTGGAAAAATTGTGGATTTATGTGTAGGAAGTTATTTTATGTAAAGTCCTGTTTGAATGAAAGTTAATGTGCATAGTGTTAATGTAGGAGAAGAAAATTAAAAGAAATTTTGCACCACTAATTGCTACACGCAATTAGTGCGCGTGTGTTTGTGTGAGTTTGGAAGACATGTTTGCTCTTGTCCCGGGACGAAATCCTAACCGGTGTACCACGTGATGTTTTCCGTTTTTATTAGCATCGTTTTTGGCGAGAACCAGTCATCACGTGGACGGCGAGTGACCATGCGTGTGTGTGTGTGTGTGTGTGTGTGTGTGGGTGTCAATGTATGAAACCCCACAGGGTCACGGATCACTTTTGACTGAAAATTCTATTTCACCGTTTTCATGTGACCGAAATTCTTTCAAATATGCAATTATACATCTTGAAGGCATATGTGTGAATCTCATTAACTTTTAAAATGACAATTTCTAAATATAAAATTGATAAAAATACCTACTTTGGAAACTTAGGTCCATCATTTCTTAAATTACATTTGTTTCGTTATTGTTCCATAAAACAACTTTTCTCATTGATCGATTTATCGCCTTTTATCGATTTACATTTGTAGATTAATTACAACCATAAAATAATAAAATTATATTTCCTTCACTTAACCATCGCACTCTACAGCTAAAAATGTGATTAAAAGATTGGACATCTATTTCAAGCATCTCTGTATCTTGCCATAAACCGATTCGTCTAATATAAGACAAATAGGACCCACAAGCTAAATTATAAATGCATCACATAAGTACAGTGATCAATCATTAAAAATAGTGCATTCAGACATTAAATTCAACGTAAATGATATCAACAACAAGGGAGATAATTCTACTATGCCATTATTTATGTAGTTCTTTATACTGAAGATAATTTAAAAAAATGAAATACTGTAAAAAGCATATAATCGTTATTTTTTCAGAAATTTTTGATGTGAGATTTTTTTAACCAAGAAATTTTGAAACTACGAAAAAGTGAAGATCATATCAGTTAAAGATGAGAATGATTTGTTTTCAGACAGCTGTTTAACTATTTTTGGATTAATGACAATCAATAAATTGGCGCCTTTTTTCAATTTGATTATCCGACGTGGAGTATTAGTGTGTGCATTTGGATGATGTTAGAGAGACTGTGTAATCGTTTTAGATGTTTTAAACACAGCCAGACGACTGGGTTTTTACGAGATTGTGCAATTTCATTTACTAATGTGAGTCTTAAGTGAATCGAGTTCGAAGTTTTTGGTAATGAATTTTGCTCTCAAATATATATTAGACTGAGTCAAAAGTAATTTCCGCTTTTATAAACCAACCGTAATATTTAAAATTGTTGAACAAAAAGAAGAAATTATTTATGACTCAACCTAATATTTGTAGACACACATTCCTACCAGCTCTTCTCTCGTTTCTTTTACTTCGATTATCCACGCATGCACGCATGCGTATAGAGACATAAACGCGTGCGTGCGCGCACACACACACATGCAAATATGGTGGTGCAGATTTAAGGACTAAATACAGAAATATATCAGATACCGCCTAGAAATACCTTCCACATAATGGTAAGGTATTGGTAGCAATGGTATCTTCATCTAGTTCATTTATTACCGCTATGTGGGAGGTATTTTTGGGAGGTATATGCGGAGGAATTTCTGCCGCACCCTGTAGTTGAGTCTCTCTCTTTCTCTCTCTCTTACTCACTCATCATACACACTCACACATATGTACAGAGTGCAGCAGATATATCTCCCACATAATGTTAAGGCATTAGTGGCAATGTGATCATATATTATTCAAATACAAAAATTCGTTTTAAATCTAAAATTAAATATTATTTTATTTTTAATACCTAATTTTAGGTGTATTTGACAAATAAAAGCAAAAATAATATACTCCATCGGAAGTGCCACCCGGGGTCACCACTCCATCCGTCTCTTTGCACGCCACTGTGCCTAGTCGATATCCCATTCACCAAATTGCAATACAGTAGCACCGATAACATATCAGTTAAGTGCCATACATAATACACGCTTGGGCGATCATGTCTCGAAAGAGACATAACTGAGTGGGCAGAAGATTATCTCGCAGTAGGTTGCCATTGCTTTCTGCGATAGATTGGTTGCCAGCCAAGGCTATAGAACCCAATCTGTCCTGTTATTTAACCCATAACTGGATGGAAGAAACGGATTAGTACCTTTACCAAGGATATTTGCGCGAAAGTGAATGCAATGAATTCAACTGGAATTCGAACTCGGCTCTCCGATTTGTCGTTCCGAGCCGAAAAATTGGAGAGCCAAGTTCGAATTCCAGTTATGCGGTACCGTCACTGATGCGCAGGGGCTACATAAGAGTAAAAGTTTAAGCAGGAGCAGAGCGGAGAGAAAGACTAACGAGAGAAAGGGCATGAGAATGATAGGAACACAGGTGTAAAGACAGTTGTGAAGGTTGAGAGAAAGGAAAAGAACAAGATGATGATGTAAAAAGGACGAGGGAAGGACTGGAGTCAAGTGGATAAGAGAGCCTCCTTAAAAATTACTCTCCGGTTCCGATCTATGACTATTAGTTGGATAACGCACGCCATAGAATCCTTAACCCAAACCCCTTGATGAAGAGAGAAGTAATCCAGGACTGAGAAGAAATTAAAAGAATACCACAGAAGTGAAACCATGACGTTAACCCAGGAATCGAGACAGCAGAAATTCTTGAGATAGAAACATCATACCTGTGCGTGTGATGGTATTTATCGAGACAAGATTGATCGTTTGAGAGGACTAACGGATCTACTAGACGAAGGAATGGCGATAAAGACTGCTCAGAGATGACTGAACATACCCTACTTCAATAAAGTAATTGATAATCAGATGATTACAAGTTCGGGAAAGTAATGGCACGTAAAAATAGGACAGTGTCTTGTTAATTCGGCTATTAAGTCTTAGAAGCGTCATTAAAATGTCATTAGATACCAAAATATCTCGTTATTGTAATTGATACGCTGTAGAAAGAACAGGTAATAAAGGAACTATAAGAGAAAATGGCTTTTATAATCAAACAAATTTGCAAACATTTTGGAGCTGATGCAGCATTTCATAGAATATTTGAAAAAATATTTCATTCATTTAAAATTATAGCATTATTCTATCAGTTTTCGAAATATTTGGTTGGGTTTTATATGGATGTCACACATGGCGATAATCTTATTCAGAAATATCTAAGCTGTATACAACCGCTTTCTAAGATTATGAATTATGTTAATAGTGACTACTGCGCTGTGAATAGATAAAAAAATAATGAAACTAGCCGAAAAACTATTTTTTTTTAAAATCGAACAAATTTACAAACAATTTGTAGGTGATGCAATTTTTTTTATTATATTTTTCAAAATGTTTCATTCAAGGAAATTCATAACATCATTCTATGAGTCCTCAATTTCTTTTGTTTTTCTATAACCTAATCTCACCTTTCAGCTAAAATAAATTTTCTATCATTAAAGAAAACAGATTTTGATTAAATTAATTGTTCGAGGAAGTATTTCGATATACTGAACATTTTGGAACCACTCATCAGGATATGTTGCAGTTGATAATCTGAGGTTTTCAAGTCTAGGAAAATTACGACAGGAAAAAAACACGACAGTTTCTTATTAATTCAGCTACAAAAGGCTAACAAACATACGTCATGATAATTTCATTATATACAGCAACATCCTTTCTTATGCGAATATTTATCTCGGCGTCAAATTGTTTGTTTACAGACGGTAGTAGAAATAATGAAACTAACAGAAAAGCTGGTTTTATAATCGAACTAATTTGTAAATATTTTGAAGCTGATGAAACATTTCACAGAATCTCTGACAAAATATTTGATTCAATGAAATTTATAGAATTATTCTATCAAAATATTCTAGTTTTTCTTCATATGGATGTTACGCATGGCGCCAATCTTATTCAGAAATATTTAAGCTGTATACAACCGCTTTCTAAGATTATGAATTATGTTAATGGTGACTACTGCGCTGTAGACAGATAAAGAAATAATGAAACTAGCCGAAAAACTATTTTTAATTTTTTAATCGAATAAATTTACAAACAATTTGCAGGTAATGCAATTTTTTTTATTATATTTTTCAAAATGCTTCATTCAATGAAATTCATAGCATCATTCTATGAGTCCTCAAATTTGTTTTTCCATAATCTAATACCACCTTTCAACTAAAATGAATTTTCTATCATTAAAGAAAAAACGGTTTTTGATTAAATGAATTTTTCGTTGAAGTATTTCGATTTATTTAACTTTTTGGAACAATTACCAGAGAATGTTGTTTTACAGAAACAATTGATAATCTGAGGTTTACAAGTCAAGGAAAATTACGATATGTTTAAACATCACATTGTCTTAGTAAATCGGCCACAAAGGCTAACAAACATACGTCACTAACATTCAGAATATTATGATACTAATGTTGGTCAAGTATTTTATCGAATTGCTCATGAAGATTTTGTAATGCTTGATAATCATTTCATTAAGAATTCAGGTTTCACACAGGTAATAATCACACACTTTCTCACACACTTCCACACGAATTTCAGGTACATACATATACTTTTAGTTCTAATGAGAAAGATATTAAAAGACGACTGAAGTGCAATTAACTTCATTACATGGAGTTTCAAGAAATATTAAAACAGAAAGCCTTGAGCCTTTTGCTGATTCTTGGGATTTCTATAAGAAGGACAGAATAAATTAGAAATATTCAGTTTCTCTAATTGATAGTGTTGTATAACAGAAGAGGGAATAGTCTACAATATTGTAAATCAAAAATATCCTCGGGATGGCATAAGCAAAAGAAGCAGTTAGAATTGCTGTTTACGATGAGATAGAAGAAATACAAGACTTTATCTATCTATCTATCTATTTATTTCAGTCTCTTCATATCTATCTATCTATCTATCTATCTATCTATCTATCTATTTCAGTCTCTTCATATCTATCTATCTATCTATTTCAGTCTCTTCATATCTATCTATCTATTTCAGTCTCTTCATATCTATCTATCTATCTATCTATTTCAGTCTCTTCATATCTATCTATCTATCTATTTCAGTCTCTTCATATCTATCTATCTATCTATTTCAGTCTCTTCATATCTATCTATCTATCTATTTCAGCGTCTTCATATCTATCTATCTATCTATCTATCTATCTATCTATTTCAGCCTCTTCATATCTATCTATCTATCTATCTATCTATCTATCTATCTATCTATTTCTAGTCTCTTCATATCTATCTATCTATCTATCTATCTATCTATCTATCTATCTATATTTCAGTCTCTTCATATCTATCTATCTATCTATCTATTTCAGTCTCTTCATATCTATCTATCTATCTATCTATTTCAGTCTCTTCATATCTATCTATCTATTTCAGTCTCTTCATATCTATCTATCTATTTCAGTCTCTTCATATCTATCTATCTATCTATCTATCTATCTATCTCAGTCTCTTCATATCTATCTATCTATTTCAGTCTCTTCATATCTATCTATCTATCTATCTATCTATCTATCTATCTATCTATCTATCTATCTATCTCAGTCTCTTCATATCTATCTATCTATCTATCTATCTATCTATCTCAGTCTCTTCATATATATCTATCTATCTATCTATCTATCTATCTATCTATCTATCTCAGTCTCTTCATATCTATCTATCTCAGTCTCTTCATATCTATCTATTTCAGTCTCTTCCTATCTATCTATCTATCTATCTATCTATCTATCTATCTATCTATCTATCTATCTCACTCAGTGTGTTCATTTCTATCAGAGTTGCCAAATTTTCCTTCATTCACAATATATATCTGACTAGATTTGTTAAAGGAATTAGTAAATTTTGATGAATAATTTTTGCTAATTCAATTTGATATTATCATGACTTTTAATTTTTTTAATAAAATGCAAATATTATATCTTGTTTATTTTCCGGTCGGAATCAAAAGCAATTTTCATATCAATGTCTGCAATTTCGAATTTTCATAATGGCAAAATTCGTGCACCTGTTTCAGTGGTTTTTGTAGTCTTCACCATCATCATCATTAATATACATGTCTATTCGCTTTTGCCACCATGCGATTCTGTGATCACTTAATCGGATTTTGTTAATGTTATAATGGGTACTTGTGATGGATCTTTTCATTCTCTTACTTTCTTTCATTTTACTGAGTTAACCAGATTTATTTAAAACAGAGGGACATTTCTAGGAGTGCAGATCTGACTGAGAAAAAGTGCCAATCTCCGGATGAAGGGAAAATTTGAAGCAACTGAAATGGGGTTCTACAAAAGAATGCTGCAAATGTCATAGATCAATCATGTGTGCAATGATGAGGTTTTAGAAAGGATGGAAACGAAAAGGAAATTAATACTGAGCATCAGGAAAATACAGCTAAAGTTCCTGGAACATGCAATGAGGAAGGAGAGCTTGGAGAATCTGATACTAACAGGCCAGATAGAGGGGAAAAGAGACAGGGGAAAGCAGCGAATAACATATTTGAAGGACCTGATCAGGAACGAGGGTTGCGTGGTGTAACAGGAGATAGCGTGCTAAGAGCCAGCAGGGATAAGAAGACGGTGAAAGCCATGATCGACTACGTCCTGAAAAGACAGGACACATAGAAGAAGAAGAAGAAGAAGTGCCATTATCTTCTTTATTGTTCCAATTTTTCGATTGTGGCCCTATCAGGCGTTTTCAGATCTCTATCAGTAATTTCGAACCGAACCCTTTATTCTATCAACCGAGGTTGGGTATTTTCATTTCAAAGTCCTTGTAATAGCTTATCGCGGGTCAGTTATTTTTGTAGTATTTGATTCATGCTAGAAAATACCAGATGTCTGAATCAAATCTAATGTCTATCAAAACACTTTGATCTAAGAAGGGTTTCTCTGTGGTTCTCTCAATATGTACTAGCTTAAATCTTAGAAATATCAAAAAACTTAGGATCTCGAAAGATTGACATACAAGGTGACATCGAGACCACTATATACAGAATCGGGCCTTAAATGATGTCAGTGGGTGCGTCAATTTAAACAATTAAATGAGGCCAGCTGAACTTGGGATATATACATACAAGACAACCGGATAACAGGATACACTCAGCCTACTCAACGCGCGTAAGAAAATCTAACGTTTAAAGGAAGTCCCAAAACCACATACCCTCGATTCGATTGATATGAATCTGATGGAGTCAAAAAATGGACACCGTTTATCTTATGGAAATCGTCATGGGCATGTACCCAATAAATTCAGCGTATCCTCCTCTGCAACTTGTTACTCGTTCCATTTACGTTTAGATTGAAGCAAAGAGAAGATTGTCTTTTTAGTTTCAGTGAAGATTCTCCGTCAACACTCTTATATTAGGTGAGAAAGGATAATCTCTTTACTTTTTCCATCTGAATTCGAATCTTTCGTCGCTACTGTTATGTTTTTATTGAGTTGAACGAAGATAACACAATCAAGAAATATGATATCACTTGAAGTCGACGTAGTCTTGCTGGAATCTGTAGTAGTATACAAAATTCGCTTACGGCTAGCAGTCTTGTAGCTTTTTACTGTGTTGTAGGAGTCTCGTAGTAGTCTACTGACTCACTCCTCTGTCGATTCTCGGCGCCAGAATTATATTATTTAGACAAGTCTACAGCACACTTTAGCGAGGTTTGTAAATTTACACAACAAAGACTGTTATACTAAAAAAGAAACTGTTGAAGTTTTTAGGGAAAATAATGAGGAAAGAGAGCATGGAAAATTTGATAGTTACAAGTCATAGTGAAGGCAAGAATAATTAAAAAAAGAATACGTAACCTGACTAGCGAGCTTAAGTATGGAAGAACAGGGTTCAGAACTAACGAAAAGCTTAATGGGACGAAATCATGGCGAGCCATAATCACGAACTTAAATATGGAAAAACAGGGTTCAGAAATAACGAAAAGCTTAATGGTACAGTAATTCACGAAGAGCCATGATCGCCAACGTAAAAGAGGAATAAGTAAAATGCTTAGGCATAAATATTAAGTAAGCTCAAGTTAAAAAGCAAAAGAGTAAATATTACTGATTGTATGTAAAATTATATATACGCCACTAATTCGTGCTTTAAGGACAATATTTAATCGATAAATGCTATCGATTATTGCCACAGACTGAGATGTCTATGTTTAAGTTTAAAAAGACAAATTTGTGTAAATTTGTGTACATGCCTGTGTAAAATTGAAAATCAGGCGTATACAGTAATCTAATTATCTGTGTATTGTAGAAACAAACAACGGGAAGTGTGGAAAAAAGTGATGGTTCATAGAAGTAGCAAAAAGTGCCTTTCAGAGAATAAGCAAAGGTGTGTAATCTGCTCGGAATTGGAAATCGGTAGAGACGAGTTCGAATTCCAGTTGTATTTGTTGCATTCTTTTACGTGCAAATACCATTGACAAAATTATTAATCCATCTTTTCTCCTTCTAGCTATGGGTTAAATAGCAGAACAGAGTGGGTTGGCAATCAGACTACTGCAGAAAGAAATGGCAACCTACTATTGGAAAATCTTCTGTCTAGTTATAATGGATCGAAAGTGGCATGATCGCCCGAGTGTGTATCAAATATGGCGCTGAACTGACTGTTATAATCAATAACATAGGAAAATGTTTTTATTATAAAAATTAAAAGAATATTAAACTGCAATGTAATATGTAATTTACACTATTGCACTATTAACCACAACTAATAAAAGAAAAGAAAGTGAAAGATAAGAAAGGGCATATGTTCAAAAACAGACACATCCACTAAAAACGTTTAGAGGAGTGATTTCCAACCGATTTGTGGGGGTACACTCGTGTATCGAGAGAAGATCGTAGGTGTCCAGTGAATACTTTTAAACGTTATTAATTTTCGAAAGAAGTCCAAAACCAAAATAAGTGTGTAAATGAAAATTAAAACACTTCATAGATATTCTAAAAACAAAAATCAAGCTCAGATATCAAATCTAAATTTATTTATAAATGGAACTTTCTCTGTGTGTGTGTGTGTGTCTGTATGTGTGTGTGTGTGTCCGTTATCTATAGACTCCGAAACGGCTGAACTGATTTTCTTGAAAATTTACACAGTTGTACTATAAGCGTCTGCGAGTGTTCTCAGCTAGGTTTTGTGTCGAGGTACCCCCGATAAATATCGAAAATCGATAATCGAAAAAATCGGGTTATAGAAGGAGTGGTCCGATTTTAATCAAATTTGATACACTCATAGACAAAGACATAAGAAACGATATTCAGAAGTTTCAAGGTTTCAGTTCTTACAATAGTGCAGAAAATCGATAATATATATATATATATATATATATATATATATATATATATATATATCAAAGGCAAGATGTTTGGGTGGGTGTGTGTGTCTGTTTATCTGCCTGTATGCCTGTATTTTCTCAGCCTTTTTATTTTAGTTTTTGCTTCGGGTTTGGCTCTAAGTAGATATAATTGTAGTTCTTAGCCTCAGCCATGATACCATTTACTCAGAGGACTTATTTAGCGTTCAAAATTCAGTTTACGACGAAAAAACTTATTTGATATCAATACCAGGAAATCAAAATTTGACTTACATCTATTCATTTTTCTTTCAGTCTACGGTTTCGTTTTAACTGGAAACAACTATTGCTTTTTAGTCTTTCGTGCCAACGTCCAAAGAATCTAAGCTCCAGGACCATAGATTAGTTTTAAATCTTTCATTACACCCGAGCAACGCCGGGCTATACTGCTAGTTAAATTATAGTATACATATTCGAAATGATCCATCAATCAACTAAAACACAAAATAAATTGCACACACGCAAAATATGATTCAAACGGCAAAAAATCTCTTTTTTCACAAGTCAGTGTGAAAAGCATATTCTGGATCCTGATTGGTCATCAAATCGCAAAATTCAAAATACGTCTGAGAAACGGTTTTTCCACAGTTAAAGAAAACAATTACTCCCCGGAGCCACCCAACGTGAATGGATTCAATATTTAAGGATGGCCTCTAACCGATTACAGCAGTCAGTCAGAGGAAGTTGTTAGCTGACACCTCGACACGATGTAAGGAAGAAACCTCAAACTGACTCGGTCACGCCAACCTGGTCACGTCACATATCCAATCTACCTCTTCGTTCAATTTTCTCTCTACATTTTCACACCATGCCGCTAAAGGGGACACAACACAACGAAATGGACACACGTGTTAAAGACCACTCCTTTATTTTGTTTTGCCTTCTTTCTTTCTCAACCTGTCGCGACCTGCTAAAAAGAGGAAGGGACAAAGCTTTTACAAACCGCTCCTACAGAAACATAAACTGTAAACTTCTGCGGACATTTTAAATACATACAATACTACTACGAACAATTGCAACTACAAAACAGCATGCATTTTCTCAATGAACATTTTTCTTTCAGTTAACGAATTTCACTTATATTTTCCTTCTTACAGCTTTTCATTCTGTAAATAAATTTTTGCTTTAATGTAGAAACGAAATATTTTATCCTTTCACATTTCAACCTTCAACCTTCTGATATTTAAACTGTGGAGACTTCGGACGTGTTTGACACAAGGCCAATTAACCAAGCATTACGGAGCCCTCTACAAAATGTAAACTGGAGTTTCTGAAACACATAATGAGGAAAGTGGAGCTGGAGAATTTAACACTCACAAAATATATTGAAGACAAGAGACGCATAACTTAAGTGGCTTGAGTGATTCCGAGGCCGAGTAAGGAAAAAGATGGTTTGTAGGATGTTAATTCTTGCTTAGAACAACAAAAAGAAGTTATGTCTTCACTTTCTTGACCGGATGTATCTCGTAGAAGAATTCGATAGGACAAAAACGCTTGAATATTGAAGGACCTCTTAACCTTTTAATGTTTTCTCATTTTAATTTTCTCGGCGTATTCTGCCAGTGCTATCCGATATTTAATCCAGCGTGAGCTGTTTCTTAGTACGAGGAAAATTACTCTTCACAACCGATTCCGAAAACCTCAAGTGGCTTCACTGACCGGTAATAATGGATTTCATCGCGTTGACATTTAAACTCCAGACAAAA
Source organism: Ascarosepion bandense (assembly GCA_037127315.1). Classification (NCBI taxonomy): domain Eukaryota; kingdom Metazoa; phylum Mollusca; class Cephalopoda; order Sepiida; family Sepiidae; genus Ascarosepion; species Ascarosepion bandense. The sequence goes on along the minus strand of JBBBDQ010001511.1, from coordinate 2,335,654 downwards.
AGTAAATTTACCAACTTATTTGCTGTCCTACAGTTCGATATTTGCGCGAACGACTGAGTTGCAATAGGTTCAACGTTTTATTCCAGGTAATTCTTTTTATCGATTAACAGTTAAGAGAAGAAAAAAGTGATAGTGGACTGATACAAGAGTCTCTTTTACGTTTCGTTCCCAGTAGTTATAATATAAAAGATGTCGTTCATTACCAGCTAAAGTAACATGGAAAGATCACCACTGCAGACGTTTATTGTCGGAAAAAACGAAGAATTACGTCAATAGTATACAGTTTTGTTAAACATGAAGTTGTTCTTTACTATGGCAATGTAAATACAAAATCTGAAAAAACAAAATCATGATGGAAGTTTCTTCCACATCACCCATACTCGCCAGTGTTAATACCCACGAGTGTTCATTGTTTTTATCAGTGGAAAATTTTAGTCAGTCAGTCAGTCAGTTAAGTGCCATACGTGAAACACGCTTGGGCGATCATGTCTTGAAAGAGACATGACTGACTGGGCAGAAGATTATCCCGCAGTAGGTTGCCATTGCTTTATGCGTATTTTCTGAATATTTTAGAAGTTGTAGAAATTTTTGAAATCTCAGAAAATGTCAGCATTCTTTAAACGTAAAACGGAAACTTTGTTTATATGTTTGACTGTATTCATTGAAAATGAAATTGATTTACATTTTTAAATAAACTTTAAATTTATTTTTAAATACTTTCTTATAAAACATAATTACGTTTTCAGCACACACACACACACACCCACATCCACCACAAAAAATAAAAAATAAAACAAGTATGTTGAAAAATAAAAAAATGGTTAAATTGATCACTACTCACAATGAAGACAATATTCATAAAAAATGTTGAGATGTACGCACCGCTCTAGAGTGTGACATAGATTTGTCCAAATAGTATAATACTGACGCAGAGAAGCGTCAGAGTCGACAGTTACAAAACTGGTAGTCGTAATCGAACCTCCTATATGCTACTACAGATTTCAGCAAGACTACGTCGTATCTAAACTACATTATGCTTCTTCATTGAGACATCTTTGTTCAACGCAAGGAAGACATAACAGTAGAGACGAGAATTCGAATCCACACGAAAAATCCTCTCATTCATATATATTAATAGCACAACGCGGAAGTCAAACTTTAAGGCTGTATATTACTGCTATTAAAAATAATTTTTTTATCGGGTTAATGACTACAGGTAAGAACATAACACACTAGGTAAGAATGGAAGATAATTCTTTAGCAACGGCGATAATTCCAGAAAACACTATTGCAACAAATGCAACAGGGAACAAGTAATGCGTCAATTTAATTTTCGCCGGACTCAGTCGCTAACTCAATTAGCGAATTGAATTGCGTATCAGAAGAAAACAATTATATTCCTATTGTACTTTAGAAGAGAAGAATGTTAAAAATGTCCGGCTGAAAAGAAGGTACGTTTCCTGTTATGAAAATTGTGCCCCGCTGAAGATGAAAAATATCTGAATTGTATTTTACCGAAAATCTAAAAAAAAAACTGTTTAATGAAACAGTATCGATATTATCAAATGGTGAAAAGAATTAATATTTTTATACATGTTGGCAGTGCATGAAACTTACTAGGGACAAAGGTGAAGATTTTGTTACATATGCTGTTAAATTAAACCATGAGTGGGAGACATTTAGAAACTGTTACGGCTGTAATTAAGCAGCAAAATCACTACCTAAAAATTTTTCAAACATGGTCGAGCACAGATAGACCCTTGGCAAGACTACCTATGAAATTTGATAGATCGCCTAATGCTTCACACTTTTTACTTATTGTCGATAGTTCCACAAACTGACTCAAGCGTTTTTGTTAAAATGACCTACTACCGCAATAACGATAAAAATTCTTACACGAACTTTTTGCAAGTACCTGACAATGTGAAATCTGAGAATGAAGCTCAGTTTATTTCTAGTCAGTCAGTTAAGTGCCATACGTGATACACGCTTGGACGATCATGTCTCGAAAGAGACATGACTGGCTCGACAGAAGATTATTCCTCAGTAGGTTGCCATTGCTTTCTGCGGTAGACTGGTTGCCGACCAAGGCTATAGAACTCAATCTGTCCTGTTATTTAACCCATAACTGGAAGGAATAGGCAGATTAATACCTTTCCCAAGGATATTTGCGCGTAAGTGAATACAATGAATTCAGCTGGAATTCGAACTCGGCTCCTCGATTTCTCGTTCCGAGCCGATATCTAATGGACCACAACGCACATCCTCCGCACATTATTTCTAGGAAGTTTTAAAAATTCTGTAAAAATTATGCGGTTGAATATTTGACGTTAATTTTTTGTTTTGTTCCCCAAACGCCTTTACCCCTTCAAATCTTTCCAAAACATCCTTATTTCCGTGCAAAAGTAACTGCTGAACTCAAATCGATAACCGTTTATTGGCGAACCCGACCTTTTTTCAATTTTACAACCAGAAAAATATCGAACTTCTTTTCGCTGTTTATCTCACCCCATAACCATGGTTCAAAACATGTTATTCACTGCAGAATGACTTCACGCGTAGTTTTCCGATTTTTCGACCAATTGGCCTTCATTTTTGCTATTCATACGCGGAAATTGAGTTCCGAAACCAAACAAATCGCGGAGTAGTTGCTCAAAGGAAGTAAACGGGCCGAAATAAGTATCATCACCTCAAGTCATTCAGCGGTGAATCAGATATGACAACGGTGGTAAGGGGTGAGATATAGTCCGACATTTTGTGGTCGATAACAGGAAAAATGGTAGGTTTCTTCAATAAACAATCATCGATTTGATTTCAGTATATACATTTGCACGTAATTAAACAAGTTTAGGAAAGATTTGACGGGGCAAATTCCTTCGGGGAACAAAACAAAAATTTACCCATTTGACAACACCGGGTTATCATTTGAGATCGAATGATCAACATGCGAGGTTTGTTGTAATCTTCAAAATTGCATTAGGAAAAGCTGAAGGCTTGAGAGCTGAACACACAGCACTACAAGAACCCGAACGTGATAATACCTTCCACTTCAAAATTGTTTAAAAGCGATGTAAGCTCTTATTGAACAAAAGAACAAAACAAACGTTCAATATGATCACGGCCATCATGTTCTGACCGTATAAAGAAATGAATATATCTAATTTCAGAAAGTGTTATACTATCTGCAACAAATTTTAAACCTCGTTTATTACATTTAGTCAGTTAATTGCCATACGTGATATACGCTTGGGCGATCATGTCTCTTACGGGACATGGCTGACTAGGCAGAAAGTTTTCCCGTAGTAGGTTGCCATTATTTTCTGCAGTAGACCGGTAGCCAAACAAGACTATAGAACCCGATCTGTTCTGTTATTCAACCCATAGCTGAAGGGAGAAGAGATAGATTAATAACTTTCTTAAGCGTATTTGTGCGTAAGTGAATGAAACAAATTCCACTGGAATTTGAACTCGGCTCTCCGATTCCTAATTCCGAGACTATTACGCCGCAACGCACACCCTGAAGACTGGGTTTTACAGGTGTATTATTACATTAGTATAGGAAAATTATTATATTAGTATAGCAAATAAATAAATAAATAACCCTTCAGATAACGGAGCTTGGAACCAACAAACATCTGGACATTTATCAGCCACTTTTATGAAAAGCGCATGATTCCTCGTGGTTATTAAACGGTTTTAACACGGACACGAACAAAAACGTTAGACCAGTAGGCACCATGCAAACTTCTTAGGCATGAATATGGATTGATGTAAGTATATTAGCTAATATTTTTACTTCTGTGGGTGCCAACCTATTAGCATAAAGTGAAACTCTAGTCCTCTGTCTTTAGGTCAATACTCTACTGTTTTTCAAAGATTTGGTCTTTGCTATCAGAAAACATTTCGCATTAGTTTATATACTAACGTGCAAAACATCACGTACGCCTGTCAAGATTATAAATACAACCAGTTGAGGTTACGCCCTTTATAGATTATAAATATGCCTGTATCACGTAAATCCACTGATCTCCTGTAATTGCATTTTAAAAACACGAAGTTAAATTTTAATGCGTACAATCAACCGCCTTTTCTTTAAAGAAGAATAAGAATATTGTAAATTTGTTTTAGAAAACGTCTTGTTAAAGATAGTGGTGATAGGCTTTTCTTCGTGGAACATCTTTTTTTTATAATCGTATCGCCCAAAGCAAGGCATTTTACTGCCACTGTTTTGCATGGGGCTACATAAAATGAAAGTTATGACACAGAGTGACAGGTTACAGAGGGTGTCAGGAAGTGGGTAAGAGAAGGATAAGAATACTGATGAGAGAGAGGATGCAAGTTAGTGAGATAGATGACTATTGATTTTACATTTAAAGTCTTTGAGATTGTAGCTGTCGGGAAAGCAAGTAGACGAAAGGGAGTTCCACAGGCGGAAAATGCGTGAAAAGAAAAAAAAAAGCTGCTGGAGTAGAATTTGCGTTTATAATTTATTGGTTTCACAATAAAAAAATGGGATCTAGTTGCTAATCTTGGGTCTCGAGTAAATTCATATATAGAGGGCATCAGTGAGCTAAGTTTATCGGAGCAGAAGCCATGAAAGTATTTGTAGAAGAGACACAAGGAAACCACATTGCGCCGATGAGAAAGTGACTGTATCTGAGCTGCCAAGTCGGGATCGATCACATTATAGATTCTTTCGTTGGATTTTGTCAAGGACCGCTAGGTAGATAGCAGGAGCCCCCGACTAGATATGGACGCAGTATTCAATGCACGGGCGGGTAGATTTGTATATGTGCTGGATTGTTTCAGACGGGAAAAACTTCCTGGCCCTGCACAGAGAACCGATCTTCTTAGCAGCGGATTTGGCTATGGATTCTATATAGTCATTCCACTTGAGGTCTGTTGTGAGAGTTAACCCGAGGAGACGCAGTGTTTTACTTTCAGGGAGACTATCCTGATCACATGCTAATGGAGCGATTGTCTGTCATGGTTAATAGATAACAGCTTCGTTTTGGAAGCATTAAAATTCACGAGCCATTTCTTACCCCAGTCCGCCACAGATTGGAGGTCCTTTTCAAGCTCGGCAGCGAGGTTTGCTTTCATCTATATTCTTGCTGACCAACGAGCGGCGGTTCAACTGCTCTGACAAGCACTACAACTCTAACTCTAACAACAACAACAACAACAACAACAAAAAACAACAAAAACAAAAAAAAAAACAAAAAACCCAAAAAACAAAAAAAAACAAAAAAAAAACAAAACAAAAAAAAAAACAAAAAAAATCTCTGACTTCCTACAGACACACCCGTTCTCTGTAGGCAGGATTATAAGTATACTTTGGACGAGTCCATTGAGTGTGTAAAAAGTGGTGACTCCCCAATACTATCTATCATTGACTTAATTTTTTAGGCGCGAATACTTTCAAGATTTGAATTTAAATAAGGCTCAAATAAACATACAACGAGATTTACTCTCAGAATTTCACTGACAGGTCAAATGATCCGATTCATGGTTGCGTCGGTGTCCACAAAACTTCGGAAAGGCCTGTTGTATGTTCAGAAGGTGAAAATAATGCCACGACGAGAAATGAAAAGACGTCTTTCGTTTCCAATATACGTAACTAGTATTTCTTACATTATGCTTAGTTTTTTATCATCTTGGTCTCATCCAATACATTCTTAGTTTAAAACGTACTTTTAAAAGTTATGGGATACAAATTCAAACCTTTTTAAAGAATACTGTTTTATTTGCTATTGACATTTACTTTAATATATTAGAAGTGATAGAGCCCATATGATAATTTCTTTGTTAGAAAAGTATTCCAGCTTTGGTCTTATGAGCAGCAGTTAAGTGTACATTGTATAGAATCTGAATCTTCTAACGTAACTTTGAAGAATCACAATATATTTTGTATCATTCAACTTCAGAGTAAGTTTTGAATTTGAGTTTTGTTTAACGGTATATCAACCTTTGTCGGTTATTTAATACCAAAAAGTTAGTGTTTTTAGGCATTTTTAAAGCTCAGTTATAGTGAGAAGGATGATTTTATCAGATTTTAATAAAAAATATTTTAGAAAACTGAAGATATCTTCTAATTTTGTATTCAAAAATGTTTTGAGAATATTTCTTTTCTTTCAAAAATGTGTTATGTTAATAATTTATTCTTCAAAAATGTATTGTTGGGAAGATTTTTCTTTAAAAATATATAATTTTCTATAAAAGTCTATTTTTATGTATGTATTTCTATAAAAGTGTATTTTTGTACTTTCATAGTGTTTTGGCTCCAGTTTGGGAGTTAACTATTTGCCCATAGATGGGACCCTAACAGGCGCTACAATTCTGGGTTAGAGTGGAACTGAGAACAACAGCAAATAAGAGGTGGTTTCATGCTCCTCACAACCTCCCAATCAGAGGATGCAGTTCACCGTCATGCCGAGGAACCTTCAGAGTGAGTCTAACACATTTAGCAGTCATTCACCATGAATTATTAATGAACGAACTGTTTATTTTGACATTCAAGAGAAAATTGCTATCAGATGATTACCTCAAATAACTCACGTATTTTCGTCGAGTGCAGTCAGTCTTACTGAGTAGATAAATGGTCTTCATCTAGGATCATTTCCAAAGCCACTGAGCTGCTATATCACTGTGGTATAAACTTTTCAGCGTGTTAATCATAAGTAAAACGTTTAAGTAATTACGTAGCAGCTGATATCATAAAGTTTCTCTCGACAGACAATTAATTCTAAGGATGAGCTAATGGATTGCTTAGTGACAGTCATGATGGGGTTGTGGTGATACCGACCGAACAAAAGCGATGAACCGGATGCGTACGACGATTTTTATTCATTTGACTTTTAGTTGTGAGAGAGCACACATCCGGTTCATTGCTTTTGTTCGGTCGGTATCATCACCACATAACTTTCGCCCCAGAACACGGAGTGATATTTTGGTATCTGTTGTCGCTTTTTCAAAGCGTTTTTTCGTTCTGTTTTGCTATTTTCTTTTGTTTGTTTGGGTTTTTTTTTCCGTTTTCGTTTGAAATGAACATATGTTTTCTTTCTTTTATTTAACCGTTTTTCGGAATTTGTTTCCTCGGTATAAGAGGGGAGTATTCAAATCCCGTCTTTATTCGAAGGAATGTTTTGGTTTTCGTTTTTTGTTGAAAGGGATTGGTAGTAAACTTTTTTGGGACTAGCTATGGGCTAGCTTGGTTTGTTGTAGTTTCTTTTTTGTTTTTTTTTTGCGTTCGTTGGTATTTTGAATTTTTGTTACAGGGAAATATTCATATTTCACTAAAAGTTCAAATTCTTTTTTTTTTTGTGAGAATAGCCCTGGGTAGTTCTGATCCGTGGAAGTTTCTTCAGCGTTTGTTTGCTATTTTGAGTTTGTATTACAGAGAAATTTTCAAATTTCACTGAAAGTTCAAACAAAATGTTTCTTGGTGTGTATATATATATATATATATATATATATATAGGTGTTGACTTACGCCGGGTAGTCACTAATTTTATGGTAGGTTTATCGTTCTTTTAAATTCACACGTGACTATCCGACTGATTTTTTTCTTTTTCTTTTTTTTTTTTGTTTTTCAGTTGTTTCTCCGGTTTTTTTTTGTTGCTTTTCCGTTTTTTCTGTTGTTTTTCTGGGGTTTTTTTTTTGTTCATTTTGTTCTTTAGTTCCTTTTGTTATTTTTATTCTCTTCGTGTTTTTTTTTGTTCTTTGTTCTTATCGCTCATTTTGTTTTTCTTTTTTTTTTTTGCTTTTTCTTTTCTTTTTTTTTCATTTTCATCATTATTAATTGTCTGCGCCGGGTGCCTATTTACTATTCGACAACTTGTTTGAAGCACGTGGAGATTTTTTTTGTTTGTCCGTTAGGTTTTTCTTTTTGGTGTCGAAATGCTGGGAAGAATGTTCATTTTGAACTTTCCGTAAAATATAAATGTTGAAAGAGTAATTTGACTTACTGTAGCAGTTGTTGTTCATTTTGGTGCCGGCGGAATCTAAGTTTTTCATTGCCATGGTTGTTGAAAAGATAGGTAGGTGCGTTGGCCTGGAGAAGATGTCTTTATGTATATATATGTCTTGAAAATCCCACGTGTTGGTAACCAGTTTATCTGGGGAACATCAGGTTCGCCAGTTTATCTAGTGTAACGTTGGAGAATACCAATTTATTTGTGGAATTGCCTTTATGTGTGTTCGAGGGAGAAGGTTGCATTATGCGTATTCATATCACGTCGGGGTCACCAATTTATAGCAGGTATCTCTTCTCTTATTTCATTTGTAGTGAGGGGTAGTAGGATTCCGTAGCATGTTAACAGAATTTGGCCTTGTGGGAAGATAGCCCACTATAATTCATAAATTCAAGAAAGGCAAATTTTGAGTGTAAAATAACATTTATACATACATACATTTCAATCAATGTTTTACAAAATAAGTAATATTTGATATAAAAGTTCAACGGAGGTAAAAGAGTTCATGGAAGGTATGATGATCTGAAAGAAAAGAATGTTCATTTTCAAGTTGCCGTTTCTAAGGCCAATGAGTCAGTGAGTTGGTTTGTGTGGAAAGTCTTAGAAAAGGTCAGTTAGTACTTTGAGAATAGGTGAGGAAGAAGAAGGCGAGCATAGTAGCAGCTTGACATAGTTCAAGCAAGAAACTAATCACACTCTGCTCCTCTGTCTGTGCCTGTCTGTTTTTGGATGCTTAGTCTCCGCTTTTTATAACAGCATTTTTGGATCAACTGGCTCGTTTTGAATTTCTTCCTTGTATTTAGATCCGGGTTTCTTATTGGCTGATAAATAAAATTGGTAATTTGATCTTTGATTAATTTTTATTTTTTAACCTGAAAATCTGCGCGGACCCGGATGCGTACGACGATTTTTATTCATTTGACTTTTAGTTGTGAGAGAGCACACATCCGGTTCATCGCTTTTGTTCGGTCGGTATCACCACAGGGTTATTAGTTTGTAAACGTTCATCATATTTTCAGGAGTTTTTTTTTGTGACTGGTCTCTTTGAACGGTCATCATCTTGAACCAAACTTCGATCGGTTCTGAAAGGCGTGCACCATGTAAAAGCATGTATACTAGTCATTGTAAATATTTGTTTCCATATATATTCCTTTTAAGATTAGTCAATGATAAAAATTTCATTGTTAGTTCGAATATTTGTATAATAATGTAAATAAAAAGAATTCGGTGCCGGTATAGTATGTGGCCAAACTTTTCAATCTGGCTTACAAAATTCTTTCACTGGTATACGTTGTGACCTAACTTTTGAATGTGGGCTACGAAATTCTGTCACTGTATTGTATATCACCTACATTTTGAATGTAGCCTATGAAATTCTGTCACTGGTATAGTATGTGGTCTACCCTTTGAATGTGGACTACGAAATTCTGTCATTGGTATAATATGTGGCCTACTTTAGAAAGCGTATCGTAAAGAAATATATAGATGCTCGGGGACCTTGTCATATTTGGGAAAGACAGAGTAATCAAGATCCTGTACTGGCAGCGAACCGCCTGCACATGAAGAGGAAATGAGTTCAATAAATATAGAAAGATAGAAAGGGATTGTAAGACAAGAATACAAACTGAACACTATATGACACAGTGCTGATAGCAGACACGCAAAAGAAACTTCAAGACCTCTTACATGAAGTAGTTAAAGAAAGTGGAAAGAAAGAACTACACGAATACTGAATGGAAATCAATAAAAAGAGGGGCCGAAAATGTCAATTACAGGCCAGGCATAATAAACTGAAGCAGATACATAAATTTAAATTACTTGATTAGTGTCTTAACAAGACTGAAAGTGCGATACTGAGATACGAAGATTAAATAGCATGACCAAGAATGCATTCTAGAACTTGAGTAGAATATTGGGAGACCAGAAAATTTCGATAGAATCAAAGAAGAGAGTATTGGATTGCTATGTGATGCCTGTTCTTCAATATGACAGCGAATCTTGGAGAATCTCATCAAAGTTGAAAGAGAGACTAAAAGCAATAGCAATGTGGCTCTACAGAAGAATGCTGAGGATACCATGGACCGAATATGTGAGCAACGATGAGGTTTTGGAGAGGATGAAAACTAAAAGAAAACTGGTACATAACATCAAGAAAAGACAGCAGAAGTTTCTTGCGTTGTGGTGCAGTGGATATCGGCTAGGAACAAGAAATCGGGGAGCCAAGTTCGAATTCCAGTTGAATTCATTGCATTCACTTACGCGTAAATACCCTTGGGAAAGGTATTAATCCGTCACTTCCTTCAAGTTATGGATTAAATAATAGGACAGATTGGGTTCTGTAGCCTTGGTCGGCAACCAGTCTACCGCAGAAAGCAATGGCAACCTACTGTGGGATAATCCTCTGCCAAGTCAGTCATGTCTCTTTCGAGACATGATCGCCCAAGCGTGTTTCACGTATGGTACTTAACTGACTGAATGAGGAAGGAGGACTTGGAAAATCTAATAGGGTAAAGCCACGTGTGACATACCTGACGACATATTGTTGAGTTTGTATTCCTTTCTTACAATCCCTTTCTATCTTTCTATATTTATTGCACTCATTTCCTCTCCGTGTGCAGGCGGTTTGCTTCTAAATGGATGGCAGAACAAGGTTTGGGAGGGATAATAAGAGAAGGGGTTGTTAAGAGCTACAAGGGATAGAGAGATAGGGAGGGGCATGTTTACCCCCGCCCTAAAGAGACATGGCACATTGAAGAAAACGCTTGAAGAAGGTAAAGGTTAGGATTTAAGTTTAGGGTTAGAACAGGATTTGATTTAGGGAAATAATTAGTTTCAGTAAACAGACAAATACTTCTATCTTATATCTGTAACAGACTTTTACTGGGGTAGGACACATTCAAATCGGTTAGGCCAAGTCCTATACCAGAATCAAAAACGTAGGCCAGATACTATACCAGCACTAATTATTCTTATAGATAAAGCATCTAATCATCGCTTTTTAAAACAATAACATTGTGAGAGGTGTGAAGAGAGTAAAAACTAATACGTGTGTCAACTTAAAACCGTTCTTTTGAGACATCTTTATTTTTTTTTGTTATTGTTTTGCTGGTACTAAGGTTAAACTTTTCCAAAATATCTAAATTTTTGTTTCAATTGCAAATGACGGCAATAAGTTTTTAACAACGTGAACTAGTCACTACTGCTAAAGTAGGAAATCTGAAGCATTTAAAATATATAGACATTTGAACATAAAAATCTAAAACGTTTACTTTTTTCTTATTTATCTAGCAGTATAGCCCGGCGTTGCTCGGGTGTAATGAAAGCTTTAAAACTAATCCATGGTCTTGGAGCTCAGACTAAGCCGAAAGAATATTTGTGTGAAGTTTGGTGAGAATCGGATAAAAATTGTGGATTTGTATAAAGGACCTACAGACAGATAAACAGACACACACGCAAACATCTTGCCTTATATATATATATATATATATATATATATATATATATATATATATTATTGATTTTCTCGACTATTGTAAAAACTGCAACCTTGAAACTTCTGAATATCGTTTCTTGTGTAAATTTTCAAGAAAATCGGTTCAGCCGTTTCGGAGTCTATAGGTAATGGACACACACACAGTTCCATTTATAAATAAGTTTAGATGTGTCACATGTATTAAAGAAGTATATAACGTTCAAACGAGTAGAATAGTCAAGTGTATAATAGTATGTGTACGTTTATGTATATATATATATATATATTTATATAGTTTTTTCTTGTTCTTTGTGTGCTGTGTTTCTTTAGGACGTAGGTGATCATGGAATTTCACTTGCGCCTATCCCTTGTTGCATAACATTTTTCCTTTTTGTATCTCTAACAAACCACGCCTCACCATCCACTTGCTCAAGTTCATCAAGTATGTCTCGAGCTGCTTTCCCCTGCCTCTCTTTCTCTCTACCCGTCCTGTGAGTATTACATTCTCTAAGCCAACCTTCCTCATTACATGTCCCATAAAAATCAGCTGTCTCTTCTCGATGCCAAGTATAAATTTCTTTTTCGTTTGAATTCTCTTCAAGACATCGTCAATGCTTAAATGTTCAGTCCATGGTATCCTCAACATCCTTCTGTAGAACCACATTTCTGTTGCTTCGAGTCTCTCCTTCATCTTTAAGGAGATTTTCCAGTATATAGAAGGACAGATACCACATAGTAACTCAGCACTCTTTTTGTTTCCAAAGAAATCTTTCTGTCTCTTAGCTTAGCTTTTGAAATGCGTCCTTGACCATGCTAACGCACCTTCAGATTTCCTTGTCGCACTTTTCATCTTCAGTCAAAACGCTTCTCAGTTATTTAAATTTTGGCAAATGTTTGATTTTAGTATTCCAGACCTGTAGTTAACATTTTTAGTGTCTTCATTTTGCTGATTACCATGCATTCAGTTTTCTTGAAATTTATGTTTAAACACTCTTCTCTATTGTTCAATTATCTTTCCTTCAGTGTACACTGTTTTAGTCAGAATCATATGCATCTTTGGTATATATATATATATATATATATATATATATATATGTATAATTTCAAAATCGTTCTTATTTTCTACCGCTCTCAGTATGGGTGTATGTGAAAGAGAAGGTTTGCAGAAGAGTGACCTTAACCCTAACTAATAAACAGTGAAGAAACCCCTTACTCTATGTAGAAAATATCAGTTGAAGTTAAGGAATATTTCACAATTAAATTATATAAAAGCTGTCAAAAACAAATCCAGAACCTTGATCAGTGTGGGTTCTAAACAAAAGAAAAATAAGCAAGTTGATTTGGTGATCAATATCAAGAGATCTTCAGTAAGTCGAGATGTTTCTCACTTGAATTTGAGCCGGAGGGTTATTATTTTCACTGCCATAATTGACAAAAATTACAGAAAAGAAAGAAATCTACCAGGGATTGATTTTATTTTAGAGTTTATTTAAAACATTTCGGAGTATAGAGGCTTACAATACCAGATATTCTCAAACGGTCCCCCAATCTAAATACTGCTTAACTACGGAATTTACCAGGAAGCAAAGTTAATTATTTCACCCCAAACCTTTTTACGTTTTAAAAATAAATTGCAAACAAAATGTGTATTAAGAACATATAATAATAATAATGTATAGCATTTAAGAAGAACAAACTGCCTGCATGTGGATAGAAAACAATTTTGATGAGTTCATAAAATAAAAAGGGTAAAATAAAGACGTCTTTTTTTTATTGGAACTCAACGAGACGATTCTTTGAGATTTAGAAGTCCCACCTCGTTTTATTATCAGCGAACACAATCTTCACAACGCAAGATACATAAATAATACTGGGTTGATAGCAGACCCAGAAGGGAAACTGAAAGTACTTTTAAAAAAGTTAGTAAAAAAAAAAGGTAGAAGACAGAACTGTTGGAAGTAGCAAGACACAGCAGGTAGAAGTCAAACAGGCAGATAGCACATCTTAGATACTAATCAGTCGTCAAAATAAAACAGTACAGAAATATAACAACCTTTGTTTTAATCATTTTATCCCAAGCAAGGCGATAATGACACTAAGACGTTACCGAGAGTGGAATTAAATGAAAAGCCGTTAGTGAGGTCAAAGAACAAATAGAAAATAGAATTCAGGAAAGCAGAAAATGGTATTTGATTTTTTAAGAATGTAGGTGGAAGGGATGCAAGAAAACGGAAGAGATTTACACAGGCAAGAAATGCAAAAAAAAAATTATTATAATAGAACTTACGCTAACATAAAACTATTTCAATAGTATAACGATGAGACCTATTAAGTGCCAGGTAATTCTCCCGCAGAGGGTTGCTATTACTTTCTGTGGTAGATTTATTGCCAACCAAGGTTATAGAACACAATCTGTCCAGCTATTTAAACCATAGCTATAAGGAGAAGCGACGGATTCATACCTTGACCGCTTGGAGGAGTCGAGGCGCTGTAACCGTTCAGTGACGGATGTGCGTTGTGGATGTCGGCTTGGAAAGAGAATTCGGTGAGCCGAGTTCGAATTCTAATTGAGAACCCTGTATTCACTTAAGCACTGGTACCCTTGGGAAAGGTATTAATCCGTCCCTTCCCTCCAGTTATGGGTTAAATAATAGGATGGGGCCTGGTGGCAACCCATCCAGTGTTGGTGTCACAATAAAATCACTCTTGGTAGCCCTGGTGAAGCATCAAGTATTCGGCTATTTGACAAAATTATGAATTTCGCTATAAACTGCGCCAGGGTTCCAAATACACAGGGAATACTGGACGGGTGTAGTGAGTTCTATCTCGGTCAAGGCCGCACGACGACGATTCATACCTTTCCCAAGGGTATTTGAGCGTATGTAAATGCAACGAATTCAACTGAAATTCGAACTCGGATCTCCAATTTCCAATTCGAATTTCAGGCGATCGAGATATCAAGAAAAAAATTATTAGAAAAATCATCATGAAAATATTCATGAAAAAGATACAGGAGTTTGTCACGGCTGTGATAAAGTGATTGCAGTCGAGATGTCAGGTGAGGACCGATGGTATTATATATGCTTTTTTATATTTTATCGAGAATCGAGAGATATATAGCAAGAGCACCAGGCCAGGCATGGTAGCAATATTCAGTACAAGGACGACTGGTTGTCTTCCCTTTTTCAACTAAGCTTAACTGAAGCGACTACATCGAATCAATAACTGCAACTGCTGCAAGAAAAGTTCGATCTCTGTCTCGTGCCTAAAAAATATTCTTGTTAGAGTTTTTCTTGCACATTTGTAAATGCGCTATTCGTCCCTAGATTGAATGATGCTGCCAAATCTGATCTGGTGCTCCTGCTATTCATCTCGAGTTTCTCGACAAAATCCGAAGAAGGATCTGTAATGTAATCGACTCTGACTTGGCATCTGTACTTCATTCACTTTCTCACCGAAGCAACTTGGAATGGATTCTTTCTGTCTTCTCTCCGAATATTTTCATGACAAGTGCTCTAACGAGATTTTTTTTCCTGGTACTCCGACTACTTGTATTTAAGTCAAT
Organism: Ascarosepion bandense; assembly: GCA_037127315.1. Lineage (NCBI taxonomy): Eukaryota > Metazoa > Mollusca > Cephalopoda > Sepiida > Sepiidae > Ascarosepion > Ascarosepion bandense. Next base: position 2,320,644 of record JBBBDQ010001511.1, on the reverse strand, counting down.
AGAGCAACTAATTACCACCGTCCTACTGAGGAGATAATTAAATGCAACCGCCACTTCTACTTCATCGTTTCTTTTCTCACACATTTTGTCTGTGAAAGTTTTATTTTTTTCGTTTACTTGCTTCCCTGATAAATAGAATCTTACAAAATGTAAATGCAACGTCAATTGATATCTCTTATCTTCTTGAATTCCGACCAACTTTTGTACTTTCCCTAGTCCTCCTTGCACTCACTTTCATTCCATGTGATTTTCTTCGTATTAGTGGCATTCCTTTCTTGCTTAGGGCAAAATGATTAACAATAAAAAAATTACTTCATTTATGAACAAATAGTTTGTTTCGTTCAAAAATATGTTCGACAGAAATGACAGTTTTTTTTTATCTATCGTTATTCAAAAATTTTGAGGAGCGTAGATCCATTTCTTAATTGCTGTTGTTTCTAGGTCCACCCTGAACTCGGGGGGTAGCACATGTAAGGGTCTCGGCTAAGAGCAAAAAATTAAACCCCTAAATTGGCTTTAAAACACTATGAAAGCATAGACATTTTTATCCATTTAGCGACCACTGGAGTAAAAAAAAAAAATGATTCTAGCGAAAATTCTGATCACAGGTGCTGATGATACTTTTGAATTAATTTCCATTTTTTAGAAAATACATAAGTCATCATTTTAACTATAGCCTTGCCACTTTTATGCCACGATGACAGAAAGAGAAGAAGAGTGTACATAAACTATACAAAGTTAATTTCAGCACAGTTCCTTCAAGAACTAAAAAACCCATCATGAATATTCACAACACCTGACTGTGCCTATTCCTCTCTAGGCCAAAGCTTCAACTTGAAGGCTCGTCTTAGTCAGGGATACGAAGCTGTTGATTCTATCAATACTCCATCTTGGTTGTTTATTTCAGTCAAGGAAGCATTGGGCTCAATCATCAAGATCTAAATTAAAAAAAATCCCAAAACCTCATTATCATTAGTTTCATGGCGTTATTATTCTCTCGGTCAAACCACAGCCGATGTCCTCAAAAATGAAGGCCGTTGATTCAGTCAGAAATAAACGCTATCCTGGCTTTTTAATTCACTCTGGGAAGTCCTCGGCTCATTGATGCCGGGCCATCATCACACTGGCTCCATTCTATGAATGAAGCCAGTGTGATAGAGCCAGTGCTATAGAGCCCGTTCTACAGCAGTGTGCTATATGACTGTTTACTTGAAAAAGATTCATCTGCTTTTTAGCTGGTCGTTCTTTTAATCGTATAGGTGACTAGCCACCCTTTTCAATAGAAAATCCTAGCGGAAAAACCGGTTTAGTCGCCGATTACTTGACATATATAGTTAGAAGAAACTATTTATGGGATATTTAGAAGAAAGTGAAGACCGACTTTACCGCTAATATAATGCAAAGTGTACATGTTTAAGATGAAACAGGCTCTTTTTTATGTAAACTACTAGCAGTATAGCCCGGCGCTGCTCGAGTGTAATGAACGCTTATATATATATATATATTATCGATTTTCTGCACTGTTGTAAGAACTGGAACCTTAAACTTCTGAATATCGTTTCTGTCTATGTCTTTGTCTATGAGTGTATCAAATTTTTAAATTCGGACCATTCCCTCTATGACCCGATTTTTATGATTATCAATTTTCGATATTTATCGGGGGTCCCTCAACACAAAACCTAGCTAAGAACACTCACAGACGCTTATAGTACAACTGTGTAAATTTTCAAGAAAATCGGTTCAGCCGTTTCGGAGTCTATAAGTAACGGACACACACAAACACATACACAAACACACACACACACACACACACACACAAACAGAGACAAAGTTCCATTTATGAATAAGTTTAGATGAATAGTTTTATATTTGCCTTTATTACAAAATTTTACTCGATATTAAGAATATGAAAATTACTTTGTTGTTAGATAATCGATCTTTATATCGATTATCTAGATGGATATAAAGCAGCAAATGAAGTAACAGCTGCTTTTTTTCGCCTCTTAACTGAATCGATCTAATTTAGGAATGAATTGTCTTTTTTGTTCAACACTGAAGAATATGGTATTTTATTGTGTCCAACATTGGCATGTCCATCTTAGAGATGCAGAGAGAGAGAGAGAGAGAGAGAGAGAGAGAGAGAGAGAGAGAGAGAGAGAGAGAAGCGAAAGGGCACGTCGTAGAGACTTGCTTAGCAAGTAGGTTCGCAGGTCATTACCACATGTGTCTTATCACTACCACATGTGTTTTATTATTACCACATGTCATATAAGCCTCAGTTCAATAAATACATGTATTATCGGTAGTAGAGTTGTTTTTTCGAGTCCGGATTAAAAAATGAATGTGTATTTTTTTTTAAACAGGACCATCTCAGTTGGAATATTGTTGTAACACAATTTTCCTACCTATTCTTATTTTAATTCAGCCTTGTAACATACAAAACTGAACCGAATAAATGTAGAAAGAGATTGGGGAGAGAGAGGAGGGATGAAACAGGAAGAGAGAAAGGAGAAAGACTGTAAGAAGAGTCGAAGAGAGTGGGAGAAGACTGTGATGTGAAATGAAGAGAGAGAGAGAGAGAGAGAGGAATAGACGGTAGGGCGAGAAAATGGGAGAGGTAGAAGTCGATAAAAAAGATGAAGAGAGAAAGACAGAGAGGAAAGACGGTAAGGAGAGAAAAAGAAGACGGCAAAGAAAGATGACTTAAGAGTGAGAGAGAGAATGAGAGAGAGAAGAACAGAGAGAGAGAGAGAGAGAGAGAGAGACGGCAAAGCAAAGAGAAAAAAGATAGGTAGAAAACTGTAAAGAAAGACGAGAGAGAGAGAGAGTGAAGACGGTAAGGCAAGAAATAGAAGACGGTATAGAAAGACGAAAGGAGAGAGAGTGAAGACGGTAAGGCGAAAAGAAGAGAGGTAGAAGACGATAAAGAAAAACGAAGAGAGAGAGAGTGAATATGGTAAGGCGAGAAGAAGAGAGAGGTAGAAGACGTTAAAGAAAGACAAAGAGAGAGAAAAAAAGGGAAGGAGAGTAGAGACGGTAAGGCGAGAAGAAGAGAGAAGGGGAGATGGTAAGAAGAGAAAAAGGGACAAGGGAAGAGGGAATAGTAAAAGAAAGACGGAAAGAAGAAAAAGTGAGATAAGGGAAGAAAGCGAGTGAGATATATATTCTTAGCTATTAGATTAGAGTATTTCTCATTGGTATCAGAAGATCAAACCTAGGTAACTACCACAATTTTGAATGTGATTTTCTCAATAAGCGATCCCTTCTAACTTAGGAGATTGACGCAACGATCTGATTTTTTTTTCTAAATTATCGTTGTTATTTGCTTAAACTAAATGAGTATTAAAAGAGGGTCAGGTAAATAAGAAAGAGAAAGAGAAAAAGACAAAGAATGAAGAGAAATAAAGAGAGATGTACACGTAGGGATGCACAAAGGGAAGCGGGGAGAAACCATCAAGTGTAAAAGGATGCACGTTACTGTGTAACAGCTAGCGAGTCGGAATTAGAAATCAGAGAGCCAAGTTCGATATCCAGTTAACGTCGTTGTATTTACTTACGCGCAATTAACCTCGGGAAAGATATGAATCCATCTCTTCTTCCTCCAGTTATGGGGGAATAGAAGGACATATTGACTTTTCATAAGAAAAAAAAAGTTAGCCTTACGTTTTTGCAAAAACAAAAAAAAATGAAATTTCGGATTTAAATGACCCATGAAATGTTGATACGCCAATTAACAAACAAGTAACAATTACAGTCAGGATCGTTACATTCACTTACGCGTCAATCATCTGTAAAAACCACACGTGGTATTCTCAAGTGATCACCCCTCTATGTACTGACCAGGTTTGCAGTGGCTTAACTTCAGAGGTCGTACAGAAGCTGGGTTGGCAACCAGTCTATTGCAGAAAGAAACAACAACCTACCGCGGGAAAACCTTCTTCCTAGTCAATCATGAATCGAAAAAGACACCTCGAGGTTGTGTAGTGGTCAGCAAGCCTCTCTCGCTAGAATCATTACAATTGAGTAGTGAGTTTGATCCGAACTATGTGTCCCATACTTTCGGCCTTGTGCCATATTCAAGTTGCGCTTAGAAAATCACCAGTCATGAATCGAAAAATACATAATCGCTCTAGCGGGTATCACGTATAGCACTGACTGATAAGAAGACAACAAGGATAGAGTAAGATTCAATCTGGGAATTGGCGCTGTCAACCAATCAGAGAAATTTACCTAGATGCTAAGTATTTTAACAGACACCGTAAAATGAAGCATAGCACTCCAAAGTCACATTGAAAAAGCGAAAGCAAATTATTAAGTGACAAAAATTTAGAAACAAAGAAACGATGGTTAAACTGCCATATTATTGATCTTATATTTTAGTGAATGCTGGAAAAATTCCTCCCAGATGCATCATCTGAGACTGAAGTTAGCAGGGATGTGATTATACAGAGAGACGCTGCGAAGAACATGAGCAGAACATGTGACAAAGAAAAAGACGTGTATACTTACAATCAGAAAGAGAGTTAAACTTTTGAACGCAAAACATTAAATGCAGGATTAATTGATTGGTTGATTTGTTTTTTACTGTTTATCAACATTTTGAAGATTATTTAAAGCAGAAAATATTTAGAGCGAATTTCTTTTTTTTTTTTTGATAATAATATTTTAGTGGTATAAATTTTCTTGGATAATCTGATGCTCACGAGAAGGATAGAGGGAAGGAGAGACAAGGGAAATCAACGCGTGACATACTTGATGGGCTTGAGCAGATGGATGGCAGAGCAGAGTTTGAGAGGGTTTTTAAGAGTTACAAGGGATAGGGAGATGTGGAGGGCAATGATCACCTACATATAAGAAGAAGAAGAAGAAAACTAAGTAACAGCTAGGAAGAGAAGAGGCGAGTTCAATGCTTTTCCAAGGATATTTTCGCGTAAGTGAATATAAAGAACCCGACTGGAATTAGAACTCGGCTCTCCGATTTAACAAATCCCGTCCTCGGTATGACGATGAATTACAGCCAGCAGCAACGCCTCTTTCGGGAAATTTTGAAGAGGGTAGATCCAATTCTTAATTGCCGTTGTTTCTAGTTCCACCTTGAACTGGGGTGGGGTGTAGCACATTTAAGAGTCTCAGCTAAGAGCAAAAAATTAAACCCCTAAACTTGCTTTCAGACACTATGAAAGCATAGACATTTTCATAGTAAAAATACAAGCAATGCCTTTTCATAAAAAAAAAAAAATAAGCATTACGTTTTTGCAAAAACATTAATAATGCTCCAAAGAAAATGAAATTTCGGCTTTAAATGACCCACGAGGTGTTGATACGCCAATAAACAAACAAGTAACAATTCCAGTCGGGATCGTTACATTCACTTACGCGCCAGTTATCTGTTACACCACACGTGGTATTCTCAAGTGATCACCCCTCTCTGTACTGACCAAGTTCCCAGTGGCTTAACTTCAGAGGTCGTACAAGAGCCGGTATTTCAACGTGATATGGCCGTAAGCCTTGAATGCATGAGGGTCAGCGTGTTATCTACTAACAGGCTTATGCAAATGGATGGCAGATTGAGAATTCGCAGAGATTATAAGGTAATAATCATTGTTTAGAGAGACAAAAAATATGATGTCGTAAAGAGTCATGTTAGTCGACGTGCTGAAGGGACACATAGATGAAGAAGAGCGTTTTTAGAGAAGTAGGTACAAAGGTAAACATTTTTACAGGAAATTGTAATAAAGGAAAGCATTGATATTGTAAAGACGTTTGCCTTACGGCAGGATCCGGAATGGGTGGTGTATCTGACAAATTCATTGCTGCATTAAAAATGAATTTTATATGAAGCCAAACAGAATCTTTTAGTGCTGGGGGCCCACATCCGTTCAATTTCGTGCAGTAAAACTACAAGGAAAGGCGAACAGCTAAATAAATTGAAACTTTTTTATAAATGGAACTTTGTCTCTGTGTGTGTATGTGTGTGTGTGTATATCTGTGAGTGTGTATCCGTTACCTATAGACTCCGAAACGGCTCAACCGATTTTCTTGAAAATTTACACAGTTGTACTATAAGCGTCTGCGAATGTTCTTAGCTAGGTTTTGTGTTGAGGTACCCCCGAAAAATATCGAAAATCGATAATCGTAAAAATCGGGTTATAGAAGGAATGGTCCGAATTTAATCAAATTTGATACACCCATAGACAAAGACATAAGAAACGATATTCAGAAGTTTCAAGGTTGCAGTTCTTACTATAGTGCAGAAAATCGATAATATATATATATATATAAAAGGCAAGATGTTTGTCTGTGTGTCTGTTTATCTGCCTGTATGTCTGTATTTTTTCAGCCCTTTTATTTTAGTTTTTGCTTCGGGTTTGGCTCTAAATAGGTAAAATTGTAGTTCTTAGTCTCAGCCATGATACCATTTACTCAGAGGATTTATTTACTAGCCTTCAAATTCAGTTTACGACAAAAAACTTATTTGATATCGGTACCAGGAAATCAGAATTTGACTTGCATCCATTCATTTTTCTTTCAGTCTACGGTTTCGCTTTGACTGGAAACAATTATTGCTTTTTAGTCTTTCGTGCCAATGTCTAAAGAGTCCAACCTCCAGGACCATGGATTAGTTTTGAAGCTTTCATTACACCCGAGCAACGCCGGCTATACTGCTAGTACATTTATAAACGGAACTTTCTTACATACATATATAGATTGTATGATAGAAAAGGATTGTGAGAGAATAGAAGAGAGGGAGAATAGAGGATAATTAGAGAAGGGGTAAGGAGAGAGAGAGGCTGAGTGGTCAAGATGGGAAAAGAGATAGAGTGAGGAACAGAAAAGAAGAGGTAGAGAAAGAAAAAAGCCAGGGAGAGAGATAAGGGATAAGACACAGAAAGGGAAAGAGGGAGGGAGAATAGGAGAGTGAGATATTGAGAAGGGGATGGAGAATGTCAACGAACCGGAGAAAAAGAAATAGGTACAGCAAGTTAGAACGAGAGAGAGAGAGAGAGAGAGAAGAGAGCTAGAGAGAGAAGAGGAGAGATAGGGGAGAGGAGAGAAAAAAAGGAGAGAGGGAATAAGAGAGAGAAGAGGAGAGAGAAGAGGAAAAATAGAGGGGAGAGAGAGAGAGGGGGAGAGAGCCACTAATGAAGATTACGAAAGATCATAGGATAGGAGGAGAGGAAGGAAATAAGGGGAGATGAATAGAGAAGATGAAAGAGAAAGAGGAGGAGGCTGGGAGAGAGAGTGAGAAAAACTAGAAAAGAGAGAGAGAGAGAGAGAGTTGGTGAGGTTGATAGAAAGCCTATCCATCGAGGGCCTTCTTTTTAAGGTGCTACGCCTCCTTCAGGTTTCATACATAGACTTTCTCTCTCTCTAGCAAACCGCCTGAATACGGACAGGAAATGAATGTAGCAGATACACAAAAATAGAAAGGGGTGTAAGACAAGGATGTATCTTTTCACCGGATCTTTTCCACTTGCGCAATGAAACAATTATGAGAGACATAGAAGTACTGCCAGGATTCGTCATTGGCGACCACAATCTCAACAATATAATAAGCTAAGTAGAGTATTGAGAGACAATAAAATTTTGTTGAAAACAAAGAAAAGAGTACTGGGCTATTATTTGACATTTGTCTTCCAATATGGAAGCGAATGCTGGACAATCTCCTCAAAATTGAAGTACAAACTCGAAGCAATAGAAATGTGGTTCTACAGAAGGATACTGAGGATCCCATAGGTCGAACATGTGAGCAACGATGATTGGTTGGTTGTTTTGTTTTATGGCATATCAACCACAGTGGATCATTTATTGCCAACTAAATTTTATTTATTGCTGGTAATACCTTTTCTTTCGAAAAATTTATTGTTGTTTATAAGTGTGTGTTTTGATTACCATGGAGAAATAAATTTGTTTTGATTTTTTTTGCATGTCAGTCTTGGTTATTTATTACTATGGTGTCTATTCTTTTTAAATGGGTGTAATATGTTTTAATATATATATAAGGGTTTATATTTTTAAAAAAAAAGATGGATTTCTTTCAAGTAGTTCAATTTGACTTTTTCGTCTGTTTTTTCGAAAAGTTCTCTTATATTCTTTGAATTATAGTATTTTTGTCGGGTGGAGGCTAAGGCAGGGCAGTCCATTAGAAAATGTTTTACTGTGTATACATTTTGACATGTTATTCACTCAGGAGGGTTTTCTCCTTTCAGTAGAAATGAGTGGGTGATGTTTGTGTGGCCAATCTTTGTTCTTGTAAAGATCACCTCTTTTTTTCGAGTTAGTTTGAAATTGGGGCTCCATTTTCCAAGAATGGGTTTGAGCAACGATGAAGTTTTAGAGATGATGATAATGCGTTAGGAGTTCTTGGAGAGTCTAATACTCACATGACGGATAGAGAGAAAGATTGATAGGGGAAAACAGCGCGAGACATACTTGATAGGCTTGAGCAAGTGGACGGTAGAGCGAAGTTTGGGAGAAATACCAAGAAGAAAAATGTTAAGAGAAACAAGGGATAAGGGCAAATGGAAATCCATGATCACTTACGCTCTGAATGGACACGACACATAAATAAATAATATATATATATATATATATATATATATATATATATATATATATATATATACAAACACACGAATACACTATTATACACTTTATCATCCAAAATATTCTACGCACATATATTTAAAATTTATCCTTTGCTTTAACATGCATGACGCATATCTAACAAATATGAACTAACCCCAAATTGCAATATAACCGTACACTAGCTCTTTGCTTTTTTTTTATTTTTCTCTCGGTCCTTGAAAAGGTTTAATAAGAGTGAAACATGTTAGATTGAGATACGTTTCTTATTTGTTCTTTTTTCTATCATTTTGTCGGATTCTGATTTATTCAACACACACACACACACACACACACACACACACACACACACACACACACACACACACACATATATATAAGTCTGCCTCCTTCTACCGAGCGCCCATAGCCAAGAAGTAGAATCGCCGACTGACGCCAATTCGGTCGGGTTTCAATCCTGGGTTAAAAGCAATCGGAGTCTAACGGTACTGATGAGCTGTGATGCAGCGAAACAGATCTGTCTGCGGATGACTATATATATATATATATATATATATATATATATATATATATATATATTGTTTAATACTTAGTTTTTGGCCCTAATAGGGTTAGGCCAGTACACATTTGTATTAAAAACTGTTCTATACAATTATATTGTAGAACTTTTTAATATTTTTCATTTATAAACTAGTTATTACGCTACCTTGGTTTCCACCACGAGTGGTTTCTTCAGGCGATTTTTAATAACTTTTTATTAATATATATATATATATATATATATTAAAAACAGTAATAGTTGTTGTTCCAACGAGAGAAATTGGATAGAAGAAAAAGGTACAAGAAGCCGTAAACGTTTTGTTTAAAGTATAGATTTATTGTTATTATTATTAATATTACTTGCTTTTTGTATGATATATTAAGTGTCCGTAATGGTATGTGTGTCGCAAAACGCGTTTCTAGTCTAACGTTGATTCCCTTCAGACGAATAAACCTGTAACTTTACATATCGAGAACCATCTGCTTTTCTGATGGCCAAAATATAGAGTATAAATATAGATAAGTGGTGTGCAGGTCGGAAAGTTTATATGTGTGCGCGGTTGTTAGTTCCTTTTCACACACACACGTCAAATCTCCTCAGTCACACTTCGTCGGCCATAAAAGTTTTTAAGACTGATTTGTGAAATTTGACTTCGTCTTTATACTTCAAAACTGCTTTCATCGATTTTCATTCAGTTCTACTCTACGGCTTATCTAGTTCTTTTTTTGTTTTTGGAATACTATTTTCTGCAACAGTTTGCAATTTTTTTTATCGCGTTTGAATTTAGTGTATCTGTGTAGGTGACTTAAGTTTTTCATGTTGTCTCGTTGAGGGAAGGCCTGTATATATATATATATATATATATATATATATATATTTCTTCTTGCACCATGAGCGTGTCATAATCTGCATTTTGGTAGATAGACATTACTCTGAATTTACCTACACCATATTCGTGTAAATGTTGGGAAACGTACAATGTGCTGTTATTGGCTAGTTTAATGTTACTTCTGTGCGGAGCCACTACTTTATTCAGGCCTTGTGTCACCCCAACGTATATTTTTGTGCATCCATCTCATGTTAGAGAATAAATTATGTTTTTAGAATTGCAGCTTTGTTTTTATTTCGAAGTCAGATGTGTTCTCGAACTTGAAGTGGTTTCCTTCTATTATTAGGCTGCATACTCCATTTTTTTTGTTACATTGTGTCACACCCTGTGCTGTGGGTTGCTTGAATTTTGACGAGGTTAGTATGTTTTTTTAAATTTTGGGTTGGCGTTTGCTTTAAATTATTTTAGTTGTCTTCAAGATTTCCTTTATCATTTTTGTCGAGTAATTCTATGTATCCTTTTAGTTTTGTAAATCTGGGTTACTTTTGTTGTATGTGGAGGACGTATGCTAGAATATTTTCTTCTTTTTCATGTCTTTTTTTTATTCCGGAGAGATTCTAATGGTATTTTTTTCTGCCAGTTGGAAATCCTTGTTTATTAGTGGAGTGGGGTATCCTCTTATATGCAGTGGTTCTTTTTGTAGTTCCTTTAGGCGTATTTTACGGAGGGTTTAGTCAGCTACTATTGTGCAGATTCGTCGTGCTAGGGAGTGGAGGATGGATTTTAGACAACTTTTAGGGTGGTAACTCTTGAAATGGAGGTATTGCTGGGTGTGTTGGTTTATGTTAAATGTCTGTGATGATGTATTTGTTTTTGTTTTTATGAGTATGTCTAGGAATGGTAATTCATTATAACTACATTCTAGCGTGAACTTAATTTTGAGGTGTAGGTTTTGTAGTAGATTATGTAGTTTATTTTTGTCTCCCTATGTTGATCTCCAAAAGATAAAACAATCTAGATATCTCTTCCATGATTTAGTGTATTCTGTTTTTATGTCTTCCCCATATTTATGTCCTATATATATATATATATATATATATATATATAAAACTTTAATCCAAAAGAAAAAGCAGGAAGGTAAATACCAAAGACCCGATCCTAATTAATATTAATTATATCAATATTAAAACTGATCAAGGTGGAGGGCTCAATGTAATTAATACTTGAATTACAGAGCCAATTATAAAATAAAATAAATTTCGATGTTCAAATCAGTTTTATGGCCATTTCTACATGAAATCCCTAAGAGAAATTTCACGCATCATCGGCAACTTCTTTATTTCAAAATAAATCGATATATTTTACCTGCGGAAGTTAAAAAAAATCTACATCACAGATGTGTGTGTGTGTGTGCGTGTGTGTGTGATAAACATATGGATGGAAAATATGCTATATTTATGGCTGAAAGTCTTCAATATCAGGGATAAAACGTATATATATATATATATATATATATATATATATATATATATAAAACGTATATATATATATATATAAAAGTGGACATTCGATTCAACACCGAGTGACGATAATCTATTTCGCGCTTGACATCAATTTTCAGGACTGGGTTCAATTTACCTCGAATGCATTTCATTCCAAAATGTTTAAGAAATTATTTATCTAAAACCCAAATAAAAAATACTCAGAGTGAAATAAAAGGCGTGATTAATTAATATTCAATAATGTATCTTTTTAAAGCAATGGCACATGGAAATTACGTTGCGGCAGTGGGAAAGGGACTGAAAACGAGATGCTACGTCTAGATTGATAACATTGCAGATTGTTTTTTAAGTATTCAGATACTTAGCATTTTGTTGCCTTACCCTCATCTTCTGCAGTATCCACAAATTTTCTATGTTTTCGTGTTTGTACTAAATTTGAATTTTTCTTAGGGTCATTTCTTTTCGTGATTGTCTTATGACCTCTCAAATTCAGTTCCCTTGCATTCATACTATCAATATGTTGCTTGTTTTTCATGATACTGTCAACTTTTGTTGCAAAACAAACCCAGAACATCAAAGTATTACTTACTGTATGGACGGTGGTCTTCGGCAGATAGGATTCGCAAATTTCTTTCAAATTTGTGACAAATAATTCAATTTTCCTTTCGTCAGACCATAATATTTTTGTCTATATTCATCTTTCTTTTCAATATGATCTTTAACAAACTTCAAACGGAGAAGCTGTAAAAATAGGAAGACATCCCTTTAACGCTTCTCTTTTAAGAAGTTTGATCGCCGTTAACGGAAAAGTTTTTTCACCTTCAGCTGTTAATTTGCCAATTATTTGTTTAGTGGTTACCCGACTGTTATTCTATGCAATCTTCACACTCCTACCTTATGCTCGTTTCTAAAAATATTCGTTTCCGATTTCTCCCACACTTGTTCGCTAGAATATTCTTCTACGAACTGAGTCCCTTTGGAACATTAACGATCATGGCTCTCAAAAATTACCTGTTCTTTGTAGTTCTTAATATTTTTTTCTTTTTGTTAAATCACCTAAACATTGTTCCGCTATCCATTTACTTCAGTTCGCTAGGTAAGTTATGTTGTCTTGTTAATATCACATTTCCGAATCGGCTTACGGTCATATCACGTTGAATACACCGGTTCTCGATCAATCACCGAAGTTAAGCAACGTTGAGCCTGGTCAGTACTTAGATGGGTGACCGCTTGGGTATACCAGGTGCTTTAAGCATTTAGTGACGGATGTGCGTTGTGAGCCGAGTTCAAATTTCAGTTGAATACCCTGCATTAACTTAAGCACTGGTACCCTTGGAAATGTATTAATCCTTCCCTCCAGTTATGGGTTAAATAACAGGGTAGGACTTGGGGACCCTGCCCTAAAAAAACAAAACAAATCCCAATGAATCTTGATACTCGAAAAGAAAAAAGTATTACTAGACACAAAACTTATATAAAAACAACAATAAATTGTTCAGAGAGAAAAAGGTATTACCAGTAATAAATAAATGAAATTTAGTTGGCAATAAATGACCCACCAAGGTTGATATGCCATAAAAACCAACCAACATTTTCGAATCCTTCTTTCCTCATTAAGGTTTCTAAAAATTGCAACCGTTTTTTTAAAATTTCGTTCCTTGCATTTTCAGCATCCTTTTATAGAACCACATTTTTTTTTTATTTTGATTCTTTTACTTTAAATGTGGGGAGATTTTTTTCCGGCATTCCCTGCTATAAAAGCTGACTGATACATGATAACAGTTTAAATCTCTTTTCATTGTTTCTAACGAAATTAAACTGCTTCTTAATATTTTGGTTAGCTTTTAGCATCTTCTGCTTTCTCAATGCTCCTTCAGCACTTTTCGTCCTTTGTTAAAACAAGTCCCAGGTGTGAGACACAGATCCGAAGGCGAATTGGCATGGCGAAGGACGCGTTCCAGAAGTTGAGCAGAGTATTAAGAAACAGGAAAATTTCGCTAGATAACAACGAAGAGAGTACTGGATTGCTATTTGATGTCAGTTCTTCAGTATGGCAATGAATACAGAATAATGCTTGAAGCAATTGAAATGTGGTTCTACAGAAGGATGCTGTGGATATCATGGATCGAGCATGTGAGCAATGATGAGGTTTTGGAAAGGATGGCAACGAAAAGGAAATTAATACTGAACATCAGGAAGAGACAACTAAAGTTACTGGGACATGCAATGAAGAAAGAGGGCTTGGAGAACATGATACTAACAGGCCAGTTAGAGGGAAAAAGAGATAAGGGAAAGCAGCAGATAACACATTTGAATTGCCTGAGCAGGTAGATGACAGAACGGGGGTTGCGTTGTGTAACAAGAAAAAGCGTGCTTAGAGCCACCAGGGATAGGGAGACGTGAAAACCATGCTCGCCTACGTCCTGAAAGGACAAGGTTCCTAGAAGAAGAATACCCTTCCAGGGACCAATGAAAAAAACGCTTATATTTATGAATTAAACAATAGAAAATCCTATTTTATTTGACAATTGGTTTACATATTTTTGCTATATGCGGAACAAAGTGGATACACAGTCTAATATATTGACCAATTAAAAGACAGGGAAAATATACTCAAAATTGATCCTATTTTTGGTCATCAAAATGCATATATACGGGGAATTTTGCCTTTTCTCTTCAGAGGTTATCAGACCGTCCTGCGGAACGTAATTCCCGGCAACCTCCCTCTCACCCCTCTCGTACTGCGTTTTGTTTCTCTCATTCTTTCTCATGCAACAGACAAAGTGCTATATCTCTCTAGGTATTCAAGTTAATCAGACGACATGCATTTTCTCACTCTCTTTTAACTATACTTTTCTTCTTCAAAACTTACCAGCAACAAATGAACGAGAGAAACAAACTCAATATTAAGAGGTTTACACAATTGAATTGTGCACGTAAAAAAATTACAACTAAACATTTTTTCTTAAACTCAAGAAACCGAACTTTTGGTAAATATTGTTACACAGCAAAAAACCTTCAGATGACTACATAACTTGGTGCAATAAATTGAATTAACAATTATTATTATTATTATTATTATAAAAAAAAGCGAGATCTTTACCTTAAACTATTCTGCAACCTTCTGATATTTCAAACATCAGAGTTCGTTTAAGTTTGACACAAGGCTGTTTTCGCAGCTATGCCCTAACCCTTCTACACTGGTATTTAATTTGTTGTACTTTTTGATTATGTTAACTCCAAGTTGTAGTTAAACCAATCTTTTATGTCTTTCTCATAATAGCGCAAACAGTTGACTTCTGAAGATGATACTGGCAATCTGGTTCCAGTCCTCCCCATGTTTACGGTACATCGTTTCTCCGGTCTAAACTGTGCTCTTTTGTCTTTAAAATGTTGGCATATGTTGCATGCTTTGCACAAAAATGTAATCTTCTTGAATCTAGAAACTGAATACTAATGAGGATTGCATAACTTTTCATACATTAAAAATAGAAAATGTTCAATTAAAAAAAGTATCTATGAACGCAGAAGGAACTTATACACAAGTTATCAAATGTATTAGTTATTCATAGAAATATATTTAACCAGAACTTTAATCTAAATAATGTCACAAATATTAAAAGAGAAAGTAATGTACTTAGATAGAAAATTCAAAAACTAACAAGAGTTCCGCTATCGAGTCTTAATATAAATCACTTTTTCAAATATCTCCGTTCCTGAATTATTTCAGGAACGGAGATATTTGAAAAAGTGATTTTCCATTACTGCTTTTCCAAGCCAATATACATAACTATAAAAATGTGAAAAAAATGAAAAGAAAACGGTTAAGTTCATAATCTTCTCTTATTCAAAACATAAAATAATAAGTTAATTCTAAACTAAAATAATTTAAATATTAATTATATTAAAAATAAGACATTCAACAAAAACATAATTTACTCACTTTGTTTCATTAAATTAAGTCACTGATAATCCTCATTTTTCAGTTAGACTATATTCTCTATTTTAAAATATACGATGGTGGCTGAGATATTTACGTATTTTCAACAAATGTTATAGATATATGATTGGAACTCAGACAAAAGCTAATATTTTGACTGCAGATTTTTTTAACTTGATAGAAACAGCTTCATTTGTATGATAATGTAACACAATCTCTCCTAATTCATCTCCATGTCTCAATGTGACTTTGTGCCGTACTTAGCCAATAGCAAAAAGAGTGAGTAAGAAGAAAGGGTGATTAAGGTAAGAGAGAGAGAGAGAGAGAGAGAGAGAGAGAGAGGGGGATGAAATGGGTTTACAAATAGAAAGAGAGAGAAAGAAAGAGGTAAGTATAAATTTAGGCAGATGCGTAAGGCGTAGAGATTTTATGTAAGGAAGGACATTGATAAGAACAAAAATAATTTTCAGGATAAGTCTTGTAACTCTAACGATGGCTAAAAAAAAAAAAAAAAAAAGAGGGTTGTCTTTCACCAATATCCGGCACGATCAAAGTACATGCGCCTTAACAAATTATAAACATTTAATACGAAACCAAACAGCAGCTGTTGATACCTCAGGCGACATCAGTAAAGGTTCGTCCATTAAAATTTCACGCAAAGGTAGACAGCAAAAAAAATAGATAAATTGACACGAAAATCTTTATATATATATATATATATATATATATATATATATATATTAATCATATCACCCCAAGCAAGGCGGTAACGCCACTGATGTGCAGGGGGCTACATAAGAGTGAGAAGATTAGAAAAGAGAAAACCGGAAACCACATCCTAAACAGGAAATAAGGGATGAGCCTCTTCACCTGTTCAATAGATGTGGGTGGAGTGTGAACCGGGCGATAGTTTAGTCTATCTACTTCAATTGAAAAAAAAAAACAAAAAAACAAAGTGAGATTAGAAAAGAGAAAACCGGAAATCGCATCCTAAACAGGAAACAAGGGATGAACCTCTTCACCTGTTCAATAGATGTGGGTGGAGTGTGAACCGGGCGATAGTTTAGTCTATCTACTTCAATTGAAAAAAAACAAAAAAACAAAGTGAGATTAGAAAAGAGCAAACCGGGAACCGCATCCTAAACAGGAAACAAGGGATGAACCTCTTCACCTGTTCAATAGATGTGGGTGGAGTGTGAACCGGGCGATAGTTTAGTCTATCTACTCCAATAAAGTTTAGTCTATCTTCTCCAATACATGTAAAAAATAAAATATTTAACACAATATTTTCAGCAATTATTCAATATATATATATATATATATATATATATATATATATATATATATATATATATCTGTCTGCGGATGACTATATATATATATATATATATACAGATAGATAGATAACACCTAATGAGGCAGACGAATCTACATAGATTTGACCTAAACGGATCACCAGGGAAAGCTCATTAGGTGTTTTTACTTATTTCGCTCTACCTCTGTATTGAGCGCTTTCTGTTAGATGATTACTCATATCGGGTTTTTTTCTTTGGGCTTCGCGCTCTTCTCGGTCCAAACAATTTTAAATGACGTTCATGTAATAAGCTCTTTCTTTTTTAAAAATCATTTTTTCTTCCGCCGAAAGTTTTCGAGGAAGGTTTTCCATAAGAGTATAATTATAATCTCGTTTATATATATATATATATATATATATATATATATATCCGCAGACAGATCTGTTTCTCTGTATCACAGCTCATCAGTATGGTTAGACATCCGATTGCTTTTACGCAGGATTGAAACCAGATTGAATTAGCGTATGATGTATCATACGCCAGTAGTTAGAGTGATCCAATTCATTATTGAATGAACGATGCATAGATGCTAGAGTAGCTACTGTTTTTTAAAAGTCTACCATTCTTCCAGAGTGCTCAATCAGGGTGTGAGAGCGTAAATATTATATATATAAACATGTTATGGAAATTAACGAAATTTAATGAAACTTGGTTATAAACAACCGACAATTTGAAATGTGTGTGTGTATATATATATATATATATATATATATATAATATTCATTATATAATTAATATTCAAATAGTAATCATAACTTAACGTTAATGTTTTAAACGTGTTTTATATTAAAGACCACTACACTAAATGATTTAAAGCGTGTAAAATTGCGGATTCTACACACTTTCAGGTATTGCTATACGCTTAATACGCGATGGTAGAATAAAGACCGTTCCAAAATGTATCCAATTTATGGGCTCCGACCATAAGCCCAACATTGTCCATCCTTCAGGTGATGGCAACAATGGTAAGAATCAAATCAAATGTTTCCTCTTTACATTTCTTCATGACATAATTAAAACAGTATATATTTGTTAGTGAGCCTGCACTTACTAACAAGCTCTGATTTAACGAGGAGGCATTCTTGTTCAGGAAAGGTTAAAATTATCAATTTCTTCTCTTAACACAATTCAATAATTCTTGGGAACAACTCCACACAATTTCATTTTATTCAGATCTTCCATTCTGTTGGTAATGTATTAAATCTATACTCGTAAACCAAGATAAATTTAGGCACTATATATATATATATATATATATATATATATAAGCGGGCGGTGTAGATATAGAAGAATCCAAATGAGTTTACTGTAAATACAGTGATAGGATAATTCTCTAAAAGAGCTCTAAGTATATATGTATATAAATACATATAGAGCAAATAGAAAAAAATTAAGGCAGACGCGTTATTCCATATTCAATCGGAAGTATATGGCCTATTTCAGGCGAACAATCAGCAGCTTCCGTCTTCATTGTACAGAAGATTTATATATATATATATATATATATATATATATATATATGAAGTAAGTAAAAAAATTCTTAAATTTAATTTCGTTGAATGACCATTTCAGCGAGAAAATTCTCGCTTCATGAGCAACGATCGAAAACAAAATTAGCACTCCACTTTGATCAATTTTAATATTAATAAAATTAATATTAATAGGATCGGGTTTTGGGATTTTACCTATCTGCTCATCCCTTTTTAGATTCAATATATATCCGCAGACAGATCTGTTTCACTGTATCACTGCTGATCATTACGGTTAGACATCCGATTGCTTTTAACACAGGATTCAAACCATCCTGAATTGGTGTCAGTCGGCGATTCTACCTCTGAGTTATTAGCGCTCGGTAGAATGTGGTAGACTTTTAGCTTATGTATCATACACCAGTGGCTAGAGTGCTCTAATTCATTCTTGAATGAGTGATGCGTAGATGCTAGAGTAGCTACTGTTTTTTTAAAAGTCTACCATTCTTCCAGAGTACTCAATCAGCGAGTGAGAGCGTAAATAGTCATCCACAGACAGATCTGTGCTCTAATTCATTACTGAATGAATATATAAGCAACTGGGGCTTCTGAAATGTTGTAAGCTACAAACATCTACCAGTTCGACATATTTTAAAACATGTCATGCCCAGACTGGGTGCATAACATCATAGATTTTCATACGTTTATGATCTTCATTATTCGGGAATGGCTATAACGTATTGGGAAAGATTCGTTTCCCATTGCCTTCTTCATGACCTTCAACTCAGAAATTTTCTTTTCTTAGACTGGCTAACACCAAAAGTTATTCTACTCTGTTATTTAACCCATAGCTGGGTGTAAAAAAGTTGGGTTCATGACCTTCTCAAGGATATCATTACAAAAGTGAACTTGACCGACATGCAGATCTCATTTTATTCACCGATAACTGGTAAATTACCATCATGCATGATATTTGGTTATGTAGAAATAAAATAATGTATATACCTATTTATGGCTATAGAAATAGAACATTGTAGATGCCTATTTAACGCTATAGAAATAAAACATTGTAAATAACTATTTATTGTTATAGAAATAAAAAAAATGTAAATAACTATTTATTACTATTGGTATAAAACTTTGTAAATGCAAATGCTAAACTGATGCTTTAAAATTTCGCCTTTCGTATAAAAGTTAAAGTACATGTCCAGCATTAATTCTAGATCTCAAACTATTAATTTCCAGCGTCCCATTAATGGGATTTATAGTTTGATCTCTTACAGAACAAAAACTATGCATATCACTTAAAAATAAGTATGTATGAAAATCATAGTATAGAATACTATACCTACTATTCTGCAGTTTTAGCCATTTGCTTGCTTATAGCTGCACCGAAATATATGTGCCCCTTTCAGGTAACTATTCTTTTCCAATGACAGCTTCTACTGCTTTTGTTTCAATTGTTTCATCCTTTTGTTTACAATGATGTTCACTATATACAAGACCAGAGAGCCATTCCAGGTAGAGCGTTACATAGCTAGAGTCACAGTTTATGCAGACATATGGGGAAGATAACGGTTAATCCTAGACTTGAACCAGTTAATATTTTCGATATTTTTCCATAGTTCTGAGTTGAAGTATTGTAATTATTTACACTATTTACATTGTTCAGACTATTACTCTCATCTTTGTAATTTTTTAAAATAATTTCACCCCAAACAAGACGGTACAGCCACTAGTGTGCATGAACTTACAGTGAGAGAAAAGGTTGGATACTGGGAGTATTGAAGAAAGGATATAAGATGAACGGGATTCAAAGACGTAGAAGATGGCAATTGACAATGCATTTAACTTTTTGGAGATTGTATCTATCAGGGAAGCATGTAAATGGAAGGGAAGTGCAAGAAAAGAAAATTTTTGAGTTACATTAAAATATTTCAGTGGTAAAAGGGAGGGACCTAGATGCCAAACTTGTAGTACGCCTAAATTCACGAGATCGGGGACACCATAGAATAAAACTCGTTATGCCTCCTCAACAGGTGTTTACCCGTGCAACCAGACTGGCAACTGGGTCCCACCCATTCACAGTCAGGTTAGCCAAACGCAGACGACAATTCTACTCCTGCAGCTTCCTCTCTCGCACTTCCCGCCTGTGGAACTCACTCCCGTATTCTTGCTTTCCTGACGGCTACGACCTCCAGAAATTTAAAAGCAAAGTTAATACTCACCTACTAACCACTGGACTCTAGCTCTCTCCCCTCCCCTGTATAATCTTCACTTTCTCTCCGCCCATGTATCTGTCATCGCACCTGCTTTCTCAGCTTTCTATTGTTCCTTTCTAACTAGCTTGTACTCCTCACTCTTTTCTAATTAATCTTTCTACATTTATGTAACCCCCTGCACATCAGTTGCGTTTCTGCCTTGCTCGGGGTGAAATGATTAAAAAAAAAAAAAAAAAAAAAAAAGAAGAGAGAAGGGACGTCACGTTGGTGAGAAAGTAACTGATGTCAAGATGCCAAGGCAGAACCGATAACATTGCTGATCTTTCTTTGGATTTTGTTCAAGCGAGTACTTCGAGATGAATAGCAGCAGAACTCGACTAGATATGGTAACAGTATTCAATAAACGGATGAAGGGTAGATTCTAAATGTGTGAGATCGATACTGACGATAAAAAGTTTCAAGCTTGACACAGTGATCCAACAGTTCTCGCCGTAGGTGACAGAAAAGTTACCTTAATTGAGAGCGGTTCTGTTTTGGAGACATTACAATTTACAAGTCATTTCTTGTCTCAGTTAACTACTGATTGGATCTCCGTTTCAAGAGCAGCAGCCAAGTTTACCTTGTCGGCCTTATTGCCATATTCACAACGTTTCGGCCGTTGTACACTCTGACCTTCTTCAAATGAGTGAAATTTTGAACGGAACTCTTTATTTCGTTTATCAAGTTAAATTGTTTTACTTCCATAAGCCATGCCACTTCTGGGTGAATCTTCGTCATCATTCTTCAGCTCAACTCTGTAAGCTTTTGTTCACCTTTGTTGTAGCCAGGTATTGATCTCACAGATGTTTAGGTCAAGTCATTGGATCTACTGGGCCATGTGTCATTTAGGAAACATCGTGAATCTGGCGACAAAGATGAAGACAACAGTTCAAAAATGTGAATAGTCAAGATTTTCGGTTCCTTAAAGCAGCGTTCTTGGGAAGAAGCTGCTCAGGTAGAACTTACATCTCACCAGTGGAATACAAAGAGGATGATTGGTTCTCTATAAAGAGGATGGCATGGTGGTTTTTAGCCGTGAAGGTTCGAAGTGGTTTGAAGGAAGATAGTTCATTTCAAATGGAAATTGATGACTGGTCAACTTCTGTACGTATACGGCAGTAGTACTCCGTTTATGGCTTGATCTGACTCTTGTAAAGGTAATAGACAGCAAGAACCGTCAGGTACTTACGGAAGCGGTAGAGAGAATAAACCATGTTTCTAATATCTGTTGCTTTTTAAAGAATGATTTAAAAAGAAAAAAATAGCTAATAAAATAAGAGAACTTCAAAAACCGCCTGAACTTATTTTGGGGATCGGATGGTTTTCAAGTTGCCGACTGATATTTTTCTTTTTGACTACTTTTGCAGTGATTAATATTCTCGTTAAAAAAATAAAGAAACTAAAAAAAAAAAAAAAGAAGAAAGTAAAAAAAGTATAATTAAAATTCCCGAGTGTGACCTTAGTAACTTGAATATTGTGCTGATAACGCAAAAAATGTGGGAACCAGCCAAAACCTTTTTTTTTAAAAAAAAGCGCACCCACGCGTAAACATAAAATTATAATGTTTGCATTCAAGGTTACATCATCTGAAAGACATTATTGCAGTAAACAGAAACACATATTTTATCATTTTTCTAAGTAAAATAAACCTGTTCCATATTACATAGCTCCAGGCAATGCGTTCTGTAATACGAACCTCCGTGAGATTTGAGATATTTATCGGTTACACATCCTAATCTTCCCATCTTAGTAATATGATATTCTGTTATGGTATTGCTCAATGCCAATAAGCAAAATCAGTGTGTTGTCGTAACAATCAGATATTTCATTTGTAAGTAGGGTATATCAGGCTGATAATGTACTGCTTTGTATTTTTCGCTTAGTATTGAATTTCTTTGAATATTTAAAGACTTAAAACGTAATATACTTTCGCAGTTACTATAACAGAGTTGTTTACTTGTACTTAGGTCAGTTTGGCACAAGGTTACAAGAATAAGTCACCCAGTTAGGACCGAATCATTATTTCTTAGTTATGGCCATGCAGACTGGTTTGCTAATCATCATCCACCACGAGGCGCATACACGAAAATAGTTAACTATATTTAGTTGTAGATATCAGATCGGAACGAGAAATCGAAGATCCGAGTTCAAATTCCAGTTGAGTTCATTGAATTCAGTTCCATGCAAATAAGCTTGGGAAAGATATTAATCCGTCTCTTCCCTCTAGCTTTGGCTTAAATAACAGGACAGACTGAATTCTATATTTTTGATTGGCAATCACTAACGCAGAAAGTAATGGCAACCTGCTGCGAGAAAATCAGTCAGCCATTTCTCTTTCGAGACATGATCGCCCAAGCGTGTATCACGTATGCCATTTAACTGATTGATATTTAAAATAAAGTTGCTTTTTTCAGGCTCCCATATATGGTAGCAGTACTCTATTTTTGACCTGATCACACTCTTGTAAATGTAGAACGGAGAAGGAGGAGGGGTAGTATTAGAAGAAAGAGGAAGACTATATTACAACTGCAGATAGTTTGGGGCACCAACCATAGAGTGATGGTATGCAGGAGTGTCTAGCACGGCACAAACAATTGAAGTTGAGTCTGACCTCACTGCACGTTCCCACGTAGTAATCTTGTCTGACTAGGCTAAACTTAGAATATCATTTTTAGCTGTATCAGGAGGGACGGTTGTATGTTTTCCCAGTGTGTAAATTGGGGTAAAAGCCA
The DNA here is from genome assembly GCA_037127315.1 of Ascarosepion bandense. NCBI lineage: Eukaryota > Metazoa > Mollusca > Cephalopoda > Sepiida > Sepiidae > Ascarosepion > Ascarosepion bandense. The sequence continues at coordinate 2,297,429 of JBBBDQ010001511.1, read as the reverse complement.
TTGTCTTTGTTATGGGGAAACACACCTATTCCTCAAGTAATGGATCCTCCCTCCTATATTAATAAGAGTTAACAGGAATTTAACGAGAGAAATTCTTAAGTGTTCTTGGGAAGTTCATCGTTCTTTTGAGTTCTATTAGAGTTCAGTAGAACTACTAGGCAGTTGATATGAGTCGGCAGTTAGCCGAATACTAAGGAGTCAGCTTTCAGTGGAAGATTATCAAATTCCTAACATTTTGGGTGTGTTAAGTCGATTAGCAACCGACATAGCACGATTATTACCTTCAGTGCGAAAACTACTCCACAACAGTTTTGCATCGTGATTTTCGAGGGTCCATGTGCACACCACTTCAAAAATTAGCGAGTCGAGTTGGGCAGATGAACACAATTCATTAGTTCCACAAATTCAGACCATTAGAGATAGCACGTATCCTGCCACGTCTAAGGAGCCGAATCACCCTCATTTCTCCGTATACCAATTGTAAGGAAGCAGTTTTCAAATACTTTTCCTACAAACTGCCACTATTCTGGAGTAGTTTTCGCACTGAAAGTTATAATTGTGCTATGTCGGTTGCTAATCGACTTAATGCACTCTAAGTGTTAGGAACTTGGTAATCTTCCACTGTAAGCTGACTCCTTAGTATTCGGCTAACTGCCGACTAATAACAACTGCCTAGTAGTTTTACTGAACTCCAATAGAACTCTCTAGAACTTCTAAGAACTCCTATGAACTTCCCAAGAACTTCATTATTTATTGTACTAAGTACAAATATGGCACAAGGCCTAAAACGGAGATGGGGAAGGATGGTTTTCATCTGTCCTAGTTTAACTTAGCTATTCACTTTCGTCGACCCTGACACACTGACAATAAACCTTACACCATAATACCACATCTTTACTTACCATTCTTACCACGTCCACCATAATATCTCAGGTTCTCTATGTACAATTTTCAGTGGAGGGCATGGGCAGAAAATAACATTTAACATTCCCCAATGTCTATTTACAATGAAATATAAGTATATACAAGAAACTAAATAAAATCGTATTAGTAATAAAAGCCCCCCACTACTCTAATATTGTGACAGCAAAATCAGTTCCCCGGACGAAATATAATGCGTGGCTTTAGAAATATAATAATGCCACTTATCCGATCAGCAATTATTCACACAATCACTCACACATTTACACACCATAACAAAAACGAAAAGCACACTTGAAAAATAACGAAAGACGCCACGCATCCACCGAAGAACTAACATTGTTGAACACCTAAAGCGGGAAGGGGTGGGGGAATAAACTAAAAGAAAACTGGGGACAAAAAGAAAAAGGGGCCAATGAGCAATCATAACCTAGCTAAGTTAACTTTAAAGCGAGAAACAGAAAATCAAAATCTACTTACTCTAACAGGGAAGGGGTGTACATGTTCTGCCCAGCACACCCAATATCCTGATGCTTAAGCAGCATCAAACAACCACTCCAGGTTAGCACCTTTCACTCGACAGAAACGCGCAAGACTCACCCACCTTTTGCCAAATTCAGATGGAGTGAGTCGTTTCCTTTCCGTCCTGATCTTGACTTTAAGCTGATGCTTAAAGAACAAGATCAGTTGGGAAGAGGTAAACTTCTCATCACCATAGAATTCCTTCTGTCGCGTCGTCCAAATCACGACTCGCATAACACCTAGTAAATAAAAGAGCACATAGTGCTCAGCCCTAGATAACGGAGGTACGACATTGCTACAAACAGAACTAGCCTCAAGGACAAAGAACTTTCCACGCAGCATATGAACCATGAAATCTTCAAGAAACTTACATAACGGAGTGACAACAATGCAGTGGAAGAAGGCATGATCGACGGTTTCCGCCGACAGCCCACAACGCACGCAGGTTGATTTCGGTGTTAGGCCCGCTGCATGAAGCTTCTTGCCTACCCAGAGGGCCTTTCGAATCATCAGCCATGTGAGTGCTGCCTCATCGTTAGTGAAACATTTCAACCCGGGCGCCCAAGGCCATATGGAGCGAGCCTCCTGCTTCGTAAGCCCAAGCTCGCCTATTAGTTCATCTTGAACGGCCTCCCTAACACCCAATATAATGCCCTAAGAGACAACGCTTGGGTGTTGGAGAGGCCATCCGTAGCCCGCAAGAGAAACTGGAGAGCCAAACGACATTCTTTATAGAAGGAGCACTCGCCACGAGGAGTACGCCGGCCTCCTCCTCCGACAAGTGCACACTTCTCAAGGATGGAAAGTTTTTATGGACGTCCTCTTTAACGAGGGCGCCGTTCTCAGCATACACATTCGATCCAGGAATCGAATGCGAAGCGTGTGTTGACGAATCTCAACGCTAGGTATGCCCAGACCGCCCTCAGAAGGATGAAGGCAACAGATCTCGCGACGTACCTTGGGAGACTTGCCTTCTCCTCAAAGAAAGGAGAACATGTGCTGTATTAGTCCCAAACGAATGGCACACGGGAGAGGAAGTACCGAGAGTCGGTAAAGGAGAATCGGGTAGATGTGCGAGGTACATACTTCCGCCTTCCCCTTTAAGGAGAGCTTCCTCCGAGTCCACAGACGAACTGCGCACCCGGCCTTCTCTCGAACCTCCGACCAATTCATTTCCAACTGGAGATCAGGACCGAAGAAGACGCCGAGAATCTTGATCGGCCCGTCCGTCCAGAGGAAAGGTCCGGGAAGAGAAACTCCCTTCCACGCACCCAATCGCGATTGATCTTGGCTCCTGTCACAGTCTCATAACATCTGTTTTCTTTGCTAACTTCGTCAATCTCGACTTTGCTCGACGCAAAAACCGAAACGTCGTCAGCATAGGCGGATTACCTGGCCGAGGTGGTAGCACCAGGTACGGAAATTCCGCGAAGGACCGGATTCTCCTTTAACTTGCGAAGGAAAGGCTCCAACGCAAGAACGTAGAGCAAAGGCGAAAGTGGACAACCTTGACGAATGGAGCGAGATAATGTGAAGGGTTTCGATCTTACCCCATTCTCTTCCACCAGCGCACCGGGGGAATCATACAGCAATTGGATCCAGGAGCGAAAGTACGGCCCGAAACCGGCGGCGGAAAAGACAGACTCCAAAAAGCGATGGTCAACCCTATCGAATGCTTTGGACTGATCCAAATTGATCAGCGCGGCTTCAGTGTCGGTTTTCTCGATGATCAGGCGTACCAAATGAAGGTTGTCCTGAATAGTCCTGCCCTTCACAGCGCAAGTCTGCTCGGGGCCAATCAGACTAGGGAGGACAGCCTGTAAACGGCGGGCCAAGACCTTGGCAAAAATCTTTAAGTCAGTATTTAACATCGTTAAAGGCCGATAATTATCTATGCCACCGCCACCGCCCTTGCTCTTGCGAAGCACTTGATTACACCACTGGTGAAGCGTCGAGGTATAGACCCCTGCTCCATCCAGTTGTTATAAACAAGGCCAGAGTTTTGTCCCGGCCAACCAATTTCAGCGCATCCCAGATTTCCGACTCTGTTATGGGCTCCTCGCACCCAGCTGCTTCAGCCGCCTCGAGGCGGGGAAAGTCAGCCAAATAGGTGTCGAACTGAGCAGAGCTCAGACCGGGCTCCCTGGTGAAAAGATCCTGGAAGTAATCCCGAAAAGCTCCATATATACCCACGTCTGTGGTCACGGTACGTCCATCCGGCAATGTGATGACCTTGATATGCCGATTGACTGCTTGCCTAGCTTCCTCTGCACGCAATTCTGCGGCCATATTCCTTGCCTCAGAAGACATTCTTTTTAACCTAGCCTTAACTACCAGAGCTTCTTGATAAGCAAGGAGGCCAGCTCGGCCCTAGCTAAGGCTACGCCCCCACTATTACGGGATTTGACTGCCCGCTCAACTTTTTTATCTACTGCTGTTTGCGCCGCTAAATTAGCTAAGTTGAGCCGACGGCTATAGTCGGCAGAAAACGACCTAATTTTGGATTTAAGTGAATCCCACCACTTATTCCCAACCACAGCCCCCGTCAGTTTCCGCTTTAGTGTTAGTAATAGCTGGTCCTGGAAATCTTGGCTATCAAATAATGACGTGTTCAATTTCCAGTATCCAGCCAACTTAACCTTAGGCTTATCTAAATTTACACGAACCTGGACGAGCCTATGATCCGTGTAAACTATGGAATGGAAACTTGGACAACCTAAGAGCCCTACGTCGACTCTCCTAACTAGGACTCGGTCGAGGTAGCTTGCGCGTACTTTCGAATCCGTGCTGCCCCTATTAGTTCAAGTCCACACTACCTCCCGGGGGTGGTCATTTCGGTATTTATCGACAAGATCATTCCTGTCGATAAATTCCCGAAATGGTTTCACATCCGGGTTGTTAGTACCCGATCTTTCTCCTATACGATCCTTCCCAGGGTCAAGGACGGCATTCCAATCCCCCGCTAAAATTAGCCGTCTCGATGTTCCAAAGAATGACTCGAACCGCCGAAACAAAGCAGGACGCCTCGAATGGTCATTGGGCGCATAAACCTCAATGAGCTGAAAAGACTTCTCCTTTATGGTAATATCCAGCACACAAATCCTGCCCGCTGGATCCGCGAAGACAAGCGCACACACCGCACCCAAAGACTTTCTCACTAGCCAGGAAACACCTCTAGAACGACCATCAAAACATGCTGAATAGAGATCGTAATCCCTAGACAGTATGCCTTCATAGTCGCCAGCAAAAAACCGGGTCTCCTGCAAACAACAAACATCCACACCGAGGCGCTGGAGTTCATGAAGGAGTATCACCCTTCGAGACTGACCTCAGGCCCCGGGCATTCACGCTTGCTAACCAGAGATTCATTGTGATACGTAATTAGGGTTGGGGTCCTGGACAGAACATGGACGGGGATAAGATGCCGACAGCCTCTCCCATTGACCCATCTCATTCTTGATAGTGCCGTCAGAGGAGAGACCGCCAACACCCCAGGGAAAAGTTAATTTCAGAGCCCTATAGAGGGAGGGATGAACGAAAACCGGGACCCGTCCTGACCAAAAGTTTGTAAGTTTCTCAGATTTTGTGGATATAATGGGTGGTGTCATTGGTATTGCTTTAGCGGCCTCCTCGACCATGCCCCAAGTCTGCCGCGCCCCCGGCCCAGTGCGGATGACTGTTAGTAGCCTTTGCGCACTTGGGAAATTTTCAGGGAGCACTACATCTTTATCTCCACACTTCTTCATTGCCAAAAGCGCTTTCAGCTGCTTGATCCGATTTCCAAAATTTTTCGCTCCTTCAGCCTGGGACGGGCAAATACGGCAGATGTCCTCCCCTTGCTTGTATGGTACTTTTGCCGGTTTTTTCTTGCCTTTTTGTCCTCAGCAGCTGGGCTTCGTTGCCTTTTTGATGGAGGGGGAATCTGTTTCGGGGGAGAGGGACAGGGAGAGATGCAGGGAGAAACTTTGAAGTAGTTTATGATCGGGCTGGGGTCTCGAGTTCGAGGGGACGGTTTTCGGGGTGTAGGTTGAGATGAATGTATTTTCTTTGTTTGCTCAGGCTTTTTTTTGAGGGAAGAACGGGGCAGAGGCCGAGGGGCGAGATGGACGTTGTCGAAGTAGTTTTTTTTAAGTCTTTTGAGGGGCGAAAATGCTGTTTCTCTCGTTGCTTTTTAAGTTATTTAATCTTTTGCATCTTTTCGTACCCCGGGTCAAAGGCTTTTTTAAATTCCTTCAGTTTTGGAGCCGACCTGCCGACCTGGAGGGAGTGGGGCTGTTAGTGCCTTTAGTCTTTGCGGTTTCCGGGGACCGATGTTCCGCTGTTTGGCGCTTCCCCTGGCCCTGCCAACAACCAGCCACTCCCCCTTGTCCTTCTCCGTGACTGCACTTGCAGCTGGCGATTGCTTTTCGGGGGGTGAGGGAACTTTTTTTATTCCCAACCGAGGGAACTACCGCACCGGTCCTGGGTATTGGCATGCCCACTACGGGCGAGTCGGATGTAACAGAAGCGGCCAGAGGGGGATTTTGGTCTACTGGGGCCTGTCTTCCAGAGGCCTTCTTCTCTAGGCAAGAGGAGGAGAGGTGACCAGTATCTCCACACCTCCAGCATTTTGGCTTGCGGCAGGACACGATCACCGGCAAGCTCAGGCCCCCTACGTCAAGACAGTTGGGGATGGTCAGGAAGGCGTGTCGGTCAATCATGATTTCGAAAGACCATCCCCCGGTCAGGTCATCGCAGGAGGCATCCAAAATTTGTCCAAACTGCGAAAAGTAGTCAGCCAGATGCTCCCCGATAACCTGAGGAGAAACCTCATATATTGCTACTTGGTCTTTCGTTTGCCGTCATACTCCGTTCTTATAATAGAATCCTTGGTAATTAAATCCTGTGTCGCCATTTTCAGGCATTCCTCTGGCGTGGGTAGCAATACGTCCCACATGAAAAATCCCGCACCTTTAAGGGCTTAAAAGCACTGCAGTCGACAGGGGTTAACACTGTGTATTTCGTGCTGCGACAAATTTTGCGTGTACGCTTGTCCACCACGAAGACTGACACTATTTTTTTCAATCTTCTTTCATTCTTGGGGATCTTCCAAGAGCCCACCTACTACTACAAGGTGTGCGTAGCTCTTAGCTCTCTCCAAGAACTCCGTCAGATTGATCTTGCATTTCGGTGGGACTTCCAGCCACAGGGCGATTCCCCGGCCTCAGCATCTTTTGTAGTCTTGTCTTTGCTTGAAGATGTCTTTTCTTTTACGTCAACATTTTTTTGGCCATTCGCGGCCTCTGTTGTCTTTGTCATGTCATCTTTTTCTTCTTGCTCTTTCCCAGGCAGAGGGGGAAATGTCTCATCAGTTTTATCTGGAAGACCCTTCCAGGGGAGGTCAAATATTAATTTTTTCTTGATTGACAGAATTTTGTTGGCAATTTTAAAGTTTTAAAAACTCCATGCAATAATGTTTTTTTCTTTCCGCCACTCTAAATTAATTGCATGGGGAGGGGTGGGAAAAATGGAAAATATAAAGGAACAAATAAAATAAAAAACACAAAATAAACGAGCAACAACAACGACAAGAAAACGGTTTTAAAATAAAAACAACAAACCCCGAAGGATTTAAAAAATAAATACAAAATAAGATTAGCCAATAACGGCAAACAACTTGGAAAATAAAGAAAACATTAGCCTTTAGTGGCCAAAAATAAACTTTAAAATAAACTACGAAAACAAACTAAAAACTTGCCTTAAAACGGCAAAAAGATAAGACTCTAGAGAGGTTTACCAAAATAAAAGGAGAATTGAAGAAAAAAAAACAAACAAACAAACGTGAACAATGAATAAACTTTACAAGTTACAATAGGACTAAAGGAAAAAAGAAATAAAATAAACAGAAAAAAAAAGGAGTTGACTAAAAAGGTTACTCTCGTAAAAAATAGGAGGAGGGGTTAAAAAAAACTTTGATGGGACAAAAAAGAATCAACAAAATAAATTTGTACAACGAATAAACTTTACAAAAATACGACAAACTACACAAAGAAAACAAATACGAAAAATAAATCAAACAAAAAGCGAAGAGTCGCCTAAGGATGCCTCCGTAAATGAATTATGGGGAGGGGTTAAAAAAAGAAACGTGGAAAAAAAAAGGTTAATTAAACAGTTGTTTGGTCAAAAATTAAAATGAAAGTTACTATTAAAAGGAAAGTTTTTAAACAAAAATAAATATGGCACTTCAGGCCAAACAGATACTGAAAAAAAAAAAAGAGAGAAACAAAAATTAATTCAAGACGGCCGATTTAAACAAAAACAAGTATGGCCGCCAAGAAATACGAAAATAAATACAAAAAGCTAGAAAATAAAAATAAAAGAGGACAAAGCAAGAAAACGAAAAGATAAATAAAAATAAACTTATCTAAACAAAAGAAGGGTCTTTTTTGTAAGATAAATTTAGTCCAAGTGGGTTATTAAAATAAATTCCAAAAAGTTTAAACCTCGACAAAACAAGGTCGGAGAGTTTTTTTGAAAATGACAACAAACGTCAAAAACTTCCCAAGAAATTCTCGAGTTAACTTCCTGTTAACTCTTATTAATCTAGGAGGGAGATTCCATTATCTGAGGAATAAGTGTGTTTCACCTTAACACTATTCTCCTTATCCTCATAATATTTACTTTTTCCTACCTTTTCTTACATTCATATCAAACACTTTATTCAGTTACCCTCAACCATATTTGGCTATTGAGCCTCGTATCGGATAAAATTTAGTAAAAGGTTCCTATTCAGTTTACTTGTCTTTGTGCTAAGCTAACGAAAAATAAACATAGTTGTGAGAATTACTAATCCTAATATGAGCACCCTTCAAAATTGTTGGCTTGGTTTGGTTTGTTCCTGCTTAACGGCCTATCAACACTTAAATGGTCATTTAAGGCCGGAGACGTATTTTTGTTTAAATCAATTTTTTTCATTCAAAAAAGTTTTGTTGGTAACGTTTTTCATTCAAAAAAAGTTTTGTTGGTAATATTTTTCATTCAAAAAATTTTGTTGGTAATATTTTTCATTCAAAAAAATTTTGTTGTTAACATGTTTCATTTAAAAAAAGTTTTGTTGGTAACGTTTTTCATTCAAAAAAAGTTTTGTTGGTAACATGTTTCATTCCAAAAAAAAAATGTGTTGGTAATATTTTTCATTCAAAAAAATTTTGTTGGTAATATTTTTCATTCAAAAAATTTTGTTGGTAATATTTTTCATTCAAAAAAATTTTGTTGTTAACATGTTTCATTTAAAAAAAGTTTTGTTGGTAATATTTTTCATTCAAAATAATTTTGTTGGTAACAAGTTTCATTCACATTATGTCGGATTAGTGCATTGGATAAATTATTAAGTAAACAAATATAAAGATTTGGGTCGTTTTCTTCCCGTCTGAATTTGCAATTTACAGTCAAATTGAAGATCAACAATCAAGCTCTCCATAAATATAGTGGGTGGGTAAAATAAGGGAAACATTTAGTAGCATAATAGCATAATTTAGAATATTTGATTAAACTGTCAAAAGTTTGTCTTATTATGTTTTCTGATATAAAATTAGTAGTATTTCATTCTTTTGCTAAAATTGTTGTTGTGACTTTTACAGATATTATTTAAATACGTTTATTAAAATCAAAAGTAAGAAGTATTTACGAATTTTAAGTGATCAGCTTCGTTCTATGGTTTAGGAACTGTTTCCAAAGGGAAATGTAATCTTTTAGAATGGTAATACACCCATTCATACTGTTAAAGTTGTAGCTGAATGGTACAAGGAACACTCTAGTGAAGTAGAACATCTTATCTAGCCACCACAGTCCCCGGATCTCAACATCATTGAACATTTATGGTTCATTTTAGAAAAATAAGTGAGTAGCCGATATCCTCCACCTTCATCATTGAAAGAATTGGAGACCGTTTTATCTGAATAATGCGTAAAAATTCCTGTGGAAACAATTCATAATTTGCACGATTAGATCCCACATTCAAGCTGTAATTTCTGACAAAGGCGGTCATGCCCAATATTGAAATGAATTTACTTGAAATTTCAAGGTGTTTCTATTATTTTGTCTACAACCTGTATATCTTTTACGATGATCTCTGTTCAAATTTTTTAGCATTGAGATAAAAGTGACTATTTTTTTTCGTCTTTCAGTTTATGAAAAAGACGGAGAATTACTGAACTGTTTAAAGTATTGACATCTCATCCAGCCATTCCGTTTACTCGTCGCTTCCCACCCAAGCATTATGATACCGGACAGCATTTCTTGAGTCAACAACAATCAGCGATGCAGCTGAAGAATGACCTTCACCTGTGGTTCGATTTAGTCACTGTTTGTCAAGATGCTGATCTCTTTGGCAACAAGGCGTACATTATAGGCTGTCCCCGCTGTTCGAGTCGTGTGGCGGTGGTAGTTGGTTAGAAGAAGGACGACTGAAAAATAGTAAACTTGGATTGAACAGGTCGTGCCATGGAGACATCGGCACGGATAACATCTGTGTACGCATACTTTTATGTACTGACGGATATCTAATATATCTTTTTTTCGTCTCTTGTTCGTAAAATAAAATTATTTTTTTTCTTTACTGCTGAAAAACTTATATAGAACGTCTGTCTTTCTCTTTTTCATATATATCATAATTTGCGTCATTTGCTATTGTTAAACCTTAGTAGGAGAAAGAGGATTTTAAGAAATCCTTTCATCACGACCATGCCTGTGCCATTCTATGGAAACCTTACCATTAAATATCTCTTTTTATCACTTTATATTCGATCCATAAAAAAACAAAAACAAAAAATCAAAATATATAGACAAGATTTGGTTGGCTACGTCCAGAAATTTTTAAAACACTAGGCACGAATAAAGTTATATTTAACGGTTGGTGGTTTTATTTATCGGTATATAAAGCTCCATGGGTTTTTTAATGCAGAAAGTTTAATCCATAGCTGGGGAAGAGAAGAACTGGATTTATAACGTTTCACGGACGTAAAAATAACGAACCAAACTGGAGTTGGAACTCTCCATTTAAAGATTCGGTGCCATGTTCTACTACACCAACACATCCAATCTTACTTGGTATTTTCAAGCTGTCACCCTTCTAGTTTCTGACCAGGATCGACGCTGCTTAAGATAGGTAATTGCATAAAATCCGGTGTTCCAACATAATGTGGCCGCAACTCTTTGTTAAACAGCGAAACATATAAAATATTTATACGGACTGTTGTTTTGAATGAGTATGAAATATTTTTTATGCATATTAAATATTTTATACGTGCTTGAAAATACTGGCTTCAGAGGAGAAAAAAATTATGTGTCTGGTTTCTTTTGTATAATAATGAATCTTGAAAGTTACATCTTTCATTGTAGTTGATAGCTCTAAAAGGCCAGCATGTTGCAAACTATTGTCTATCAGACTAACAACAACTTGGACGAAACATTAAAACATCAACCTTTGCGAACGAATCAACGTTCATGATTCCAATGTACACGATCATAATAAAAAAGTAAATGACAATCTAAACTTATATAATAAATGGAATTTTTCTGTGTGTGTGCGTGTGTTTTTGTGTGTGTCCGTTACCTATAGACTTCGAAACGGCTGAACCGATTTTCTTGAAAATTTACACAGTTGTACTATAAGCGTCTGCGAATGTTCTTAGCTAGGTTTTGTGTCGAGGTACCCCCGATAAATGTCAGAAATCGATAATAGAAAAAAATCGGGTTATAGAAGGAGTGGTCTAATTCTAATCAAATTTGATACACTCATAGACAAAGACATAAGAAACGATATTCAGAAGTTTCAAGGTTGCAGTTCTTATAATAGTGAAGAAAATCGATTATATATATATAATTTTCATGTCGCACAGAAACCTAATTCAATGTTTAAACAAATGGAAATTGAAGCTTTATACCAACAAATACTTCAACTCGAACAGGACAACCATATTACTACACAGGTAGGCTTAAAAGAATTACTCAAAGCTGAATCAATCAAACACCGTTACCATAAAAATCCTAATGATATTATAAATATGCCTCTCATAAAAGCAGCCACACATCTAAAAAATAACAAAAATATTGTTATCCGGCGTGCCGATAAAACCAATACTTTTGTTATTTTAAACAGACAGGAATATCACTCAAAATTACAGGCCATTCTCGACGATCACAACAAATTTAAAAAATTAACTTGTAATACCACAACCCAACTTAAAAAACATATTAATAAACTTATTACTGCAAACAATGCTGAAATAGGATCCTATAAACTTCAAAAGATTATAGGTGATTATCAGCCCGGCTACCTTTATGGAAATGTAAAAATCCATAAAAAAGAACATCCCCTCCGACCTATCATTTCTCAAATACCCACACCAATATATAACCTTTCCAAAACACTTAACAAACTAATTACTCCCTATCTTCCTGGAAAATATAGCATTAACTCCACGGACGAATTTTTACAGATTCTCCATTCCGTACAACCTAATAATCAAATGATTGCATCTTTGGATGTTCAAAACTTATTCACAAATGTTCCCGTCCATGAAACAATTGACATCATTATCCGTGATGTATACAACCATGCTACTCTCCCATCAATCAATATTAAACCCACTATATTAAAAAAACTATTATTAGCATGCACCACACAAGTACCCTTTCACGACCCCTTAGGCAATATTTATACACAAATAGATGGCATTGCGATGGGATCTCCTTTAGGTCCCCTTTTTTCTAATTATTATATGGCAAATCTAGAAAATAAAATAATTAATGACAACAATAAACCCTGTATATATGTAAGATATATAGATGACATCTTTGTTTTAGCTAAGAATATCGATCAAATTAAATATCTTAAAAACAAATTTGAAAGTCACTCCGTCCTCAAATTTACATTAGAACTTAATATTAATAACAAACTCCCATTCCTTGATGTATTCATTGATTCTAGCACACATAAATTTACTACTTCTCTATATAGGAAACCAACTAGCATAAATTCGTGTCTTCTTAATTATAATAGTGAATGTCCCCAACGATATAAGTTAGCTGTTATAAAAAACTTACTTCAACGCACACAAATGATATCTTCTTCCAAATCTATATTTTATAAAGAATTACACAACATTAAGCAAACACTAGTCAATAATGGATTTCCTAACTCCGTTATTGATCAACAAATTAAAATGTATCTCAACAAACTTAACAATAGCTCTAACAATAATGATAATATTAATAATGGTTTACATCAAAATAAACATAACACTATTAACTTATACTATTGCAACCAAATACATAATAATTATAAACAAGATGAAAAAACTCTCAAAAACATAATACGTAGAAATGTTAAACCAGTGGATAGTAATAATCAAATTAAACTCATTATATATTATAAAAAGTTTAAAACAATTGACCTCATAGTTTATAATAACCCAACAGGCACTAAACTAAATTCTTTACAAAAAACCAATGTAGTGTACCAATTTACATGCCCATTCAGAGATTGCATCTCTGATACTACTCAAAAACCTAGTACATATATTGGTTTTACCACAACCACGCTCTCCCGTAGACTTACATGTCATCTTTCTGATCAGAGTACTATTAAACAACATTTCTCTGAAAAACATAAACATGTAGGTAATATCAGACAGATTTTGGTCAACAATACGGTGATCCTTACTCATACACACAGTAAGAGGAACCTGCAGATATTGGAGGCCATGTACATCAAATCAAAACAACCAACACTCAATAAAATCAACTTTAAAACAGGAAATAACATATTACATTGCAATTGACTAGATGGTTTTGTTGTCATTTCGCGCTATCCCGCGGTGTGACGTCATAAAACCGCATCGCAAACTTAAGAACTGCGTTTATTATTTTTGGTAACTATTGCCGTTGCCAAGCGGAGTTTTATGTCAACACAAAATAAAATCGTCGGTGATGGTGGATTTTATAATATTTCAGTTTAAACTACCTCTCTGAAGATGGCTCATGTGAGCCGAAAGCTTAGAAGAAAACCAATAAATAATTATCCAAATGTTGGAGAATTTTTGTCTTTATTTTCAACTGAAATTAAAGCAAAAATACGACGTTTAGAACGGCTCATGATTAAACATAATAGACATTCATTGTCTCTTATATTTAATAGAATATGTCTAGAAAATTACTTGCTGCCTCGATATACTAAATTTAAGTTACATGATGCCGCAGCATTAAATGATCCCACCGCTAAGAAATTGCAATGGAACCTCATAAAACGTCAAATGCACACAGCCAAACAGGAATTACAAGAAATCAACACTGAAATTGTACACATCAAAGAAATTTTACAGTCTTCTACCATAAGTGAAAAATTCAAGGAAATATTGGATTTATTATACAATACAACACAAAAGGAACATGAATCCCATAAACAAGTCATCCAAAAAAAGCTAAACAAATTATATAAAGGAAAAATACTCTTACCAAACATCAATGACAACTTCATTAACCTATCGGATTACCAACTTACTCCAGATGAAATAGAATTCCTTAATCTCGGACCAAATTTTCATGTCGCACAGAAACCTAATTCAATGTTTAAACAAATGGAAATTGAAGCTTTATACCAACAAATACTTCAACTCGAACAGGACAACCATATTACTACACAGGTAGGCTTAAAAGAATTACTCAAAGCTGAATCAATCAAACACCGTTACCATAAAAATCCTAATGATATTATAAATATGCCTCTCATAAAAGCAGCCACACATCTAAAAAATAACAAAAATATTGTTATCCGGCGTGCCGATAAAACCAATACTTTTGTTATTTTAAACAGACAGGAATATCACTCAAAATTACAGGCCATTCTCGACGATCACAACAAATTTAAAAAATTAACTTGTAATACCACAACCCAACTTAAAAAACATATTAATAAACTTATTACTGCAAACAATGCTGAAATAGGATCCTATAAACTTCAAAAGATTATAGGTGATTATCAGCCCGGCTACCTTTATGGAAATGTAAAAATCCATAAAAAAGAACATCCCCTCCGACCTATCATTTCTCAAATACCCACACCAATATATAACCTTTCCAAAACACTTAACAAACTAATTACTCCCTATCTTCCTGGAAAATATAGCATTAACTCCACGGACGAATTTTTACAGATTCTCCATTCCGTACAACCTAATAATCAAATGATTGCATCTTTGGATGTTCAAAACTTATTCACAAATGTTCCCGTCCATGAAACAATTGACATCATTATCCGTGATGTATACAACCATGCTACTCTCCCATCAATCAATATTAAACCCACTATATTAAAAAAACTATTATTAGCATGCACCACACAAGTACCCTTTCACGACCCCTTAGGCAATATTTATACACAAATAGATGGCATTGCGATGGGATCTCCTTTAGGTCCCCTTTTTTCTAATTATTATATGGCAAATCTAGAAAATAAAATAATTAATGACAACAATAAACCCTGTATATATGTAAGATATATAGATGACATCTTTGTTTTAGCTAAGAATATCGATCAAATTAAATATCTTAAAAACAAATTTGAAAGTCACTCCGTCCTCAAATTTACATTAGAACTTAATATTAATAACAAACTCCCATTCCTTGATGTATTCATTGATTCTAGCACACATAAATTTACTACTTCTCTATATAGGAAACCAACTAGCATAAATTCGTGTCTTCTTAATTATAATAGTGAATGTCCCCAACGATATAAGTTAGCTGTTATAAAAAACTTACTTCAACGCACACAAATGATATCTTCTTCCAAATCTATATTTTATAAAGAATTACACAACATTAAGCAAACACTAGTCAATAATGGATTTCCTAACTCCGTTATTGATCAACAAATTAAAATGTATCTCAACAAACTTAACAATAGCTCTAACAATAATGATAATATTAATAATGGTTTACATCAAAATAAACATAACACTATTAACTTATACTATTGCAACCAAATACATAATAATTATAAACAAGATGAAAAAACTCTCAAAAACATAATACGTAGAAATGTTAAACCAGTGGATAGTAATAATCAAATTAAACTCATTATATATTATAAAAAGTTTAAAACAATTGACCTCATAGTTTATAATAACCCAACAGGCACTAAACTAAATTCTTTACAAAAAACCAATGTAGTGTACCAATTTACATGCCCATTCAGAGATTGCATCTCTGATACTACTCAAAAACCTAGTACATATATTGGTTTTACCACAACCACGCTCTCCCGTAGACTTACATGTCATCTTTCTGATCAGAGTACTATTAAACAACATTTCTCTGAAAAACATAAACATGTAGGTAATATCAGACAGATTTTGGTCAACAATACGGTGATCCTTACTCATACACACAGTAAGAGGAACCTGCAGATATTGGAGGCCATGTACATCAAATCAAAACAACCAACACTCAATAAAATCAACTTTAAAACAGGAAATAACATATTACATTGCATTTGACTAGATGGTTTTGTTGTCATTTCGCGCTATCCCGCGGTGTGACGTCATAAAACCGCATCGCAAACTTAAGAACTGCGTTTATTATTTTTGGTAACTATTGCCGTTGCCAAGCGGAGTTTTATGTCAACACAAAATAAAATCGTCGGTGATGGTGGATTTTATAATATTTCAGTTTAAACTACCTCTCTGAAGATGGCTCATGTGAGCCGAAAGCTTAGAAGAAAACCAATAAATAATTATCCAAATGTTGGAGAATTTTTGTCTTTATTTTCAACTGAAATTAAAGCAAAAATACGACGTTTAGAACGGCTCATGATTAAACATAATAGACATTCATTGTCTCTTATATTTAATAGAATATGTCTAGAAAATTACTTGCTGCCTCGATATACTAAATATATATATATATATATAAAAGGCAAGATGTTTGTGTGTCTGTCTGTTTATCTACCTGTATGTCTGTATTTTCTTCAGCACTTTTATTTTAGTTTTTGCTTCGAGTTTGGCTCTCAGTAGATATAATTGTAGTTCTTAGTCTCAGTCATGATACCATTTACTCAGAGGACTTATTTAGCCTTCAAAATTCAGTTTACGTTGATAAAACTTATTTGATATCGATACCAGGAAATCAAAATTTGACTTACATCCATTCATTTTTCTTTCAGTCTACGGTTTCCCTTTAACTGGCAACAACTATTGCTTTTTAATTTTTCGTGCCAACGTCCAAAGAGTCTGAGCTCCAGGACCATGGATTAATTTTAAGGCTTTCAGTACACCCATGCAACGCTGGGCTATACTGCTAATAAATAGATAAATATGAATGAAAGGGGATAGATGGATGGATATTTAGATAGATATGAACACACTGATATATATATATATATATATATATATATATATATATATATATATATTGCGTATTTAGGTAGTAATTCGTCTTTTATGTAAATTTATTTAAAAATTTCTGGCTAGTTCAATTAATAAATAACTGAATGGTATACAGATGTCATATTTTGAAAAGGAAGTTTTCATTTTTTTAATTATTCACTTATATTTTTTGGTCTTTAATTCATTATAATGTTTGTTATATCATTGTGCATTTATTATCTTTAATTATTAATATACATACTTGTTTGTTTTTTTAAGATAAGTCGTAGTAAACATTAATTGTTTTACAGTTATTTCTAAGTTTTGTCCCAAGTTTAAAAAATATTATATTAAGAACATTCAATACCCTGTCTTTGTTAAATTGCTTATATATTCATAGATTAGTATGCATGATTATAATTTATGTTTTTATATTTAGTGTAACATTTCTCTTATTATGAATGAGAATGTAACTTTTTGTCATGAAACCGGTAAAAGGTCAAGCAAGAATAATACAAAACAACCAAAATAGGAAATAACGAATATATATTAAACACGGCAAAATACAACATTTGGAACTTTGTTAGTAGAAAGATAATACGGCTTAGTGTGTATACTATAATTCGACCCTCGAACTGGGACTCGTAATAGTCGTTATGGTAGCAGTGTTCGTAGACGACCCTCGTCTATGTTCAGGGCGCTCTCCTCAGGCTATTCCCAGGCTACTTAGGCTATCTATCTACTCATACCTCTTGTGAGGGGAGGTATATGTACTGGTTGGAAAAGTTCAGTCCGTTGTGGGTGATGCCGACATGACACTTTTGAAATTGTAAGGAATTACTTTCGAGTCCTTATGTCTAATTTCTGTATCTGACTAGAGTATCGCTGATTTCCTTTTCCTAACATTAATCATTCAAACGGTTTGTTTTTCTTTTCTTTTTAACAGCAATTGCTTCTAATTTTTTTATTTATCATCTGCAAGTTTATTTTTAATTTTTTAATTTCATTTTTAATTTTAATTTTTAGTTTTTTAATTTCATTTTTAATTTGGACAGGGACATATTTCAAATTTGTCAGTGCATTTCAAGTTTATTTTATTTGAAATTTGAAATTTCACAATGTCATAAATAAGTTAATTTTTTGTTAAAATCGAAGTAAATTAATTTACTCTTTAGATGTTTATTATTATTATTATTATTATTATTTTCGAGATTTTAGAGATATGGTTTAGGTACGAATTTGCACGAGATACTAGATTAGCAACTAGGTCTCACCCTTTTACAGTGAAGCCGATAAAATGTAACCGCAATTTCCACTCCAATAGCTTCTTTTCTCGCACTTCCCGCCTGTGGAATTCCCTTCCACATGCTTGCTTCCTCGACAGCTACAATCTCCAGGAGTTTAAATGTAAGGTCAATAGACACCTCCTAACACACTAAATCGTATCCATTCTCTCAAACACTCTTCCCATCTACCCAACCCTCATGCTCGCTATTCTTACCCGTCTATCACTTTCCTTCTGACATTTCCTATATCTAACCACTCTTTCTCATCACCTTCCCCTATGTAACTCCCTGCGCAACAGTGGCAGTAGAATGTCTTACTTGGAGTGAGATGATTAAAAAAAAAACAGCTGTTTTTCTTTAATTTTCTTTTTCTTTATTAAATCCGAATGGGTTATAATAAGTTTTTCTGACACATGCTAAGTTAAAACTTATATATTTTGTTTTTTTAATTTTTAATTTTTATTTTAATTTAATAAGAGTAGATAGGCTCTCCTAACGTCCGGTCCGTACTCTTCCATTTTCCTTGAACATGAATAGAGGCTCATCCCTTTTTTGCTGTTTTGGAAAGAGTTCCAGGTTTCTTTCCTCTCCCTAGGTCTTAATGGTGGTGCTGTCGCAAGTTTTTCATGATGTGTGTGAATGGCAGCAACATCTCTTCGTACTAACGGTACCAAGTTGGTAGTTACTGTTTCCAACTGGTAGTAACAAACGCGAACTCTTGCGTAGCGTCTTGGAAGGTTGTTTTGATCAACAGTTGAATAATATTAGGTTATTCTAGTGCCATGTCGCGCTTGGATGAGTGTCTCTGCATGTACCTCAGGCGGGTAACCCTGAAGCCACATTATGCAACAGTCTGCACCAGTCCCCTTCTCACAGGGTGCATTTGATGACCGACTGCTACTCTATATCACTCCTTACCAAAAATAACTCCAAATCATGAGAACACACAATAAAATATATAAAACCTTAACCAGCCAAACAAAATCCGACTTGGCAGCTCGGCTGCAGTCGCTATTTTACCGACGTGACGTGGCTTCCATGTGCCTCTTCTATAAATACTATCACGGCCTCTGCTCCAATGAACTTAGATCAATGGTGCCCCCTAGGTATGAATTCACACGAGCTACTAGATTAGCAACTAGGTGCCACCCTTTTGCAGTGAAACCGATAAAATGTAATTGCAATTTCGATTCTAACAGATTCTTTTCACACACTTCCCGCCTGTGGAATTCATTTTTCATATACTTTCTTCCCCGGCAGTTACAATCTCCAGGAATTTAAATGTAAGATCAATAGGCATCTCCTATCACACTAACTCGCATCCATTCTCTCAAGCTCTTTTTTCATCTACTCCACTCCCATCTTCGGTATTTTCATCCGTCTACTATTCTCCTCCTGACATTTCCTATCGCTAACCCCTCTTTCTCATCACTTTCCCCTATGTAACCCCATGCGCAGCGGTGGCAGTAGAATGCTTTGCTTGGGGTGAGATGATTAAAAAGAAAAAAATCTCTTTCTCTAACGTCCGTAGTATCCGTACCAAATTTTGGTGTGTGGAATCGTTGCTCTACGGAAGATCTGACATCTTAGTTCTCTGCGAAATCAATCTCAGCCCTACAATCTAACTTCTCGATTCCAGGATAACAACCCCTCTTTAAGAAAGACTTCAATGTCCACATACATGTCCTGGGTGTTTATGTTAGTGAATATCTCCTTCTGGCTAGAGAGATATCTCTTGAATCTCATGTTTGCTCTTACATGTGTCTCCGTCTCTCTCTGCTAAACTCAGTAAGTTATCTCTTCTTTCTTTATCGTCCCCTTTTTTTCCTGACTTCTGCATACTAGATAGTATTTAAGATAATATAGACAAAGCCATTTCCCTTCACCCATTCACTTGTGTATTTGTGTTCAATGAATTCAATTCCCATCATGCAAAGTGGCTGAAAAACTCTGTCACTATTCATGCTGGAGTCCAAACGCTGAAATTCTCAATTGCTAAATCTCTCACGTAAGTGGTTGATTTCCTGACGCGTGTCGCCAGTAACCACAATGAACACGTTTCTCTTCTAGATCCCTTCCTGACGCCTGTCCCAGACTCTTGCTATTTTATGCAGCTGATCTCAGCTCTGATCACGCAGTGGTGTCTGTAAATGTCTCTTTCTTCTCGATCTCTATCCAGGAACCGCCTTCCTGCAGAATATCTTACTGCTATAAACGAGCGAACTGAGACTCGATCAGTGATTTCCTTTGCGATGTCACTTAGAACAAAGTTTTTAATCTCCCTGTTCAAGACTACACCTCTAAAGTATCCCCCCTGGGTGAAAGCCGTCATTGATGGTTTCATGCCAGCTAGAAAAATCCAACTTAAACATCGTTAGTATCGTTGCTTCTCTCCTGCTTGCTCGGCTGCCATTGCCGACAGGAATCACTTCTTCGGGTTTTACCAGAGTGAAACTTTTGATCATAATTTTTTCTGCTCATAATGAGTGCAACTGTGTCCGAAATCATGCTAATCTGTTGTTTGCTTACAGAATGAAGTAGCGTATAGTATCCCACAAGTTTGGTTCCAAGGATTACTGGCACCTGTGCAAGAGTGTACTGAACAACAGAAAGCCCTCGATCCCACCTCTTTTCAATCAATTCGAAGTCCTTACATCCACGGTCGAGTGCTTTTCTGGTAAATTCTCGTCAAACTTCACACTTGACTCGTCTGGAGTACCCACACCCAATTTTCTATCTAGATCTGAGGTTCAGCTGAGTAATACATAATAAATCCTCCCCAAACTCTATAATTATCACCCCACTGCTTCCTTCGTGTTGGAAGTCTTCCTCTTTACTTCCTGTTTTTAAGAAATCTGGGGAACCCTGTAAACCTTATAATTATCGCCCAGTTAGTCTCTCACCTCTTTTTAGCAAGATATTCGAGGCCATTATAAATGTCGAATTAGTTAGGCATCTCATATCTCACTACTTTCTTTCGGACGAAGTATATGTCTTCTTCTTCTTCTTCTCCAGGTCTAATGCTGATGTGCTAACGACCATCAATAAATATATATATACAAGGCTCTTGATAAGAACAGCGAAGCTGGAGTTGTTGCTTTTGATATCTCGAAAGCATTTGACAGGGTTTGGCATGCTGGCTTTCTGTGCAAGTTCCAGAGTTATCGTATTTCCGGACGATTGTTTAATTAAATCTAATCGTTTCTATCAAATCGTGAAATGAAGGTTGTTTTTCACGGGAAAGCTTCCAGATTCTTTTCATACAAACACGGGTGTCTCTCAAGGCTCGATACTAGAGCCTACGCTTTTTCAAATCTTCAACAATGATCTTCCTGATATCATCAGTTCCCAAGTAGGCATCTATGCAGAGGGCACTTCCATTTAGTTCCGTCTCAATAAGAAATCTGCAGTATCTGACAAATCTGGTTGCTGGTAAACCTGATTACTGTCCTTTAAAATGACCTCCAATCTGTGATTGAATGCAGTAGAATACGGCTCGTAAACTTTAATGATTTCTAAACGAAGCTGCTCTCGTTCAACCACCATAGAGAAACCTTCCTGCTTACAATCAAAATAAATGATGCTCATCTCCTAGAGAGCAACACATTGCGCCTTCTTGGCCTTACTCTCTTAAATGACCTCAAATTGAATGATTGTATCGAAGCCATTGCTGCATCAACTGCTAGGAATGTTTAGTCGCTGTGTCGCACCAGGAGGTTTTTTCTTGTCAGAATCTATTTTGCACATATATAAATCTATCATTCGTTTGTGGATTAAATATTGTTGCCATATCTGGTCGGGTGCTCCTGCTATTCATTTTGAAGTTCTCGACAAAATCCAAAGAAGGGTCAGTAATATAATCAACCCTGACTTGGCAGCATGACTTCTGTCACTTTCTCACAGATGCGATGTTGCTTCCCTCTGTCTTTTCCATAAGTATTTTTATGGCAACTGCTCCTGCGAGATTTTTCCCCTGGTTCCCCTACCGTATATATTCACGCCTACTAGAAGATTGGCGTCTAGGTCTCACCCTTTTACCTTCAAAATAATTAAATATAACCTCCTCTTGTACTAAAATAGTTTCTTTTCTTGCACTTCCCATTTGTGGAACGTTTTCTGTTCGTTGCTTCCCTGATAGCTACAATCTCCAAAAAGTTTAAATGCAATGCCATTTACCATCTTCTGTCTATTTGATTCCAATCCTTTTCTTATCTTTCTTCGACATCCCCTGCACCTTGATTTTCTCTCACAGTAACCCCACGCGCACCAGTGGTGGCCCTGTCTCGTTTGGGGTGAAATGATTAAAAAAAAGTAAATGTGCGATCTTGTTTGTTTTTTGGCTAAGCTCACATGTAAAGTTGAGGACGGAATCTTTTCGAATGTAGTTTATCAATTTTGAATGTAGATTATCAATTTCATTTCTTTCTCAGCTAAAACAAAAATATTATCTACATAGCGGACATATATTGTCGGTTTAATAACTTTTTTTAAAATCGTGTTTTCTACGTAAGACAAACAATAGTTAGATAAATACGATTCGGGAGGGCTTCCCATATTTACATCATTAGATTGAATGTAAATTGTAAGGTGAAATTGAACTATTTTATATACAGAGTTAAAGACTATATGAATGGTTTATGCAACAGGGATATTATTAAAAATAATTATACCTTCGTTTCACATGAAAAATTATATAAAAACAATAAAATCTTGTCTGTTATTTTAATGAAAATTTATATATATATATATATATATACAAATGAATAATGAACAAAAATCATTGCAACGTTAATTAATTTAAGGCAGTGCTCAAAATAAAAATAGAGCAATGATTATTTATTATTAATTATTAATTTAGAACATCTACAAACTACAAACAACTACAAAATTGTACATTTTTTAAAATGTCAAAGGCTTTAACTTGAAACAATGTAACCGATGCCTGTATCTGTCTACAATTCATTTCCGGCCAAAATTTAAAATTTCTCTTACTTAGCCGTTTTTATTGTCTTTCTCCTTTTGTCCCTGTATAGAAGTATGATTTTATTTTATTAAACGACAAAAGAGTTGAGACTAGACACCATGTAACCGATATCATTATCTGCCTACAATTCATTTCCTGCCTATATTTAAAATTTCTCCCTCTTAGCCGTTTTCATTGGTTCTTTCCTGTCTATACTTTCTCACTTATTTTCCTCTTAACTTTCTATTTTTCTGCATCTTTCCCTTTCGTCTTTCTTTTCCTTTTTCTGAATTTTTTATCTTATTTTCTCATCATTCCTATCCTCTTTCCTTTTCCCCCCCTCTTTTTTAATATCTTTTTACCACGTACAAAAAGATTTTCAAAATAAAAGGAAGTAATGTGATTTTGAATTTTTTTCAATAAAACGTTTATTACCATCATTACCAACTAAGTGATGAGATATTGTTCCTTCAATGTCAAAAGAAAATGTTTAATTTTGTAGTAGTTTGTAGATGTTCTAAAGTAATAATATATATATATATATATATATATATATATATATATATATATATATGTATGTGTATGTGTGTGTGTGTGTGTGTGTGTGTGTGTGTGTGTGTGTGTGTGAACTGGGATCGAATATAGATCAGATATAGATCGGAATACGATAGAATAATAGGAGAAGGAACAAATAGCTAACGTTTATAAATCTAACATTTCTTTTTTATTAAAGTTTTATTAGAGGATGAAATATGAAGGAGAACAGAAATCAAAATCTATGTGTTGGTAAGTTAATTTTTTTTCTTTTTCATTATTTAGGCAGATTTCATGTCTATGCGGGATTCGTTTGTGAGTATGTGTACGTTTGTGTGTGTATCTAATCGGCTTGTTTATGTGTGATTGGTGTTTTTCCGCATGTTCATTTGAGAACGTTTTGAATGATGGCCAAAAAATGTAGTAACACAGGTTGTAGTAGTATCAAAGATTCTTTAAATATGGATTTTATAGATGTTATTGATGCAATATAGTGTGCTAATAGATGGTAAAATATATATCCGAACTCATTAGAAGTATTTCCTGCGTTAAAAGAATTATGATCTTTTTTTTAAATAGAGTGGCATTTATAAAATCAAAATTATAGCCAGTTTTGTTCCTGTGTATTACAAGCGACATAAAACTATGTCCTTAAGTACGTCTTTTTTAGAGACGGGGTTTTAGATTCCTAGATGTCTTATCAATATTACTATTTTTACATTGTAGGCTTTCATTTCATAAATCCCGACAAGATATTCTTATCCACGAAATTCAATATCTAATAAAGCTTTAATACTGATTGAGAGCGCACATTTTTAAAAATAATCTTTGATATTAAATGGATGTGCGTTGTGGTACAGTGGATATTCACTCGGAACGACAAATCGGGGTTCGAATTCCAGTTCAATTCCTTTCATTCAATTACGCACAAATACCCTTGGGAAAGGTATTAATCCGTCTTTTCCTTCCAGTTATGTGTAAAAAAATAGGACAGATTGGGTTCTATAGCCTTGGCTGTCAACCAGTATACGGCAAAAAGCAATGGCAACCTACTGCAGAATAATCTTCTGCCCAGTCAGTTATGTCTCTTTCGAGGCATGATCGTCCAATGCGTGTATCACGTATGGCATTTAACTGACTGATTAAATTTTAAATTCTGTGTCAATCATTATATTCTTTCTTGCTATCTGTTTGTGTTCTATTGTCTTATCCATTTAAAATAATATTTTTCTCATATTCACCAACACCCAGTAATTCCCCGCCACGTCTTAGTAGCTTTATTGCCTTGATTAGGGTAAAATGATTAAAAAAGATTTATACTGCTAGATAAATATAAATAAACCGAATATCTAATCAAACATTTAAGTACTACTACTACTACTACTACTACTACTACTACTACTACTACCAATATATATATATATATATATATATATATATATATATATATATATATATATATATTCTCCGTTATTTTTGTGACAAGATCCCACTTAATATTCTATTACGTATTAAAAATATTCTCAGACCAATTCATTTACTAAATTTAATATTTCTTTTGTCAAGTATTAAAATATTATTGAAAATATTAAAGAAACTTAAGAGATAATGTGCTAAGTGTATTCAAAATAGAAAATGAAATAAAAAAGTCCCTCGAACTTAGCAACATAAAAAGACAATGGAAACATATTAAGGCACATAATGAGGAAAGAGGACTTAGAAAATTTGACGCTCACAGTATATATTAAAGATAAAAAGGACAGAGGAAAGCAGCGCATAACCTGAACAAAAAGATTAAATTTGCTAAGTGCTATAAAGATAGACAATAGATATAATTAAAGCAAGATCATAAGGAAAAAGTGCATAAATTACTAACTGAGCCTGTCTATATGGTTGACAGAGCAGATATTAGGAGAGACAAAGGACAGAAAGATGTGGAAAGTCATGACCGGCGTTCACATAGAAGAGAAAGTAAAAGAAGAAGAATCAAAGAAAATGAAAATGAGATATCCAAAATTAATAACAGAAAAAGGTTTATACAGTCAAGTTAGAATTTTTATGTATAAATCAGTATTAAATAATAAATATTACATTTGTATTGATTGTCAGAAAAATCTAGGTCAGTAACGGCGCTAAAATTGCTCACGCATCATCACCCTCATTATTATCGTCAGTTTCAATGACCGGTACTGGTCGCAGTCTCACTACGCAACTGAACACATGAATAACGCCTTCCTGTCTCAGTTGTGTGCCGATATCTCCGTTGAATTCTGGAAATGCATAAATTCGTGGGTAGCGTAAACCGACCAGGTACATCTGGTGACGCAAATAGTTTTCTATGTTAAAATACAGCCAACATCCTCCAATTGAAGCTTCGTTTATAAAACACTAATAATTATTCATAATATTTTTCACTTGATCTAATGAATATTTATGAGTGTTTTATAATTGTCTTGTAGACAACACATTTTGTTTATAGATAATTTATTTCAGATAAATTCATGTAGACTTTGGCTTGATAAAGTCCGTCACTAGACGAAACGCATCGGTTAAAAGTCAATGCAATATTCTTCTTATTCTTTTTAATTATTTACTTATATATATTGTGTGTATTTTGGCAGCATTTTTTCATTAATGCAGATTTCATTGAATAATATAGACAAGTTTTGTCTATTAATTTTGTGTAGGATCCGTTCATACCGTCTGATATACTTGATGGTGATATCGTTGAAAGACAACAAAAAATCACAGTAATTGTTGATTTTTTATCGGGTCTAAGCTTTCGGCTCACATAAGCCATTATCAAAGAGTAAATATTAACACACAGTAAACATAGAACATTTAAGCTATTAACAATAAAGAGAATTGAATTGAAAATATAAGTCCATCCCTACCGTGGCGGATGGCCGAAGACTGTGACAAAATGGTGGCGTTGTGGTCCCTGATTCGATTACAGGCATTTAAGTATGTTAGTTGAGATATCAAAATTTATCGTATTCAAAACAGGGTTAAGTTATTTAATGTAGATAGCTTCCAGCATTTTGAGTTTCTGTTTATTATTTTCTTGTCTAAGTATATATGTGTTTTCAACGAGCGTTTTTCTGAACTAACATACTCAAATACCTGTAATCGGATCAGGGACCACAATGCCACCATTTTGTCACTGTCTTAATTCTCTTTATTGTTAATAACTTAAATGTTCTATGTTTACTGTGTGTATTAACACACAGTAAACATAATGACAATGGCTTATGTGAGCCGAAAGCTTAGACCTGATAAAAAAATCAACAATTACTGTGATTTTTTTTTTGTTGTCTTTCAACGATATATACGAACGGATCCTACACAAAATTAATAGACAAAACTTGTCTATATTATTCAATGAAACCTGCATTAATATATATATATATATATATATATATATATATATATATATATACCCAGGTCCATAAAGTTCGTATGCACTTTAAAAACATTGTAATTTTTTTGTATTTGCGATAGAAATAA
This sequence comes from Ascarosepion bandense, assembly GCA_037127315.1. Taxonomy (NCBI): domain Eukaryota; kingdom Metazoa; phylum Mollusca; class Cephalopoda; order Sepiida; family Sepiidae; genus Ascarosepion; species Ascarosepion bandense. The sequence continues at coordinate 2,270,292 of JBBBDQ010001511.1, read as the reverse complement.
TTTGTAAAAAGAATTAGAAAGAAGTAAATCTATATTTTCTAAGGTTTTATTGAAATTTTATTTAAGTTTCCACATATCCTGCATCATTAGCAATACATGTCCTTCCAGACCGTGGATTGTCATACTCCGAGCCTGTCTCTTTAAATTTTTCATCCATGTAGCAATAGTGTTCCTATGATGTGGTTCTTTATTGTATTCAATTCTAAACTTTCTTTGTACAGCAATAGTAGTTTTCAGTTAAGCCAACCAAAGAACACAGTTTATTTTCCTCAGTTGAAGACATAGATCAAATTGATTCTGAAAAAAAAATTACTTATCTAAAAATTGTTGCAAATTTTGTGTTAAAGAATTATTCAATAGCGATACTTAAAACTTTCTAACAGTTTTTTATAGATGACTTCTATCGCAAATATAAACAAAGTTATAAGTTTTATAAAGTGAATACGAGCTTTATGGACACCCTATATATATATATATATATATATATATATATATATATATATATATATATCTCCAAATGAATAACAACGAAGAAAATAATAGCAACTTTGACAACCTTAATTTCAAACAGTGCTCAACATAAAATAGAGCAATGAATCTTTAATTTTTAATTATTACTTTGAAACATGTGCCAACCTACAAACTACTACAAAATTGTACATTTTGTTTCGACATTGAAAGAACAATGTCTCATCACGTAATTAACATTGATTGTTAACATCCTTAATTATTGTTAACTACCTGATGAGATATTGTTCTTTCAATGTCGAAACAAATGTACAATTTTGTAGTAGTTTGTAGTTTGCACATGTTCTAACGTAATAATAATAATAATCTTCGGATGACTATATAAATATATATATATATATATATATATATATATATGTGTGTGTGTGTGTGTGTGTGTGTGTGTGTGTGTGTGTGTGTGTGTGTGTGTCAGATGAAATAAATTGCAAAAATTGTGTCTGCTCACGGATAATCTTTCGCGTATTATAATTAAAAGATATAAGAAATGTGCTGTAACTTTGACAGTTGATTTTATTATCTCTTTTCGATGTTACCCCCGCAGTACTTTCAATCTCCTTCCGAGATAATCTTCAGATGTGTATATGCTGACAGTAAAAAATAACCGCAAAACTATGTTGCTAAATATTACCGTAAATGTTTTTCTTGCTTCAAATGTAACGGTTGAAAAATTGATTAGCGTTCATTAGAACGTGAACATTATCCGCAATGGAATTTTTTTGGTTGTAATGTCGTGGTCATACACGTGTAAAAGCATGAAAAACTGTTGTCTTATAAACATTTTAGAATATTACTACAGTATTCATAGCTACAGATTCTATTAACAGACGGCTTAAGTTTTTTAATTAATGTTGGATCTAGTTTGCTTTTGTTGTTTTCTTGGTGTAGGGTAGTTGTGTTATCGATCATTATTTTTCATATTGTGAATGTAGCCAGGAATTTTGTTGTAGATCTCTAGATATGGACATAAATCTGACATGTGTCATGTAAGACGACTGTTAATGTAATTGTTGTAAAGCCAACATATATATTTGTTTTTTGTCGGAGATATACTCTCCCAAATGACATTTGCATTAATATATTATGTTGGTTTTACGTAATACATCAGTTGGTAGGTAGGAGTTATTACGGATAATTAAATTAGTAGTATTGTATAAGCACTTGACATTGATGAAACTTATGACCCTAAAAATTATCAAACTCTTGTATTGCAACCAGATGCGCGAATACTACAAACGTGATGAAAAAACCATAAATAATCTCATTCATACTAATATATCCCCATTGGATCCTATTAAAAATTAAAATTAATAATATATCATAAAAAATAAAATGTTACTAATTTCATTATGACAACGATCTCCCGGTCAATAACTACATACATCTTTTTATCTACAAAATAAGAATGTAAAAATTGCATGCCCGGGGTTTTTAAACCTTTGTTTTTGCACATTTAAAAAAAAATTAAAAGGAAGAAAACGCTAAAACTTGAAGGAAAATGATATATTGTTATCATATATATAAATATATGAAAAACTATATATTATTAAATTTCTTAAGAATGAAAAATCTATTAAACCAAAGTAATGAAATAAATGTCATCTGAAAACATTGAAAAATGTTCACCTTAGAATATGGAAAAAAAAAAATCTTTGTTTGTTAACTTGTATATATCCAATAATTTGTTTTAAAAAATAATAATTAAATAGATATTAAAATAATTAAATTGATATTAAAATTTTTGTAATAATTAATAAATATTTAAAAGATTGTATTATGATATTAAGAATTGTATTAGAATATAATAATAATCAACTAGATTTTATATAAAAAGATTAAAATGAATTTAAAAATTGTTTAATAAATAAATGGATCTTAAAAACAAAACATGTTATTTATAAATTAAAAGTTTCGAAAATTATAATAAAATGCATTCTAAATCGAAATAAAAATAGTCTGTTTACTCAAAGGTCCTTTTAAGTTAGATCAAAAATATGAAATATTTTCTTTCTTTATTTTTTCATCTCTTTTCTTTTTGTTTATTTGTTTTAGAAAATGTTGCGATATGGAGAAAGCTGAAAGAAAGATTTTGTAACGACAAAGAATACCTCAACAGAAATAGGATCTAGACAGGGGTTTTAAAAATTAGGTTGACGCTTTGGCCATTAAGATTGAAAGTAGAAATGTATTCCCCCAAAATATAAACTTTTTATTCAAATTAAAAGTGAATCGCTATTCTGATTAGTTAAATTGAACACACAGTTTTATGTCTCCTTATATCTATAAATAGCAAACATATTGTTTCTTATATTTAAATGAATATATATATTTAAATGAATATATATATATATATATATATATATATATATATATATATATATATATATATATCGTGTTGAATACACCGGTTCCCATCCGATCACTGCAGTTAAGCAACATCGAGCCTGGTCAGTACTTAAATGGGTGACCATTAGGGAATACCAGGTGCTGTAAACGTAAGGACCAAGAATGGTCCACCGATCCTCCAGGTTTAATGTTTGGGGGTTTGGTGCAGGGATAACAACCTTGTCCCGTAAAAAAAGGGTTTCTTACAGAAACAGAAACAAAACGTTGCTGCCCTATGCACCATTGGGTGTGATGATGATGATGATGATGATATATATATATATATATATTGTTTACGGTCATATCACGTTGAATACGCCGGTTCTCGCTTGACCACCGAAGTTAAGCAACGTTGAACCTGTTAGTACTTAGATAGGTGACCGACTGGGAATAGCAGGTGCTGTAAGCGCGTTTAGTGACGGATGTGCGTTGTGGTGCGGTGGATGTCGGCTCGGAAGGGGAAATCTGTGAGCCGAGTTCCAATTCCAGTCGAACACTCTGCATTCACTTACGCACTGGTACCCTTGGGAAAAGGTATTAGTCCGTCCCTTCCCTCCAGTTATGGATTAAATAACTGAGGCCTGTTGTTCAGGTGACATGTGGCAGACTTCTGCACCGATTGTTTGTTATCAGCTGTTCGAAAAAGTGTGGATGGTGCTACACAAGCCTTCACCACTCAAAGCAATTCTTTGTGTGGCAGTCTAACTGAGTTCGACACTCATACGTCGAAATCGACGGGAGAGTCTATAATATATATATATATATATATATACCGCCAGAGAATCTCACAAAAATACTTTAATAGAAACAACAATCTACACTAATATTCTGATCCAAATTGACACAGACAAACACTTGAATTCGCTTGCTTTCTCTCTTACAAAAGAACTTCAGTTCGCTTTTCGATTTATGTGGCAGCCGATACCATTAATTTTGTTCTGCTTTGCTTAGCAACCGTTGTCCATGGACACGGGAGAATGTAAAGAATGAACTCTTACAGAAGAGGAGGTCAGAAAATTGACCCATTTCTTTGCCTTGCTAACGTAATACGTCTAAAATATTTCTGACCTCCGACAACACAGAATGGAATTTTTATTTGTCTAAGAAAAAACTATATAGCGAAGTATGAACTATAACAGTGTGGCAGTTGAACGGAAATAAAAAATTTGGTAAAAATTCAAAATAATAAATAATGTTCAATGGTTTCATGCGAGAAATTAAAATTTCTTATTTGTATTATTAAGTTACACATCCTAACGAACCGTGAAAAGTGTGAATATAATTAAATCCACAGATTGATAACTGAAAATTATTTATTTAATTAAAAGAAGATCTACTTAACTCCGTTCAAGGCAGCAAAATCACTATAACTCAGAGTGTTACAAAGTTTGAAAGAATTAGAAAATAGAAGCGTTATTAAGGAGAGAGAAGAAAAGAAAATTAATGAGGAAGACAGTAGATATCTATTGACATTGCATTTAAATCTTAAAGATTAAATTTCACCGGGAAGCAAGGAAGCGGAAGAGAGGTCCATAAGCTAGTCGTAATAAACTGTAAACATAGAAATTACGATTACGTTCAGCCATTTCAACTGTAAAATAGTGAGACCTTTCCGCTAATCTAGTACTGCGTTTAAATTCATAAAGTAATGTAATAATCTTTTTTTTAATCATTTTATTTCGAGCAAGGTGGGATCGCCACTAATTCGGAGGGGTAACAAAGAAAGTAAAAACTCGATAGTGGTAGCATTGAAAAAAAGATAAAAGATGAACGGGATTCAAGAAAATAGAAAATGGCAATTGACGTTGCATTTAAATTTCTGGAGATTGAAGCTACTAGAAAAGCAAGTAAATGGAAGGGAGTTATACAGGCGGGAAGTGTGAGAAAAGAAACTGTTAGAGTAGAGGATTCGGTTACATTTAACTATTTCAACGGTAAAAGAGTGGGACCTAGATGCCTATCGTGTAGCACACGTAAATTCATGTGGTAGGCGCATCAGGAAAAAAAGCTCGTCAGTAAAGTCGCCATGGAAATGTTTGTAGTAAAGACAGAGAGTAGCCACGTCTCGTCAGTGAGAAAGTCACTGAAGTCGAGATGCCAGGTTAAGATCGATTATATTGCAGATCCTTCTTTCATCAAGAGTGTCGAAGTATATAGCAGCGGTACTGGATCATATGTGGCAGTTATATTCAAAGCGTGGACGAATGATAGATATATACATATGCAATTTTGATTCGAGAGAGAAAAATTCTTTCGCACCACAGAGTAAAATAACTTTTTTAGCAGCAGACGAAGTTGGATTCAATATGATCTTTTCATTTCATTCCATCTGATTAATACTAAAATTAATGCTAAAACACTTTAATGCTAAAAATAATGCCCTTCCTTTACTTGTTTTAATGCTAATTATAATGCCTGTCCTTTTCTTGCTTTAATGGTAAAAATAATGCCCTTTCTTTCCTTGCTTTAATGCTAAAATAATGCCCATTCATTCCTTGTTTTTATGCCCTTTCTTTCCTTGCTTTGATGCTAAAAATAATGCCATTCTTTTTCTTTCCTTTAATGCTAAAATAATCTCCATTTTTTCTTTGCTTTAATGCTAAAGAAATGCCCTTCCTTTCCTCGCTTTAATGCTAAAAATAATGACTTTCTTTCCTTGCATTAATGCTAAAAATAATGCACATCCTTTCTTTATTTCTATGCATTACGTTTCCTATTTCTACGTTTCCTTTCTTTAATGCTAAAAAATGCCCTTTTTTTCTTGCATTAATGCGAAAAAATAACGCCCTTTCTTTCTTGCTTTAGTGCTGAAGAGAAAATCTTTTTTTCTTTGCTTTAATGCTGAAAATAATGCCCTTTTTTGTCCTTGTTTTTCTATTAAAAATAATGTCCTTTCTTTCCTTACTTTAATGCTGAAAATAATGCCTTTTCTTTCTTTGCATTAATGCTAAAAATAAATGCCCTATCCTTCCTTGCTTTAATGCTAAAAATAATGCCATTTATATCCTTGTTTTAATGCTAAAAATAATGCCCTTTATTTTATTGCTTTAATGATAAAGATAATGCCCTTCCTACCCTTTTTAATGCTAGAAAATGCCTTTTCTTTCCTTGCTTTAATGCTAAAAAATAATGCCCTTTCTTTTTTGCTTTAATGCTAAAAGCTCTCTACCGTTCCTTGTTTTCATGATAAAAATAATGACTTTTCTTCCCTTGCTTTAATGCTAAAAATAACGCCCATTCTTTCCTTGCATTAATGCTAAAAATAATACTCCTCTTCTTGTTTTAATGCTAAAAATAATGGCCATTCTTTCCTTGCTTTAATGCTAAGAATAATGGCATTTCCGTTTCTTGTTTAAATATAATGCTTTATTATTCCTTGATTTAATGATAAAAATTATGCCCTTTCCTTCTTAGCTTAAATGATAAAATAATGCCCAATTTTGCTTTCCTTGCTTTAATGCTAAAAGAATCGCTCTTCCTTGCCTTACTTTAATGCTAAAAATAATGCTATTCCTTTCCTTGCGTTACTGATAAAAATAATGCTTATTCTTTCCTTGCTTTAATGTTAAAAATAATCCCCTTTCTTTCCTTGGTTTATGCTAAAATAATGTCCTCTCTTTCCTTGCTTTAATGCTAAAATTAATGCCATTTCTTTCTTTGCTTTAATGCTAATAATGATGCCCTTTCTTTGCTTGCTTTAATGCTAAAAATAATGATATTTCTTTTCTTGCTTTAATGCAAAAAATAATGCCCTTTTTCCTTGTTGTTATGCTAACAATAATGCCCTTTCTTTCTATGCTTTAATGCTAAACATAATGCCCTTTCTTTCCTTGCTTTAATACTAAAAATAATGCTTTTTATTTCCGTGCTTTAATGCTAAAAATGCCTTTCCTTTCCTTGATTCAATGCTAAAAATAACGTTTTAATGTTAAAAATAATACCCTTTCGTTCCTTGCCTTAATGCTAAAAATAATGCAATTCCTTTGCTTTAATGCTAAAAATAATGCCTTTATTTTCCTTGTTTTAATGGTAAAAATAATGCCCCTACTTTTTAGTGTACATAATTAGTGTATTTATTTTTTAATGCCTTTCCTTCCTTGAAAATAATAAACTACAAGTGAAACTCTTATAACTAAACGTACATCCTTTGTACCGAGCAAAAGTTACATTTTAGTATTAATTTTACTTTCCAGTTTCATGTTTAAGTTTCAGTCTACACCAATATATATATATATATATATATATATATATATATATATATATATATATATCAGACTTATTTTACTCAAGAATACAATAATTCTCACTCATGCACACAGTAAAAAGAACCTTCAGATATTGGAGACCATCTACATTGCATTTAAATATATGGTTCTGTTATCATTTCAAGCTCTAACGTGGTGTGACGTTATAGAACCGCATTACAAATTTACAAACTGCGTTTGCTATTTTTGGTAACTGTTATCGTTGTTTAGCAATGTTTTATGTCAACGCAAGATAAAATCGTCACTGATGGTGGATGCTTTTATGTTAACGTCCTTGTAATCTCTCTGAAGATGGCTCATGTGAGCCGAAAGCTTAGAACTAATTTAATAAAAAATTATCCAAATATTGGAGAACATTGTCTTTATTTTCAGCTGGAATTAAAGCCAAAATACGATGTTTAGAACGGCACATGATTAAACATAATAGACATTCATTGTCTGTTATATTTAACAGTATATGTTTTAAAATTATCTGCTGCCTCGATACACTATATATATATATATATATTGTTTAAAATAACAGGTAATGAATGTTTGATTATTTAACCATGAACCGTTCTAAACAGTGTATGTTGGCTTTCTGGTAGAAATGAAGACAAAAAGTGTCGAACATTTGCATCTTTTTTATTACGCTGGTCTTAAGCTTTCGGCTCACATGAGAGATCTTCAGTGTCGTTACAGGGATGTTAACATAAAAATATCCATTTTCAAAGATGATTATTAACTTGTATTGTTATAAAATATTGCAATGCGACGATAATAGTTACCAAATAGCAGATGCAGGTCGTAAGTTAGTAATGAGGTTCTATGTTGTCACACCACGTGAGAGCCAGAAATGTTCACAACAGAACCATATCTCTAAATGCGATGTAATGTCTTGTGACTAGATTAAAATGTGATTTTATTGAGTGTGAGTTGCTTTAATGTAGATAGTCTCTAATACCTGAAGGTTCTTTTTACTGTGTGTATGTGTGAGTATTATTGTGTTATCGAGTAACATCTGCCTAATATTACATAATGTTGGACAATTTTGTCTTTATTTTCACCTGAAATTAAAACCAAAATACGATATTTAGTACGGCTCATAGTTAAACATAATAGACATTCAATGTCTGGTATATTTAACAATATATATATATATATATATATATATATATATATATATATATATATATATATCCTACCAATCATAAGTTTGGGACCACTTAGATTTATTCTCTAAGACAAAGAAATAACAAATTTTGTGTCTTAGAAGAATAAATATAGATATATTTCATTGTTGCTCACAATTGTCCAAAATTAAAACCAAAATTAACATAGAATAATTTCAAATTTAATTAAAGTTAATTCATATTTTCTTTTCATCAAAGAAACCAACACGGGCCTTTATTACTGCAGAGCAAATCCTTGGCATTCTTTCTAATAACTTATACAAATAAGGCGGTGAAAGTGATTTCCAAGCATCCTGAAAGCATTTAAACAACATTTGTTTATTTTTAGGAAGTTCATTTTAAATTGTACGATCAATTTCGTCCCTTATTCTCCTTCCTTAATAGTGGTTTCTTAACTGTTACACAGCCTTTAAGCCCAGCAGAATGAAGTCCTCTCTTAACATGAATAACAGATACTGGATGTTGCCGAGTAGAATTCATTTCAATTGTAAATTCCGGAGCGGTTTTTCTTCTATTCCTCTTGCTAGATATGATCAAATGTCTATCCTCTACAATAGATGTTACTCTGGGCCTACCCGATCTTTTTCTGTCAATATTTAACTCAGTTTCACGAAGTCGTTGAAGTCAATAATGCACGCCATTTTTGGATAGGCTTAATTTTTTAGCAATAACACGTTCAGAATATCCTTCGTTCTTTTTTCAGTGCTAATCTGTTACTAACTTGCCATTTATACCGTAGTAATATGGTTTACAAAAATAAATTATACTGTAATTATAATATCTGAATAAATCTGAATTTTCGGCAAAAACATGATCCCAACAAGAGGAGTCAAGTAGAAAACTGAGTAAATGTTTATTTAAAGTTGAAAAGAATACGTTTTTTACTTGACATCTGCATAAGAATAACAAAAAATAAAAACTCCGCGAATTTGATTCTGCTAAAAATTTAGGTGGTCCCAAACTTATGGTCGGTAGTATATATATATATATATATATATATATATATAAAACTGATTATAAACAAACGAAGTCGTTGAAGGCAATAATGCACACCATTTTTTGATAGGCTTAATTTTTTAGCGATAACACGTTCAGAATATCCTTCTTTCGAAAAAAATTCAACCTGTGCTCTTTTTTCAATGCTAATCTGTTTCTTCCTTGCCATTTATACCGTAGTAATATGGTTTACAAAAATAAATTAAACCGCAATTATAATATCTGAATAAATCTGAATTTTCAGCAAAAACTTGATCACAATAAGAGGAGTCAAATAGCAAACTGAGTAAATGTTTACTTTAAAGTTGAAAAGAATACTTTTTTTTTACTTGACAGTTGCATAAGAATAACAAAAATACAAACTCGTCGAATTTGATTCTGCTAAAAACGTTTGGGTGGTCCCAAACTTATAGTCGGTAGTATATATATATATATATATATATATATGTAAAGATAGAGATAAATGTAGTTATTATCATTATGGACTGTCGTTAACTTTCTAACCCACCGAAGTATTATCATATTAGTCGTTACTTAATTACGGGTTTAATCGATCCCACAGTAAAGCAGCTCACTTGACACAGCCGTCTTTCACATAAACCAATTCGTTACTCTAGTTCAACTGCCGATGTATTAAAGATTATTCCTGAATTTATCCATCACCCTTTAGATGAAAGCTAGAAGTCTCGGGATGTGACTTCAGATATCTTTGAGGCGTTTGACAAGTTTAGGCATACTGAATTTTTTCACAATCTCAAGGGCTATGGTTTCTCTCGTCGAATATTTAACAATTTCATCATTCGTCACAAATCCTTCGATGAATTTCGCGTTGAACGGCCACAATTCTATATCATTTCACATGAATATAAGGTTCCATGAATTTAAGCGCAAAAATAGACTTTCGTCATGATCTCATTAATTTACAGTTGGTTTGAATAGATACAACCGTAAGTTCTATACTAACGGTTTCTTTATCCTGCACATCTCACCTGTGAAACTCCCTTCTAGCTCTATGCATTTCAGCCAACCTTAATCTGCCGAGAATTTAAATGCAATGTCAATCTCTGTCTACTGTCCTCCTCATTAGATATTCCTCTTTCCGCTCAATATTAATGTTTTCTTCTTAATTATTCCACACCCTCTAACCCCTTGTGTCTTAGTGGCTTTACTGCCTTGCATTTGGTAAAAACAATTAAAAAGACTTATTTAGACGAGAAATGAGAATATTGTTGTTGCGTGTTTAAATATTTGAAAGTATATATTATTTTCATGAACGTTTCTTAATGGTATCTGGAGTTTTTTTAATTTAAGCGTAATACAAGATTGGATGTGCGTTGTGGTCCAGTGGATATCGGCTCGGAACGAGAAATCGAGGAGCCGAGTTCGAATTCCAATTGAATTCATTGCACTTGGGAAAGCTATTGATCCGTCTCTTCCTTGTAGTTATGGGTTAAATAACAGGACATATTGGGTTCTATAGCCTTGGCTGGCAACCAGTCTACCGCACTTAACTGACTGAATGAATATAATAGTTGGAATCATGATTAAAGCTTCTACTGGTCATAAAGTGGGAGATTGGTTTTCTATTGTTATGAAGTAATAAACTGATCCCCCACTAATTACTACGTAATACTATAATACATCACTTCTCCCTCTAGCTATGAGTCAAATAACAGGATTTCAACGTAGTTTCCCAGCAGTGTCACACACTTTTCCCATCTGTGTACAAGCTTCCGTTTTCCTTCAGTGTAAAAATCTTTGGACTGATGTCACAGTCAATCGTTTAAAGCACTTTTGACTTCATCGTCAATTTCAAATTTCGTGCCTCTCGTCAACGCTTTCAAGGGACCAAACAGGTGAAAGTCTGAAGGGGCAAACGTCTGTGCTGTAAAGGGGATGACGGAGCAGTTCCCAGCTCAGCTCTTTGTTTGTGATCTGCAGTAAGCATCTTTGGCACCCACCAGCAGCCGACCTTCGAGTAGGCTAGGTCATCATGGACAATTTTGTTGGCTGTTCCAACAGATAAGCTCAAAGTCCTTGCAATGTCATCCACTGTCACGCTTCTGTCAGACTGAATGAGATCATTGACTTATTCGATCACCTCAGAAGATCTAATTCTGTAGGCTTCCCAGGCCAGTCTTCATCCTCAACACTGCTCCGCCCGTTTTTAAGCAATTTAGCTCACTTGTAGACATTTTTTGGCGGAAACATGAGGCACCATACACAGTTGACATTCTCCTATGAATTTCAACTGGTTTTCACCTTTCAGCAAACAAAAACTTGATAACTAAACTCGGTTCAATCCTGGAGCATGCTTCTTGGTCGGCCATCTTTGTTAATCTTCAAAACACTCAAAGTTTTTTTTCAATATGCCAAAAAAATTAAATCCCTTTGAAAAAGACGAAAAAATAAAAAAAGTAAGCTTCTATCTGTATTAGAAGTCCTTATACCGAAAAATGCACCTTATTTATTGAATGACCCCCGTAGAAATCCTTATACCGAAAAATGCACCTTATTTATTGAATGACCCTCGTATTTTAACGTGGGTGCATAAGGAATACTTGCAGTGTTACAGTTACAGTTCTGATTACTCTTTCCTCTCATTATCAATGTTTCAAATTCTATCTTTTTCGCTCTCAGTAATCACGTCTGTCTTAGTGGTTTTTCTGCCTTGCATGGGATGAAACAGATAAAAAATGTGTTTCAATTTTCAAAGGTCGGAAGGCGAGAATTTTCAAGATTCTTCAGGAATGGTACCAATGGCAGTTTTAGTTAAATGCGTCAAGGATACTTGTCAAATCTAGCACATGTAATTCTATGATACAAAGTGAAAACAAAACTGCTCGTCGAAGTAATGGTCTACTATACACTTTCTGATTACTACTCTAGATCAATTTACCTTTACTTATAAGGTCGACTCATAATCGATTTCTTTTTTGTAGAAAACAATCTAAGGGCGAATCATCATCATCATCATCTCCTCCGTTACACCCAATGGTGTGTAGGGCAGCAACTTATTGTTACTGTTTCCGTTACAAACTGTTTTTTATGGGGCAGGGTTGTCAGCCCTGCGCCCAAACCTCAAACCTGAAAGACCTGTGGACCTGTGGACCATTCGTTGTCCTTATTGTTACAGCACCTGGTATTCCAAAACGGTCACCCATCTAAGAACTGACAAGGCTCGATATTACTTAACTTCGGCTATCGGACGATAACCGTTGTATTCAACACGATATAGTCGTAGACAAAATATGTAAGAATGGGCAGCGAGATTAAATGATTGTTCATTTTCATAAAATTAAACTGTGACAATTATTAACAATTCTTTCAAGTTTGTTTTGTCGTCGTCTTGGAATTTAGCTCAATGTTTTGACTGACATTTCTTCGTTGATTGTTGTGTTCAATTAAATCTACTTGGACCACCCTAAGGACGAATGTTTAAACCTAATTGATAATAATGAGAGTTAAAACTAAATTTGGAGTATATTAACATACATTAGTTTTTATTTATGGCAATGGCAGAGAACACGGAGTTAAAGAAGAAATATTGTTCTTTTCCATTACATAGGACTTCTTGAAGTATGATCAACGTAGAAAAACAAATAGAACTTGGTTGGTCTCCTCCATACAACACGCTGTATTCACTTACCTATGCATCAACGAATTATTACGTTCTTTGATCAAGTTACGAGTGAGTAGTGAGTTAGAGTATCATTAGGTGCTCCATATTTTTGGCCTTGTGCCACACTTAAGTTTTGCTTACTAAATCGCTATTACCTTCTTTGAATGCTACAAAACGCTTTCATGTAAAAAATTTTCTAATCAGAATCAGATAAAGAGTTTATCGAAAACATTTCCAAATGAAAACTTCCGGATATTAGTCAAAATGTATCAATACACTGCCTGATAATGGCAACAAGTTATTGCAAATAATGGTGAATATCAAAGTGAATAAAACCTAATTTCAATTTTTGTAAAGAATTAAAGCTATTTAACAGAAACGGAAATTATTTTTGACTCAGTCTAATATTTCTTTATTAATCGTAGCATAATAAATAATAAATTGTGAAAAAACATGATATTAAAATTAAATAAATACTTCTCGGAGCATTGATAATAACTGATGAGCATGTGCGTTTTGGTGTAATGGATATTGTCTCAAAGATTCGAGTTCGAATTCTTGTCGGGTTCGTTACATTTACTTTCGTTTACTATTTTTGTAATGTTTGTGACATTTGACATATATTAATATAAAGGAAAAGGTATCATAAGGAGACAGTGATTATCTTAGCTCTAGTGACGGCTAAACTTAGTAGTAGGCAGTAATTTGGGGACTTTGTGAAGAAATTGTATTGTGTAATTTTTCTTTTTAATACACCCACCTTATATTTTAATTATTTTTGATTAAAATTTGTTTTTAATCGTGTTCCAACTTTCCCTTCACAAAGGTTATATTAATTTGTTAGTAATTATTATTTGAATTTTGGCAACGTATTCCTTTGATAAAGTGTTGGCCGAAAGGTTCCTAAGATGTAAGGTGTACTATGACGTCCACTTTGTTCAGAATTAATATATTAATAAATCCTGTTTCGAAAATAAGATAAATCTCCAACAATTTGTCTTTTTTTTTTAAATTAAGAACGTTTTTTATTTCTTTTTACATTCACACACTGCTACAATAGACTTATCTTTCAATTTTCATATTCATCTGTGTTATTTTGATTTCATTTCATAAACGATTTAATGACCCTCTTCACAGCTGTGCATGTCAACCATTTGATTAGAAACATGCCATATCCATTCTGGACGTAGGCAATCATAGATATCTGCAGATACCATTTCTTTATATTCTGTGAATTAATCTGAATTCTTGCAAAATATAGTGGCATGGTTTTCTTCTTGTATTCTTCAATGTTTGAAATTCAATGTTTTCCCCTTCAAACTATCTCGATGGTCCAGTGCCTTTTGCTATTGAATCTACATCTGGGGAGAAGAGGTGAGTTCACGCCTTTCGCAAGGGTATTAGAAGTAAACGCATCAGACGAGGAGGAAATGCGAACTTCTAGCAGATCCATATGGTCAGTCATATAAGATTTGAACATATCTGTTTGGATTAATTTATTCTTTTGTTTTGATTGCTGTCACTTGTTTTATATAATTCTTTTTCACAATATATTAAAAAATCTTATATATAATCCCAACACAAGAATCCGACGGATTTATTTCACCTTATTTTCTGAAAAATGATCACAGGTAGGTTATAGTACCTGTGGATTGCTATGTGATGTCAGTTCTTAAATATTGCAGTGAATGCGGGACAATCTCATCAAAGATGAAGAAAAAACTTGAAACAATTTAAATGTGGTTATACCGAAGGATGCTACGGATATCATGGATCGAGCATGTAAGCAATGATGAGGTTTTGGAAATGATAGAAACGAAAAAGGAAATTAATACTGAGCACCAGAAAGAGACAGCTAAAGTTTCTAGGGCATGCAATGAGGAAGGAGGGCTTGGAGAACCTGATACTAACAGGCCAGATAGAGGGAAAAAGAGACAGAGAAAAGTAGCGGATAACATTTTTGAAGGGCCTGGGTGACAGAACCAGGGTTGTGTGGTGTAACATGAGAAAGCGTGCTAAGAGCCACCAGGGATAGGGAGACATGGAAAGCCATGATCGCCTACGTCCTGAAAGGAGAGGGCACAAAGAAGAAGAAGAAGAAGAAGAAGAAGAAGAAGAAGAAGTTCCTTATGGGTAGTTACCACTAGTTTTCAGTACTGACCATAGCTACAGCGACCATAAAACAACTGGTGATTTGGCTGGAAGTCAATTTGAATTGTTTCTCGGCATTACAACATAACAGACCTTCAACACCGACTAGCGCAAGAATACATATATGCGGACAGTGTAACCAATTTTTATCCGCCTCAAGACATAGTCTAGCACGAAAATCTTTTGCATATTTTGCCACTTCTGCTTAGTTTAATGAGAAGATACTTGCCGACACCAACCTTCCGTCTCACTTTACCTGTCCGAACAGATGTTCAACCAAGTTGTTACTGAATTGTGAGTGGGAATGATGTTGGAATAATTATAGATGTAAAGCCTGCAGAAATTTCGCATCTCGAAGACGGATGAACATAAGTGTGGCTTAGAGTGTGAGGGAATATTGATTTCTACTTAATGTCATTCTTTCTTTTTGCCTCAAGAAAATCAAAATACATTAAAAAAAAATACAGAACATTTTAAAGTGAATAGTAATAACGCGAAACCGACATGTTTTTTTTTAAAGTTCACTATACCAACTTTATTCGTTTTTTCGTCAATATTTTATTCCTGTTCTCTTTATTTTTTATTCCTTTCTCCTTCATTGGTTTATACTTTTCTTTATTATTTTTTCTTCCTTTATTGTTTTATTCTTTATTTTTATTCCTTTCTTTATTATTTTTATTACTTTCTCCTTTATTGGCGTTTTTCTTTCTTCCTTATTTTCTATTCCTTTCTCCTCTATCGGTTTAATCCTTTCTTCCTTATTTTCTATTCCTTTCTCCTCTATCGCTTTAATCCTTTCTTCCTTATTTCTATTCCTTTCTCCTCTATCGCATTAATCCTTTCTTCCTTATTTTCTATTCCTTTCTCCCTATCCTCAGTTTAATCCTTTCTTCCTTATTTTTCTATTCCTTTCTCCTCTATCGCATTAATCCTTTCTTCCTTATTTTCCTTTCCTTTCTCCTCTATTGGTTTAATCCTTTTTCTTCCTTATTTTCTATTCCTTTCTCCTCTATCGCTTTAATCCTTTATTCCTTATTTTCTTCCTTTCTCCTCTATCGCTTTAATCCTTTCTTCCTTATTTTCTATTCCTTTCTCCTCTATCAGTTTAATCCTTTTCTTCCTTATTTTTCTATTCCTTTCTCCTCTCTCAACGCAATCCTTTATTCCTTATTTTCTGTTGCTTTCTCCTCTATTGGCTAAATCCTTTCCCTTATTTTCTATTCCTTTCTCTCCTATCGCTTTAATCCTTTCTTCCTTATTTTCTATTCCTTTCTCCTCTATCATTATAATCCTTTCTTCCTTATTTTCTATTCCTTTCTCCTCTCTTTCCTTTAATCCTTTATTCCTTATTTTCTATTCCTTTCTCCTCTATTGGTTGAATCCTTTCTTCCTTATTTTCTATTCCTTTCTCCTCTATCGCTTTAATCCTTTCTTCCTTATTTTTTTATTCCTTTCTCCTCTATCGCTTTAATCCTTTCTTCCTTATTTTCTATTCCTTTTCCTCTATCCAGCATTCTTCATTTCCTTATTTTCTATTCCTTTCTCCTCTGTCAACTTTAATCACTTTCTTCCTTATTTTCTATTCCTTTCTCCTCTATCGCTTTAATCCTTTCTTCCTTATTTTCTATTCCTTTCTCCTCTATCAGTTTAATCCTTTCTTCCTTATTTTCTATTCCTTTCTCCTCTATCGCTTTAATCCTTTCTTCCTTATTTTTATTCCTTTCTCCTCTCTCCCTTTATTCTTTCTTCCTTATTTTCTATTCCTTTCTCCTCTATCGCTTTAATCCTTTATTCCTTATTTTCTATTCCTTTCTCCTCTATATATTTAATCCTTTCTTCCTTATTTTTTTTATTCCTTTCTCCTCTATCGCTTTAATCCTTTCTTCCTTATTTTCTATTCCTTTCTCCTCCTACCCTCCTTTAATCCTTTATTCCTTATTTTCTATTCCTTTCTCCTCTATTGGTTGAATCCTTTCTTCCTTATTTTTTCTATTCCTTTCTCCTCTATCGCTTTAATCCTTTATTCCTTATTTTCTATTCCTTTCTCCTCTATCGCTTTAATCCTTTCTTCCTTATTTCTATTCACTCTCCTCTATCGCTTTAATCACTTTCTTCCTTATTTTCTATTCACTACTCTCTATCACTTTAATCCTTTCTTCCTTATTTTCTATTCCTTTCTCCTCTATCGCTTTAATCCTTTCTTCCTTATTTTCTATTCCTTTCTCCTCTATCACTTTAATCCTTTCTTCCTTGTTTTTATTCCTTTCTCCTCTATCCCTTTAATCCTTTCTTCCTTATTTTCTATTCCTTTCTCCTCCTCAGTTTAATCCTTTCTTCCT
Organism: Ascarosepion bandense; assembly: GCA_037127315.1. Lineage (NCBI taxonomy): Eukaryota > Metazoa > Mollusca > Cephalopoda > Sepiida > Sepiidae > Ascarosepion > Ascarosepion bandense. Next base: position 2,252,837 of record JBBBDQ010001511.1, on the reverse strand, counting down.
TATTTTCTATTCCTTTCTCCTCTATCGCTTTAATCTTTTCTTCTTATTTTCTATTCCTTTCTCTTCCTATCGGTTTAATCACTTTCTTCCTTATTTTTATTCCTTTGTTGTTTTATTCCTTATTTTTCATTCCTTTTTCCTTTATTGGTTTATTCTTTTCTTTCTTATTTGTTATTCCTTTCTCCTTTATTATTTTCTTTCTTTCTTTTCTTTTCTCCTTTGTTGGTTTAGTCCTTTCTTTCTTATTTTTTATTCCTTTATTCATTTTTTCTTATTTTTTATTCCTTTCTTCTTTAATGATTGTTTCCTTTCTTTCTTATTTTTTTCTATATTATTTCATTTTTTTCTTTTCCTTATTTCTAAACATTTCCCTATTTTTTACACGTTTTTCTTTATGTTTAAGCTTTGATACTTATCAAGCTTGATTTGGAATAAATGGTAAATAATAATTGTAATGGTAATGTTACCCATATGTTTATAATGAAAATTTTGCATTCATTGACACAGCAGCCAGTGTTTCTATCGGTAAATATTTATAAATGTATTGAAACTATTTTCTCATGTCCACTGTTATGACTCTTTACAGTATTGATGAGGCTTTCCTTCTTAATTTTTTGTTTAAATTATTGTGGAACGCCAACATCTTGATTATATCATTTTCTCTTCTAGTCACATGTACTATCCATTTTAGTTGTTGCTGCTACTGAAATTCCTCAAATGTTGTGGTTTCGTTTATAAGGCACTGCTTATGTGTCGCTGAAGCTATACCGGCTTCATTCCCTCGAAGCCAGTTTTTATCATTGATCTAAGAAAGCAGTTTTATACAGTTGGCAGTTCAGCCATTTCTAAAACTGTTTGTCACAGTGCAGAACATTCATAGGAACGGCTCGATCTGAGGAGAGTATTTTGAAAATCCCTCGACTCATAACCATGTTTTTTGCAATTTGTGTTGTTGGGCAGAATTCCCTAGCAAAGCCTAATCTACGTTACTTTCCATATCATACTAAATTTGTGATAATTGATCAATGTACAAAGGTACCTGAAGTGTTTAGTATTTATTAAGTGTTAAGTATTTAGCAATTCACCATTCTAAATTTTCATCATGCAAAGCTGCTTCTATTGCTAGAAAAGTTGGATTATTGTGTTGGTCCATGAAGCTTTTTTATTAGGACACATTTTGAACATTTATAAACCTCACATTCGTCTGTGCATTGAATATTGTTGCCATAATTCGTCGAGTGCTCCTGTTATTCATCTTGAGGTTCTCAACAAAATTCAAAAGGGGATCTGGAATATAATCGATCCTGACTTAGCAGCCCGCTTACAGCCACATACTTGCCGACGTGATGTGGCTTTTCTCTGTTTTTTCTTTTACAATTATTTTCATGGCAACTCCTCTGAAGAGTTTTTTTCCTAGTTCCGTGACTACATGTATTTACATGGGTTACTAGATTAGCATCAATGTCAATATTTAAATTTGGAAATTGTCATCTTCTGTCTACTTGATTCCCATCTCTTATGCTTTGTTTTACATCCACTGTACATATTTTATTCTCTCACTGTAATGACCTGCGCACTAGTGGCAGTTCTGCCTTTCTTGGGGTGAAATGATTATATATATATATATATATATATATATATAATATATAATAATAATATATATATATAATATATAATAATAATATATAATAATAATATATATATATATATATATATATATATATATATATATATATATATATATATAAATATATATATAACAGGGTAGCTATTATAACTACTTCTATTCTAGTTTTAGATCATAGTTTCTGTTTTTTCTTTAGTCATATTTACTTCTTAACTTCTCTTGTTTTCCTAAGTTCATCCTGACTCGAGGTGATAGCACCTGTTAGCGTCCTATCTATGATCAAATAGTTAACTCACAAACTGGAGTCAAAGACTATAGATTAAAAATATTACCAATAATAGTTGGTTGGTTGTTTTTGTTTTTATGGCAAATCCTTCGGCGGGTTATTTATTGCCAACTAAACTTATTACTCGTCTTACGAGTAAACAGTCATCATATATATATATATATATATATATATATATATAGAGTGAGTGAGAGAGAGAGAGAGATAGAGATAGACAGTTGGTTGCTTTGTTTTTATGGCATATCAACATTGCCAACTAAATGTTATTTATTTATTGCTGGCAATACCTTTTTCTTTTAACAATTTATTGTTGTTTTTGGGTCTAGTAATACTTTTTTCTTTTCGAGTATCAAGATTCACTGGGATTTGTTTTTAAGGGCAACGTCCCCAATTCCTACCCTTGTTATTTAACCCATAACTGGAGGAAAGGGACGGATTAATACCTTTCCCAAGGGTACCAGTGCTTAAGTGAATGCAGGGTATTCAACCGGAATTCGGACTCGGCTCACCGATTTCACTTTCCGATCCAATGCACCACAACGCACATCCTTCATTATACGCTTACAGCACCTGGTATTCCCAAGTGGTAACCCATCTAAGTACTGACCAGGCTCAACGTTACTTAACTTTGGTGATCGAGCGAGAACCGGTGTATTCAACGTGATAGGCCGTAAGCCACCAATAAAAGATTAAAAAAAAAAATAAAAACATTACCAACAATAGATTTTTAAAAACATACCAAGAAAAAAATTTTGGCATTAAATGACTGAAAATAAGGAGTTGAAATGTTAAACAAACAAACCAGTAGCCAATCTAGTAGCACACTTAAATTCATGCAGTCAAGGTATCAAGGAGATCAGTTCATTGGAACAATTGCAATGAAATATTTATAGAAAAGATAGATGAAATATACGTCACGGTAGAAGAAAAGTCTGTGAAGTCGAGATGCCAGGTTAAGACAGATAACATTAATATTTCTTCGGATTTTTTTAAAAGTTCAAAGCAGCTGACTATGGTAGCAGTATTAAATGTACAGAGCAAAGCTAGATTTATAAATGCCCAAGATAGATTCTGAGGAGAGAATTTCTCTTGCACAACACAGTGCACCAATCTGAGGTAATTTATCTTTACAATGTTTTCATCAGGTATGAATTGGAATGATTATCTCGAGTCAACCCCAAAGGCTCCCTACGGTGAAACAAGCAGAAGACGATTACAACAGACCTCAACGATCGAACCAGCGTATGTAAATCACTACGCATAACGGATATGCTACAGAAGGCGTCACACGAAATGATCACAGTATCAGAGACAGCGGCAGTCCGTTGAAGTTTCATAACTGCTTAACTCATTCCATTTGTACCGCAGAAGAAGCGCATAAAAAGTAGTGTTCGTGTAATTTTTTTGATCATTTCATCCCACTCAAGTGGGTATCACCACCAGTGTGCAGGGGGTTACAGTGAGAGAAAAGACTAGTTACATGGGGTATTGAGAAAATGATAGAAGATGAACTGTATTTAAAAAAAATAGAAGATAGCAACTGATGTTGCATTTAAACTTTTTAGAACAAGTAAACGGAAGAAAGTTTCGCAAACGGAAAGTGCGAGAAAAGAAACTGATGGAGTAAAAGAAGCGGTTATATTTAACTATTTCAATGGAAAAAGTGATGGACCTGGATGCCAATATAGTAGCACATTTAAATTCATGTAGTCGAGGCACCAGTGGATAAATCATATCACAGCAGTTACCATGAAACTATTTATAGAAAAGTTGAGGTTCACTCTACATAAGTTCACGCAATCGGCGCTTTCTTCTACTTTAATTTTTTTTTTTCACCACAAACCCATTATTGAAATGGCAAAGGATAAAATGGAATGGATGACGGGAGCAGGTTTTGGTGAGGCAGGAAACCTGATTCTGGACCTGAACATTGGCAGATAAGTAACTCGTCAACTTCGTTATCATAAATGAAGCAATCTGCAAAAAACAATTTATTGGATACGATATAAATCCGAGAAATACTTTATTTTATAATCATTTCATCCCAAGCAAAGCAGGACCGCCACTGGTGAGCAGGGGGTAACAGTAAGAGAAAAAAAGTAAATGAGATGTCGAAGAAAAGATAAGAGATAGATGGGAATCAAGTAGATAAAAAATGGCAATTGAAATTGCATTTAAACTTTTGGAGATTGTAGCTATAAGGAAAGAAACCAAGTGAAAGTGATTTCCACAAATCAGAAGTGCGAGTAAAGAAACTATTACAGTAGAAGAGGTGGTTACATTTAATTACTTTGACGGTAAAAGAGTGGGGCCCTCATGCCAATCTAGTAGCACAAGTAAATACATGTGGTTGCGGTACCAGTGAAAAATCTCATGATGAAAATACTAAGGAAAGCCACATCAAGACGGTGAGAAAGTGAATGAAGGTTTTCCCATTGCATCGTCGTTGCTTTATCGCCTTCTTTGGAGTGAAGTGATTAAAAATGAAATATAAAAATTAAATCAACAATTAAAAAAGACGTAACAAGATTACAACAAAAACGGAATATGGTTGCTATAAGTAAACCTTAGTTGGTATTTCGACATAAATGCAGGTGGGGGGGGGTGTTAAAATCAAGCAGGTACGAAAATTCAAATATCTGGGAAGTGTTCTAACTGAAGAGGGAATGTGCGACACAGATATTCAAAGCCGAATTGGCATGGCGAAAGACGCGTTCCAGAAGCTGAGTAAAGTATTAAGACACAGGAAGCTTTCACTAGAAACAAAGAAGAGAGTACTGGATTGCTATGTGATGTCAGTTCTTCAATATGGCATCGAATGTTGGACAATATCAACAAAGAGGAAGGGAAAACTTGAAGCAGCTGAAATGTGGTTCTACAGAAGGATGCTGCGGATATCGTGGACAGTGCATGTGAGCAATGACGAAGTTTTGAAAATGATGGAAACGAAAAGGAATTTAATATTGAACATCAGGAAGAGACAGCTGAAGTTCCTGGAATATGCAACGAGGAAGGAGGGCTTGGAGAACCTGATACTAACAGAACAGATAGAGGGGAAAAAGAGACAGATGAAAGTAGCGGATAACATATTTAAAAGGCCTGAGCAGGTGGATGACAGAACGGAGGCTGAGAGACGTTACAGGAGGAAGAGTGCTAAGAGCCACCAGGGATAGGGAGACGTCGAAGGCCATGATCGCCTACGTCCTGAAGGGACAAGGTACATAAAAGAAAGAAGCAGTAGTAATGGTTAGCAAACTTGTTTCGCGAGATCAATTACAACTGAGTAGTGAAGTCTGTACTCACAGTGTGCTCACTATTTTCGACCTTGTGTCACACCTAGACAACTGAACTGGAGCTATTCAATCTTCACTTATTCACCACTTTGCAGCTTCTTTTTTAGAACAAGGCAGGTTGATTTTGAAAGTGTGGGATTGCATTCATTTTGTAAGTACGGGTTTAACATGATAAATAATGACACAAAATATTTCTTTCAAATTGTTACCGTATTTTTTAAAGAAACGAATTTAAGACGAATTTAAGACGAATTTAAGACGAATTTAAATTGACGTTCCAAATTGGAGCGTTGGAATTTAATCCCAGTGGCCAATTTGAGCTTCATAGTACAGCCTTATGAAATTTATATTTGAGATACTTCTGCGGTTAGTTTGAAATTAAAAAGCATTATAAATTCGATAACCAACTTGCTGTATGATCCATTAAATAAAGCAACAGAATGTTGCATTAAAAAAAATTATAGTACAATGCTTTCAACTTGCTTCCAGGAAAAAATCTTTTCTCAATGTTGAATTCTAGGTGAGGCAAGAAGCTATATGGATATACTATCCATTAGATGATTAAATATTTATTCACACTTCATTTCTTATATCAATTTGCAAGAATAATTTTAAAATTTCATTTAAATTATATTGCAAAAATATAATCAAGGCGAATTTTCCAATTAATATATTTTTTTTGTTTCAGAAATAGCGAGCCTCCAAAGAAAAGATTAAAAAATCACATTCACCAAGCCTGAAGCAAAATAGTGATTAAATTTAATTAGCCCTTCACAAAATGGATATTACAATATATAATGTTATACAGTGTAAAAATTTTAATGTGATTTTCAATAAACAATGAAAATTTAAATCATTTTATCGTATAATTTGTGCTCGGCAGGACGAAGATGTACACTTTTATGTATTTTTTGTTATTTATCAAGTATGACCTAACAGATAATATATGATCTTATCCATTGATTAGCCTTTCTTTAGGTTTTTGAAATTTCAGCTTTTTCTAAGAAAACAGAAGAAATCTTCTTGGAGTTCATCTATATGTCTTTCTACTTTTTTTAAAACCCTTTAGCGCTAAACAGTGGTACAAAATTATATTACAAAAATATAACCAATTCGAGTTTTCAAATTAAAATATTTTTTGTTTCAGAAATAGCGAGCCTCCAAAGAAGAGATTAAAAATCACATTCGCAAAGCCAGAAGCAAAACACTGATTAAATTTGATTAGACTCTCACAAAATGGAGTTCTTGAACACGCATTTGTATAACGCTTTTCAAATAAGGAACTGCAAGAGACTTTAATGATTTACCCGAATAGTGTGAGAAAAGCAATTAAATTAACGACTGAAGCTTCACAAATGCAATATAGACAAAAAACAAGGCAAAAAACGTTAGCAAATCATTGTTCCATCAAATAAGACTTTCATTTACATCAAAGAGAAATTTTCCGAAACAAGTCAGGCATATTATGATATTGCAAGGTTACAAAACACCCGGATTAAAAAGAAAGAATTTAATGCGGGATATCCTGTATATAAAATACAACACTAATTGAAAGAAGAGACAATGCAATAAGACATGTTTGTATAAAATTAGAAAATAGCATATTTAACAAAATATATACAGAATAATCAATTTGCATATTTCTTTTGTATCTTTTGATTGATAGAAAAATGTCTTTCAGATTTAAGCAAATGTTAATTGGACAAAAAGCGTCGTTTTTGCTGTCTGTAATTCAACAGAGTAGTAGAACAATGTTTCTTTCTTTCTTATGTGTCTACCGCTAAGTAGGTAAAAAAGAAAAGTGTTTCAATTTAAGGTAAGAAAGACTGTGAGTGAGAAATGCCCAGAGAGAAGAAAAGGGTCAAATACACATAGTAATAAGTAGCAGAATGCGTTTGCGTAAAACGATTAATCAGTCTACTTAACTAATAGTCTGTCTTCCTTCTCCTTTCTGGTTGGCGAGAGATGTAAAAGTTTTATGGGTAGTAGAATATATATTGTTGTTTTTTCTTTTCTTCTTCTCTTTTGTATTGGTTAAGTCGGCGACGGACCTGTCTGTCGGTTCTCTGGTCTCTCTGATCTCTGCACCTTTCTGACTCTTGACCGGACGTGGTTAAGTGGTGGACTTTAGGCATGTGAACGGCCTCCAGAGGCACCCTCGCCTTTAGATGTGAAAAAACGTTTCACTGACGTTGTAATATGAATTTTTATCCAATTAGGATCCAGAATTTTTCTTTTCACACTGACTTGAGAAATTTGTCTTAGTTGGGTTTTTCCAAAATGTTTTTAGTCGTTTGAATCAAATTTTGCGGGTTTCCATTTTTACTTTGGGTTTTCCTAAAATGCCTTTAGTCGTTTGGATCCGATTTTACTGGTGTGCAATTTTACTTTATGCGTTTTAGTTTAACTGGTAGATGTTATAGGATTCGTATTCTATAATGTATAATGCTATACAGTACAGTAGTTTAATGCGGTTTTCAATAAACAATACAAATTTAAAACATTTTATCTTATAATTTGTGCCCAGAAAGGACTAAGCGCAGCCTTATAAAATTTATAATTGAAATATATGTAATTGATTGGTTTAAAGTTAAAAGAGATAATAAATACCATAACCAAAAACCGTATGTCTTCAACACGATCCATAGAACAAAGACAGAGTCGATCGAGATACAGAATGATGCATTAATAAATTTACAGTACAATGCTTTCGCCTTGTTTTCAGAAAATATTTTTTCTTCATGCTATAGTCATATGACTTGGAAGTGAGGCAAGAGTCCATAAAATGAAATTTGTCCAGTAGATAAGTCAAGATTTATTCATACTTAGTTATGTCAATTTAAAAGAAAAATTTTAAATTTCATTCAAATTACATAAAAAATTTGACTGAGTATGTCGAATTTTCAAATATTTTTTGTTGTTTTAGTAGTAACAAGTCACCAAAAAAAAAAAAAAAAGAACAAAAAGATTGAAAAGTACATTAATCTACTCTGAAGTGCTACCCTTGTCAGATTTGATTAACCACTCCAAAAATGAACCAGCCCTTGGAGAAGGTGTTTTAAATAATGAACTGCAATCGTTTCTAATGAATGGCACGTTGTTGGAGTTGCCGAATTTACCTACGCATTCGCAAATTGTTGGAAGAGCAGTTAGTTAACTACTGAAACTTCAGAAATTATATATATATATATATATATATATATATATATATATATATCGTCATCAAGCAATGGTGGATGTTGTGAACCAACATCTAACATTGCCTGCTGACGAGCTAGAAATTTTGAAACAGAAATTTACATGTCACAATGTAATTCTAATTCATAATATATATATATATATATATATATATATATATATATATATATAAGAGGCAAGGTACAAGCACTTATTACAAAATTATTGTGCCATCAAATAATACCTTCATTTATTGTGCCATCAAATAATACCTGCATTTACTTCAAAGTGAAATTATACTGAACACTTTAGCGATATTATGACGCAATATACTATACAGTGCAGTAGTTTTAGTCCGATTTTCAATAAACAATGCAATTTCAAAACATTTTGTTTACAATTCGTGTCCATCAGTAATAAGGTATTGTATACACTTTTATCTATTTTGTGTTTTTATTAATTATGACAGAACAAATTATTTAAAATCTTATAACTGATTAAAGCCTTTTTGCAATCTTTTACAATCTTTTCAATTTTCACTTATCGAATGCAGTAATAAAATAATATTTTGCCTTTGAGGATTCATAATTATTATTATAGTGTCACTATATTTTCCAATTAATATATTTTATACAAAAAATATTGACTTTATTTGGATTTATTCTTGAAATAGTTATATTTTTAGTCAGTTTGTCAGGAAAAAAAAAGGTGGAAATTTGTTATTTCTGTAGACTTTTTCAGGCGATATTAAAATTAAAAAGGTCTTAGGGAAAATTTGAATTGAGATCAAGATGGTCGACTTCTAGAAAACAGCCATAATTTACACTGCGAAGATTCTCAGGAATGTTGACGATATGCGACGCAATGCTTTAACATAATAATAAGGCATTACTGGGAGCGCTCTCTTTATGCTTTTATGAAAGGACGGAGCATAAACTTAAACATAAACTTAAACAAAACTGAATGTATGGTCATCAGCAAAAAGAGGATCCCAGTATGCCAACTACACGTCGTAGAAACTAAAATAAAACATGTAAAACAATTCAAATACCTGGGATGTTTTTTGTCAGAAGATGAAAATTGCGACATGAAGATTCAAAGACGCATTTCAGAAGCTAACCAGAGTATTGAAAGACAGGAAAATCTCATTAGAAACAAAGAAAAGAGGGCTTGATTGCTATGTAATATCTGTTCTTCTGTATGGAAGTGAATGCTAGACGATCTCATCAAGGCAGCAGAAATGTGGTTCTACGGAAGGATGATGAGGATATCATGGACGGAGCACGTGTGCAACGATGAGGTGTTAGAAAGGATGCAAACAAGAAGAAAACTGATAATCAATATCTGGAAGAGACAAATGAGGTTCCTGGGACACGTAATAAGGAGGGAGGGTCTAGAGAAATTAATACTCACAGGTCGGATAAATTGAGGAAGAGACCGAAAAGCAGCGCGTGTCGTACTTGTTAGGTCTGAGCAAATGGATGGCGGAGCGGGGTTTGGGAGAGCTACCAAGAGAAAAGATTATTGAGAACAACAAGAGACAGATCCAGGTAGAAGTCCATGATAACCTACATCCTGAAGTGACACGGTACACGAAGAAGATATATACTAGACTTGTTGCGCCTTCCCTGATTTGATTTAGATATATGAAAGCACAAAGAAGCAATAAAAATTGTTAAAACCTTGCGAGGCCTTATCACTTCTCTTCCCTAGTTGTTGCTCACATGTTCAGTCCATCGTATCTTCAGCGTCTTTCTTTAGAACTACATCTGTTGCTTCAAAGCTGTTATTAATCTTTGAGATTTTTCAGCATTCACAGGACATATATAACGTAATATTAGGTTGTCCCAAAAGCTCGTAAACACTTGCGAAAAATTAAAATTTGAAGCAAAAGTACCCGGCTCTGATCAACCGAAAGCGCGCTTTGATGCAGTAGGACAATGCCAAACCACACACCGCCAGGAAGACCAAAGTCAAGTTTGAAGAGTAGGACGGCGTTGAGATTCTGTCACATCCAGCCTTCAGTCCTGACTGTGCTCCATCAGATTACGGCCTTTTCCGCTCAATACAACACTTTCTGAAAGGCCGCCGATTTGACTCGTTTGATGAAGTCGAGGAAGAGTTTCAAGAATTCTTTGATTCGAAGCAGGCTGAATGGGACTTTGACCAGATGCGAAAGCTTGCAGATCGATGGCAGAAATTTTTTTACAAGTGTTTTCTGGTAACCTTAAATTACTTGGCGAGTAAAATTTCAATTTTTTGCAAGGGTTTACGAACTTTTGGGACAACCTAATAGTTCAGTACTCTTTTCTGTTTTTCTGTCGTTTAATACTCTGCCTTATCATTTGGAATGAATTTTTTGCCATCCAAATGCGTCTTCAGATATCAGTGTCGTACTTTCCTTTCTATGTTAGAACACTTCCTAGATATTTAATTTTTTGTACTTGATTGAGTTTTGTATTTCAAATTTGTAATTTGCATTTAGGCTTATCCTTTTTGTTGACACATGCATTTTGTCTTCTTTCAATTGATGTTTAGTCCTTTCTTCTCAGTTTCCTGCGTTACCTTCTGTAGGAGGGTTTGTAGTTAAATAGAACAGTGTTTGGGAGAAATAATGAAGATAAAAATTATTATGGGCTACAAGAGAGAGAAAGATGCAAAAGCTATGGCCGCCTTTTAAAGGATACGGCACTAGAATAAGAATAAAATATGGTTGTGAATGTTGGACAATCTCGCCGAATATGAAGAAGAGACTTGAAGCAACAGTTCTGCAGAAGGATTCTGAGAATACCATAGGTTTAATATGTGAGTAACAACAGCGTTTCAGAGACAATTGAGACAAAGACAACAATTGAGAGTCAAAAATCAAAGGAATTGCAATTTGTTCTTTCTCTTCTTTATTCTTTCGTTTCTCAATTCGTCTTTGTGTCTCAATTCTGTAATACTAAATTTTCAATTCTGTTATTCTAATTATACTATTCTATAAAAATAATTATTCGATTCTGTAATTCTAATGTTCAATTCTGTAATTATAATGTTCAATTCTGTTATTCTAGTTTTTCAACAGTGTAACGCCATTAAAACATGAAATAAAAGTAATCTTATTTGCGTCCGCCATATTTGTTTAGACTGAAATTGCTAATATGGTATTTGAGAGACTAAATAGGTATCTCGTTGAAATTAATTTCTAGACTAGAGAAAAACAGCCTGAATGTTTCATTTACAAATTAAATTATGAGAACATGTGAGACGTCTAGAAAACAGCTGGAAAATAGCGAATAGTGTTTTTTAAACTTAGAATGCAAGCCCTTCTTTCCATAAAGAAATATTTGCCATTCGAGTTCAGCGTAAAGAAAACTAGAAAAATAACTCGACAAAGCAGAAAACATTTAGAATGAAATACTACGAAATGTATACGTGTGATTTTCTGTGTAAATATATAACGCTCATACATCAGAACAATTTTGGGTAATTGAATTAACTTGCCATCAAGGCACGTACAAGATCCCACCTTCTTTAAATCGTCTGTTGTCGCAGTGTCGGATATTTAAAAACAACAGCGATAAAAGCAAAAAAATATAGTTTAGAAATCGAATGAAATCGATAGTAATGTTGCATTATGACATGTCAGACGCCCAACTTTTTCAATTTAAATTTAAAGTCTAGCAGCCTTAAATTTAGTTTGCCTTTAAATTCTTTTCTTTTCTTTTTCAGTAAAATTCCGTTAAATGAATTTGGTACTTTCTTAGCTGAAATGGGCATACAGAGTATATATATATATATATATATATATATATATATATATATATATATATAAAACTGGTTATAAACAAAAAACAATTTGAAATGATTTGCTTGAACATTATTCTTGATCGATACTCGTATTTAAGTAGATATTCTGTTTATATAAACAGTATTATATATTTATTTCTGCCGGCCTGATTATGGACGATAAATTTTTGTTACGAAAATGTGTGTCATTCAGCAGGAATCGAAACTGCGACCCCTATCCACATAGGTCGAGAAGCCTAACACGCGGCAGATCACATGGTGGCTTCCCGCTATGTGGTTAGGGGTCGCAGGCTCAAATTCTGCCGAATGACACACATTATTGTAACAAAACTTTATCGTAAATAATCAGGCCGGTAGAAATAAATATATAATACTGTTTGATTATGAACATGATATCTACTTAAATACAAGTATCGATCAAAAATAATGTAAAAACAAATTATATATATATATACTAGCTAGCAGTATAGGCCGGCGTTGCTCGGGTGTAATGAAAGCTTTAAAACTAATCCATGGTCCTGGAGCACAGACTCTTTGGACGTTGGCACGAAAGACTAAAAAGTAATAGTTGTTTCCAGTTAAAGCGAAACCGTAGACTGAAAGAAAAATGAATAGATGTAAGTCAAATTTTGATTGCCTGGTATCGATATCAAATAAGTTGTTTTCGTTATAAACTGAATTTTGAAGGCTAAATAAGTTTTCTAAGTAAATGATATCATGACTGAGACTAAGAACTACAATTATACCTACTTAGAGCCAAACCCGAAGCAAAAACTAAAATAAAACGGCTGAAAAAAATACAGACATACAGGCAAATAAACAGACACGCACACAAACATCTTGCCGTTTATATATATATATATATATATATATATATATATGAAACCGAATTTCTGCACTATTGTAAAAACTGTAACCTTGAAACTTCTGAATATCGTTTCTTATGTCTTTGTCTATGAGTATCAAATTTGATTAAAATCGGACCGCTCCTTCTATAACCCGATTTTTTTGATTATCGATTTTCGATATTTATCGAGGGTACCTCTACACAAGACCTATCTACGAACACTCGCAGACGCTTATACTACAACTGTGTAAATTTTCAAGAAAATCGGTTCCGCCGTTTTGGAGTCTATAGGTAACGGACACACACAGACAAAGTGCCATTTATAAATGTTCATATATATATATATATATATATATATATATATATACAGCCAACAAACCTACCTAGGTTTCACCCTACGGCTAGTCAGGGTATGTAGACTCCATTCATGCCCTGACGAGCCGTACATATCCTGTCGAGCCGTATGGTGAAACCTAGATAGGTTTGTTGGCTCTTACTTAGTTTTATTCTGTCTTTGTTGCTCTACTGTCGTATTGAGCGCTTTAGTGTTAGGATTTTGTCTTGGGTTTTTTTTCTTTCCTACGAGTATTTGACTTTTGTTCATGTACTTCGTTTGTTTCTTCTTTTTACTTCCCCTCCTTTTACCTCCGAGTTCGTCCTCGGTGGGTTTTTCAAGACGAACTTAAATATAGTATAACAATTATTAGTATTAGCTTCATTATTTTTGTTACGATTACTATTGTTATTATTATTAATCTTAGTATACACACACACACACAGACAGACACCCCCCCACCCACACGCGCACACACACACACACACACACACACACACACACACATATATATATATATATATATATATATAATCATTTCAAGATGGGACCGCCAATAATGTGCAGGGGTTTACAACAAGAGTAAAGACTGGGTACAGTAGATATTAAAGAAAGGATGAAAGTGAATGGGATTCAAGAATAAAGAAGATAGCAATTGATTTTGCATTTTTGTTTTTGTAGCTATCAGAAAAACAAGTAAACTTCCACAGGCGGGAAGTGCGAGAAAAAAAACTGTTGGAGTGGCAGTGGCGGTTACATTTAACTATTTCAACGGTAAAAGGATGGGATCTAAATTGCAGTCTAGTAGCACTTTTAAAGTAACCAGGAAAAAAAGCACGTCAGAACAGTTGTCATAAAAATATTTGCAAAAATGACAGAATTAAGCCACGTCACGTCAGAAATTGACTGATGTCGAGATACCAATTCAGGATCTGTTAAAGTGCAGATCTTATCATTCATTGGATTTTGTTAAGAACATCGAGATGAATAGCACAAGCGCCCAACCAGATATGGCAACTGTAATCAATATACGAACGAATGGTAGATTTATAAATTTGCAAGATGTATTATGACGAGAAAGGCTTTCTGGCCCGATACAAAGACACGACCTTCGTAAAAGTATATGCAGCCATAGATCCAATATATTCTACTTGAAAAAGTGAGGCCAAGGAGACGCAGTGTGTTGCTCTCAAAGAGACTTGCATCATGCTGATGTCTGACAGGATGTCTTCTCACTCGTGGATAAAGTGTGTGTGTGTGTGTGTGTGTGTGTGTGTGTGTGTGTGTGTGTGTGTGTGTGTGTGTGTGATGTCTGTTTTGGCTACAAGAATTCTATCACACAAGTTTGATTCAATTTAAACGTTAAGGTCTCTCAGTTTAATTTTTTTTAAAGAGAAAATATCTTTCACTGCAGGAGATAACATTTTAAAACTTTTATAAACTATTTAATATTTTCGGCCTCAGCTGTTAAGTATTCTGATAATGTTCTACCGTTTAGGTATATTTGAATTCGAACTGTAGAGTTACAACAAATGCTGAGATGAATTCCTGAGAACAAAAAAAAAAGAGAAAGTAAAAATGGTCGACAGGACTTCAATAGTTGGAACTGATGAACATAGTGATTATTCTTTCGTCAGTGAAAAATATTGCAAAAATTGGATATTTTATTTAACCTAATCGCAATATCTCTTCATATAATTACAAAGGTATATATGTCGCTTAGGGACATGGTCTTTAGAATAGTAACAACATCAACCAAAAGTTATAAGCACTCGAACAAATTACATTGATTATTATAAACGCTGTGATAAACATTATTATTATGACATTTTTCATCATATTTCGATTTCTGCTATGATCGCACTACCAACCAAGTCTGCGGGAAGACCTAAGGCAGGTCGTGGCGTGTTGTTATGGCTCCATTTCATGTTTTTTTTTATCTCCCCTATCATCTCTAGCGTTACATAAAGAAAGTTCTCCTGAGTGTGTGGACTGCACTTAATAAGACAATCTTTTGTATATATCTTAAGCTGGGGTTTCCAGGGATTATTTCAATGTGTTGTTTTGTTCAATTTTTTTATCATTCCAAGTGTACCGACTATCACTGGTACGATACTTCTTTTCAATTTCCACATTTTTTCTATTTCAATTTCCAGGTCTTTATATTTTGACAATTTTTGAATTCTTTGGTTACTATGTTACAATCCGCTGGACAAGCCATATCAATTAATAGACAAGTTTTTTCTTTTTGGTTTTTAACAATAATGTCCGGCCTGTTTGCTTCAATTATTATTATTATTATTATTATTATTATTATTATTATTATTATAAACTTAATACTGCAAACCTTCTCCGCAGATGGAGTAAATTTTGTACGCAACGGAAATGAGGTTCTACAGAAGGATGCTAAGAATACAAGGAAACTATAACAAGAAACAGAAAGGGACAAGTGAAATTTCTTTGGTAGGTAATAAGATATCTTGGAGAATTGATACTCAAAGGATATATTGGCCGAAAGGATAGTGGGGAAGCAGAGGGCGACCTATCTGATGAGCTTGTGTGAATGGATGTCAGAAAAGAGGTTGGGAGTGTGGCAAATAGACAGAAGTTACGAAGACCTACAAGAGATAGAAAATTGAGAAGAGTCATAATCGTTCAGGTTTTGGAAAATACGTAAAATAAATAAATCATAAATATTTTATTATTATTACCGTCATATTTCGATTTCTGCTGTGGTCACACTCCTTACCAATTCTGCAGGAAGACCTAAAGCAGATAGTGGTGTGTTATTATTGCGACATTTCATGATTTGTTATCCTACATCCTGTAACCTCACGAGAGTTACATGAACAAAATTATTCTTAGTGCGTGAGCTGTACTTATTATTATTATTATTATTATTATTATTATTATTATTATTATTATTATTATGTCATTCTTCAACATATTTCGATTTCTGCTTTGGTCTCACTACCAACCAAATCTGCAGGGAGACCTAAGGCAGGTCGTGGCGTGTTGTTATGGCCCCATTTAATGTTTTTTCTATCTTCCCTATCATCCCTAGCGTTACATAGATAAAGTTTTCCTTAGTGTGTGGGCTGTATTTAATAAGACAACTTTTTGCTGGGGTTTCCAGGGATTCTTTCAATGTGTTGTTTTGTTCCATTTTTTATCATTCCAAATGCACCTACTATCACTGGCACAACTCTTGTTTTCAATTTCCACATTTTTTTCTATTTCAATTTCCAGGTCTTTATATTTTGACAGTTTTTCAAATTCTTTGGTTGCTATGTTACAATCCGCTGGACAAGTCATAACAATTAATAGACAAGTTTTCTCTTTCTGGTTTTTAACAATAATGTCTGGCCTGTTTGCTTCAATTTTTCTGTCTGTGTAGATGGTGTAATCCCATATTTCTGTAACCGGTGCTGGGTGATGTTCATACCAGTGTTTTTTTTTTACAGATTTTCCATAATGTTTGCACATTGTCCAATGTAAATAATGCCTAACACTATCGTGGTGATTTTTATATTCATTTGGGGCAAGCACAGAACAGCCTGAGATTAAGTGGTCTATTGTTTCTTGGTGTTTATCAAAATACCTGCATTTTGGATCCATACTATTATGCATAATATTTGCCTGAAAGTTTCTAGTGAAAAGACTTTGGTCTTGTCCTGCAAGAATAAAGCCTTCATTTTCAGACTTTAATCCAGATGCACGTAACCATCGATGAGTATTAACTTTATCAACATTGGATTTATTTGCACGTTCTGGATATTGGCCATGCAGAGGTTTGTCTTGCCAGCGTTGTTTCATCTGTTCAAGAGCTTTATCTTTGGCTTTCATTTTCATATTTTTTGTCGCAATAGTTGGTTCTTGGCTTCTGTTTTGCTTTTCTACAGAATCTACTAACTGTAAATCTTATTTGTATTTACAGCCTTCTTTTATTATTGAATATTTTTTCTTTCTTTCTTCATGTTGCCTTACTTATTGTATCATCCAATCCTTTGTTGTTTCTATGTATGTTAGTAAGCCAATAGTTGTTGTCTTGTATGGCAATTCCAGCTGAATAAGACCTCTTCCTCCTTCTTTACGGGGTATGTATAGACGGTCTACATCAGCCTTTGGATGATGCATCTTATGCTTAGAAAGAAGCTTTCTTGTTTTAGAATCCATTCGCCTGATGTCGTTTAGAATACAGTTTAAGATGTTGAAACTATATTGGACAACTGGGATTGCAAGGCTATTAATGGCCATAATTCTGTTCTGAGAATTCAATTCAGTTTTTAATATCATTCGTAGCCTTCTATAGTACTCTTTACGCACTATTTCTTTCATTTTTATGATGAATGTTTTCACTCTCATTTACACCTAGGTATTTATAAGCTTCTTCTGGTTTCAATTCTTTTATTGTTACAGCAGGGTCTAAGCTAATTGAGGATGTTTCTTGTATTGATCCACCTAAAACTATAGCTTTAGCACATTTATTCAATTTGAATTTCATTCCAATGTCTTCGCTGAAGCATTTTAGAGTTTGCAGAAGACCTTCCAGCTCATTATCATTCTTAGCATATAACTTGAGGTCATCCATGTAAAATAGATGGCTTATTTTCTTTTGGCCTATTTTATAACCACATTCTGTCTTATTAAGGTGACTGGTTAGTGCTATTAATGATATGCAGAATAGTAAGGGAGATAAAGAATCACCTTGAAATATACCTCTTTTGATGTTTATTTTATCAGACTTATAGGTTCCATTTATATGATTGAGGTAAAGGGTTGTTTTCCATATGGACATGCACTGTTTGATGAAATTGATGATGACGGGCGATATCTTGTATATATTTAAAGTCTTTAAAATCCAGGAATGTGGCACACTATCAAATGCTTTTTGCTTTGTACTGTAGCAGTTTTCCAGGATCATTTTGTTAATAAGCAATTGGTCTTTACATCAACAACAGCCACGTTTGCACCCTTTTTGTTCAAGCGGTAACATGTCATTTCTTTCTAGGAATAAATATGTCTGTTTTGTTAAAATAGATGTTAATAGTTTATATGTTGTCGGAAGGCATGTAATTGGTCTGTAGTTTTTCGGGTTGTTTGTGTCACCATTCTTGGGTAGAAGAAATGTAATTCCTTTGGTCATCCATGCAGGAATTTTAGTGGAATCGTCAACCATTTTTTGAAGTTCTTTGGCTAGTTTTTATGTGCTGTATTTAAATAATATAGCCAAAATTTAGGAATTTTATCTATACCTGGGAATTTCCAATTGTGTGCTCTTTTAGTGCAAATTTAACACCCTCTTCTGTAATTCCAGCCCATGTCTGTTCTGGTTTATTTTTGATTCGTTCTATCTCTTGTGCTGTCAAAACTACTTCTTTGTTATGTTCTTTAGCGCAAGCCCATATCTTTTCCCAGAACTGTGTAAATTCTTCCATTCTGGGGGGGGGGGCTGTCACTTAAATTTTTTTTTACCTATTTCCTTGTAAAATTTCATTGCACCGGTTTGAAAAATCTTGTTTTGTCTGTAAAATCTTGATCTTTTCTCATAGCGTCTTATTCTTTGAGCCTTCAGTTGTATTGTTTGCTTTATTTTTTCCTTAGTTGATAGGACTTCATTTTCATTTCTAATATTGTATTTTCTTTCGACTCTTCTGTTTTTCCTAGTTCTTACATTTATTCCTCTAGTACTGATAGTTCACTTCTAAGTTGTTCGGTTTCTTTTTCTATTTTTCTTTTCCCAGGTGGATCTTCATGTCTGCGAGACTGCCTTGTTTTTAATTTGATGTTCAATTTTTTTGTTGCTGCTATTGCTGATGCATATATTGCTTCATTGAGATTTGTATGAGTTTATTATTATTATTATTATTATTATTATTATTATTATTATTATTATAAACATTATTATAAACATTACATTAAAAAATGAATACGAAATCAATTGACTCTAAGTTATTAGAGCAATTGGAGTATTTTGATTCCTTTGGAATATGATTTTTGATACCATTAAACGGCTGATAATATAAAGCAAATGATATTAAAAAATTAGCAACTGATATTCGTTGTTAATAATTTATTTTTATAAATAAATTTCTAAAAATAAACAACACGTTTATTGACTTGAAATCATTCTGAATGGTTTTGATAATTGTAACCACATTATAACATTATCTGCATTATCGGTTTTATTTAGTCATGGAAATAGGCCTTGAAAGTAAGAAATGTATAAATTGAAAAGAGTACCTGTTTAATTGTGCGTTGTGGTGCAGTCGAGATCGGCTCGGAACACAATATCGGGATACCGCGTTCTAAATCCAGTTGAATTCCTTACATTCGCTTACGCACAAATACCCTTGGGAAAGATATTAATCCGTCTCTTTCCTCCAGTAATGGGTTAAATAACAGAAAAAATTGGATTCTATAGCCTTGGCTGGGAACCTCAGAAAATAATGCGGGATAATCTTCTGCCCAGTCAGTCATGTCTCCTTCGAGACATGATCGCCCAAGCGTGTATCATGTATGGAACTTAACTGACTGACCTGTTTAATTATATTTCCTTAAAATTATAACGAATTATTTAAGAAAATAAAAATAGTAAGTTTTCTGAATTCTTTATTATTATTTTTGAGTCCTAATTAGATACGGTCAGGATTGGCTTCAAGACATTTTTCACGAAAAACATTTTAAATTGGAAGAAAATAACATAATATCACACACATAGATAAAGGTCTGTTTATTAGCTGTATATCTGTATACAGTAATTATATCTATATATTATATTATATATATATTATATATTATATTATAAATATATTATATATTGTATTATATATATATTATATATAATATTATATATATATTATATTATATATTATATATATATTATATTATATATATATTATATATTATATTATATATATATTATATATTACATTATTTATATATTATATATTATATTATATATATATTATATTTTATATTATATATATATTATATCATATATATATTATATATTATATTATACATATATTATATATATATTACTTATTATATTATATATATATATATTATATTATATATTATATTATATATATATTATATATTATATAATATATATATTATATATATATTATATTATATATATATTAGCTGTATATCTGAGTACAGTTTTTTCCATGTTTTTAATGGATGGGCTACTAGGAATCTATTTAATTGGTCTGAAAAATGCACAGAAATCGCTAATTTCCGCAGGTTTTTACTTAAAAACTAGCTTTAAAATTTTAACTATTTCAAGAATAAATCCAAATAAACTTGTTATTTTTGTATTATATACATTGAATGGAAAATATATTGAGATCATAATACTAATTACGATTCCCTGCTGGAAAAATATGCTAAGTTCTACTACTGTATTCGTAAGTGAGAACAATAAAGATTGGAAACGATTACAAAAAAAAAAAGCTATAGCCAATGAATCAGGTTTTTACATCATTTGTCAGGTCATAATTAATGAAAAACAAGAAATAGATAAACGTGTATAAGACTTCTGCGAGAAAATGTTTAAAATTTTTATTGTTTATTGCAGATCACACTAAATTTACAGTACTGTATTACATACTACATCATAATATGGTTAAATATTTCAGTATAATTTCCCTTTGAAGTAATTGAAAGTCTTATTCGACGACACAATAATTTTATGTTAATGTGCTTCTGCCAGGCTCTTGTCCATATATTATTTCTGAAGCTTCAGTGGTTAATTGAACTACTTTTTTTACACCTTGCGAATGTGCAGATAAATCCGTCAACTTCAACGTCGTTTCATTCATTAGAATCTCTTGCAGTTCATTATTCGAAAAACCTTCTGCGAGCACAGGTTCACAAATTCCATTTTGTGAGATGTTAATCAGATTCGACCAGTCTGTCGCTTCAGATTTAAAGAATGTAAATTTTCTAATCTCTTCTTTGGTGACTCTCTACTTCATAAAAAATAATCATTAAAAAATTTACCCATCTTTGGATGTATGATCATTTTTCAGTGTAACACAAATGTAGCACACACTCGAAAGTAATGAGCATCCAGCGAGGATCAAACACACTTCTTCTATGTGCTCTGCCTCTTCAGGACTTAGGCGATCATGGCTTTCCACGTTTCCCTATCCCTGGTAGCTCTGAGCACATCTTCTCCTGTTACACGTGCAATCTTCATTCTGTCATCCACCTGATTAGGTCCTTCAAATATGTTATCCGTTACTTTCCCCTGTCTTTTTCCCTCTATCTGCCTGTTAGTATCAGATTCTCCAAGCCTCCTTCCTCATTGCGTGTCCCAGGAACATCAGCTGTCTCTTCCTGATGCTCAGTATTAATTTCCTTTTTGATTCCATCATTTCCAAGACCTCATCATGGTTCACATGCTCGATCCAAGATATTCGCAGTATCCTTCTGTAGAACTACATTTCAGTTGCTTCAAGTTTTTCCTTCATCTTTTATGTTATTATCCAGTCAGTCGTAATTGCTCTAGCGAGACCAACTTGCTAATCGTTACACCATTCTCAAGGTGCCCATTCTTAGTTCTATGATATAATTTGAATGATATTTTAAAACTGGTCTTGGAAATTGTCATCACATAATTAAGAATGAATAAATGTTTACTTATCTAATAGACAATTTTGTTTATAGCCTTTTCCCTCGCCTCCATTCATCTGACTCCAACATTGAGAAAAGAATAGTTTTTAGAAGCAAGTTGAAAGTCAGTCAGTCACTTAAGTGCCATACGTGATATACGCTTGGGCGATCATGTCTCAAAAGAGACATGACTGACTGAGCAGAAGATTATCCAGCAGTAGGTTGCCATTGCAAATTTATTTGAGATTTAGGGTTTGTCAAGGAGACTGTAGGCCAATGCTGGTGAATTGAGGACCTGGGCTTGACCAAAATAAGGTAATGATTGTTATTAAAAATTAAAATTGTTTTTCTTCGCACTCTGTCATAGTAACAAAACATTTTTATAAACATTTTACTCTAAGCAAAGTGATTAAAAATTCATTCAGTTAAGTTCTTATATATATATATATATATATATAAGAAAAATTTAGGCAGACACGTTATTTCATAGTAAATCGGAACTATAAGCCAATATATATATGTTTAGAGCTCCTTTGGATTCTGCTATATCTACACCGCATGCTTGTATATATATATATATATATATATATATACAAGCATGCGGTGTAGATATAGCAGAATCCAAAGGAGCTCTAAACATATATATATTGGCTTATAGTTCCGATTTACTATGAAATAATATATATATATATATATATATATATATGTTTTAGATCAAATCGTCGTTGATGGTGGATGTTTTTTTGTTAACGTCCTTGTAACCTTTCTGAAGATGCCTCATGTGAGTCGAAAGCTTAGAACTGTCATAATAAAAAATTATCCAAATTTTGAAGAATTTTTGTCTTTATTTTCACCTGAAATGAAAGCTAAAATACGATGTTTGAACGTCTCATGATTAAATACAATAGACATTCATTGTCTCTTATATTTAACAGTATATGTTTAGAAAATTATCTGCTGCCTCGATACTGCATATATATATAGCGTCTGCTATCCGATAGATACTGTCGTTACATGAAATATTTTATATCAAGACACGGTAATAATCATCTTCGATGTTGGCTGTCTTTATGTTAATCTCTCTGCAACCGCTTATGGCTCATGTAAGCCGAAAGACTAAAACCAGTAAAATAAAAAAATATCCAAATGTTGGAGATTTTTTGTCTTTATTTTCACTAGATATTAATGCCAACATACTCTGTTTATAACGTCTCATGGTTAAGCATAATAGACATTGTCTGTTATATATATATATATATATATATATATAAAAATAACACAATATATATATATAAATATAAATAAATAAATACACAATATATACATATATATTAATAAATAAATACACAATATATATATATATATATATATATATATATATATATATATATATACACTATGGTCAAAATAAATAAATATACAATGGTCATTATTGTAATAATGCCAAACTACAACATTTGCATTGATTGCATTCTCCCGGTCTCCAAATACTGAATATATATCTGAACATTCACAGATTCTATTGCAAAGGTTAAAATGTACAGGACAGAAATCATTTATGCTTTTCATGCTATTGGGAAATTGTCCTGATTGTTCGTGGAGTCCTAAAGATATAAAAATCAGTTTGATCTTGGTCCAAACAATTAATCAATAATTACTTAATGACCGTTTCATATGAAATAAAAATATATATCTAGACATTATTGTCTGGAAATTGCCTTTGCATTGGGGACAATTAGACAGGCTTGGTTATAATTTCAAATGTCAGTAGATTGCCACTTTTACATCAAAGAACAAAATTCAATTATTGAAATAATTGCGTACTTGTTATCGTAGGACTTAATGTATTTTTTATTGTTGTCAAAATTTATATTTTGTAATAACTAATCCCGTTAGCCTGTCTCTTAATTTTACGATTTTCTTTTACAATAATGTTCACCCTATACCACTCGAGGTAGAGGATTACGAAGTAAGAAGCACATCATATACGGATATGCTTAGAAAATAAAGGTCAACTGTAGACTTAATGGGGGTTATGATTGTGGTGATCGGAGAAAGCATCCTCCTGCAAGTTGATTCCGCATTGCAGCGGTTTATAGGAAGGAGTTGCTCGAGTGGCACTTACATCTCACCAAAGGAATAAGGGTAACTCGCTGCAATGTACGTGGCATGGATGACCTTAGCCGGAAATGTAAAAATTGGTGGATCTAAGGAGTGAAGTTCATCTGAATTCCTTCGATGGAAGCCTGGTGTAATGCTGGCCTGGTGTTACTCCCGACCACCGAATGCAGATATGCGCGAACTTATGCTTGCATTCAGTATTGCAAGAGTGAATCTTAGAGAGATGGATATAAACAACCGCCATAGAAATGAATGGACAGTCTCTCACACAACGCAGACAAAGAGTGTAGGGCACGCGTATCAGAACGGGAGAGGTCACCTGATGACATATGTGAAAGCGAGTAAATCGGGTCTTATCGACTTCCTTCAGTCAGTTAAAGAGACATGACAGACTGATCAGAAGATTATGCCGCAGTAGGTTGCCAGTATTTTCTACGGTAGACTGGTTGCCAGCCAAGGCTACAGAACTCAATCTGTCCAGTTATTTAACCCATGACTGGAGGGAAGAGACGGATTTATACCTTTCCTAAGAATATTTGCGCGTAAGTGACTTATGGAATTACGGAACCATCAATAAAAATAATAATAATAGTAACCACGCGAAAACTTCACGGTTTCCCTAGATGGATATTCCTTTGAATACAAATTCATGAGTTAATGATAGATTAAACTCCTAACACCTGAAGTACTCATGAAATATCCACTGTTGACTTGGTAAATATTTGAGCCGAACAACATTAACAAAATATTGCAACAACAATCATATGTATGCAGATCTTTATTTAAAGAAGTAAGAAGGTACAAATAAAAAGATTAAAAATTGACAAGATTTTCTAAAACGTTTAACATATGAGCGCATCATCATCTTTTTTCTTTCTTTCTTTGTCTTTCTTTCTTTTATTTTTCTTTTTGTTTGATTTAATTCCCTAAGAACAAAACGTGTCTTTAATATAACTATTCTTTGTCTATAATGGAAAACAATCAGGAATGGCACTGTTTATATGCGGTTTTTGCTAGAAACAAAGCAGAGAGTACTGGATTGCTATATGTTGTCAGTTCTTCAATATGGCAGTGAATGCTGGACAATATCATCAAAGATGAAGGAAAAAACTTTAAGCAATTGAAATGAGGTTCTACAGAAGGATTCTGCGAATATCATGGGTCGAGCATGTGAGCAGTGATAAGGTCTTAGAAATCATGGAAACAAAAAGAAAATTAATACTGAGTATCAGGAAGAGACAGCTGAAGTTTCTGGGACATGTAATGAGGAAGGAGAGCCTGGAGAACCTGATACTAACAGGCCAGATAGAGGGAAAAAGAGACAGGGGAAAGCAGCGGATAACATATTTGAAGGACTTAATCAGGTAGATGATGGATCGATGGTTGTATGGAGTAACAGGAGATGCCAAGCTAAGAGCCACCAAGGATAGGGAGACGTGGAAAGCCATGATCGCCTACGTTCTGAAGGGACAGGGCACATAGAAGAAGATATGGTAACTAAAAACTATAAGACTATTATTATGATTAATACGTGAACATTATATTGTCAGTTTGTTTCGAGAAATTTGACATGTCACCTATCCGAGAAAATCAAGATACAAAAACCTAGATCAGAAATCCGTGTTGCTCCTGTTCAATTCTGTCAGACTTGGATTGACAGAACAATAATTTTTTCATTCTAACTGAAATAAAAAATATTGATAGCAATTCATGGAGGCACTTTAGCTTAAAATGAAACGCAATCCATTATGAATAAAATTAGATTAAATCCTGGTGTTCACGAGTTAAAATGTTTTTCGAAGGAAAATTCATATTCACAAAGCTGCACTGACTTCTATTTCGAGTTATAACGCGTGCATGCACGTTCACATCAAAATTAAAACTGACAAGAATTCCACGCCATACTGCCAGTTTTCAAGGTTTCCAGCCTCAATATATTCCAAACGACAATTCTCGGTTCTTGAGATTTTAGTTTCTAGCTGAAATGAAGAAACTAATACGACATCACGAGAAATTAAGATAAAAAGTCAATAGACGTTCTCTTCTGCTCATAACACGTCTGAATATATATATATATATATATATCCGCAGACAGATCAGTTTCGCTGTATCAAAAATGATCAGTACGATTAGACATCCGATTACTTCTAGCCAGGATTGAAAAATGACCGAATTGACATCAGTTGGCGATTCTACCTCTGAAAAATATACAGTTTTCAGTATAGGTCTATTTCAGACGAACAATCATCAGCTTCCGTCTTTATTGTACAAAGATTCATGTAAAATCCTTTGTACAATAAAGACGATAGCTGATGATGGTTCGCCTGAAATAGACCTACAATTCCGATTTACCATGAAATAACGTGTCTGCCTTAATCTTCCTTTATATATATATATATATATATATATATATATTCACAATATAAATTTTGTTATAGACTTAATTTGACTTCGTTTAGACTGATCATCATGCGTGGTCGAGATGTCTAAGACGTGCCAGACCACTTGGTGGCTATCCATATGTGGATAGGGGTCGCACGTTCCAATCCTGCCGAATGACACACATTTTCGTAACAAAACTTTATAGAAAAAAATAATCAGGCCGGAAGAAATACATATTTAATACTGTTTTATTATGAACAGATCTACTGAAATACGAGTATCGATAAAAAATAATGTTCAAACAAATCATTTCATATATATATATATAGTGGAATGCTTTCGACTAACATAGGTCAGAATCATGGGTGTGTACAAAGCCTTGATTTAGGATATTCTATTTAATACAGACAAAATATCGATACTTTTCAATAAAACTTGTTTAAAAAAGAATTTCTGCCTAATTACACAATTATTACACACACACACACACACACACACACACACACACACACACACATATATATATATATATATATATATATATATAAACGTTTTATATATAGTTGTACTCATCTCGAAAACCTTCCTTGAAAACTTTTGAACGAAAGAAAAAATGGTTTTAAAAAAGTAAAAAGAAAGAACTTAGGACATGAGAGTCTGTCAAAAATCTTGGAGCAGAAATCAGCACAAAGCCTAAAGAAAAAAGAAAAAAACCGACATGAGTAACCATCTAACAGAAAGCGCTCAATACAAAGGTAGCGCGAACATAATAAAACCTAATGAGGCAGACGAACCTACCTAGGTTTCTCCTAAACGGATCGTCATGGAAAACAGGCCAGTTTTCCTTGACGATCCGTTTCGGAGAAACCTAGGTAGGATCGTCTCGCTGATTAAGTTCTATTGTATATATATATATATATATATATATATATATATATATATATATATGAATATTTATTTATGTACACACACAGATATATACAGTGACACGAATAAGTATTGGATACATGTCATTTTCTGTTATAACTCTTGTTTATGTTCGCCATTTTGGCTGATATTTCGTAAGTGATATCTCGTAAAGTTATTTTAGTTGGATGTGGAAGGGAAATTAAAAACTCATGGTTGAATCCATTTTTTTATCAAAGTTCAAAATTAGCCTATGCAAAAGATTTGGATACATGACGCTTTTTTCAAATTTCCCATCGAAACTTTGTATTTTAAAAGACTTTAAATATTCAAATTTTCGATAGTATTGGACTGTTATCTCTGCCCAAGAAGAGAAGTACACAATTGCTTACAAGATAGTGCTACTAATCATCTGACTCTTTGATGTGCATTCTGCAATTCAAGGATTAAAAATGGCAAAACCTAAATAATTATCCAGAGATATGCGAGATAGAATCATTGAACGTCACAAAGGATGACAAGGTTACCGAAAAATTAGCAAAGAAATCAATCTAGCACTAAGTACAGTCGGAAATATCATAATTATAAGAAATATGGCGACGGTATAGCAAACTTTCCAAGAAATGGAAGACCGAGAAAAATAATGAGAGGACTTCAAGATTGATCAGCAGAAATGTGCAAAAAAACAAAAAAAAACAAAAAAAACAAACAAACCAGAAAACCCTTCATTACTCGTTCTGAAATTAAAACTAAACATGATGGTGCTGGAATTAATGTAAGTAAGGATACCATTAGCAGAGCTCTATATTGTACAGACTTTCATTCATGATTACCAAGAAAAGTGCCTTTACTGAAGACCAAACATGTCAAAGACTGATTAAAGTAACTTATGCGTGTCACTATATATATATATATATATATGATGTTCATGTTCTTAGCTCTTTCTTTTTTTTACAACCATTTTTTTCCTTCCGCGTATATACGCGGAGGGTTTTTCAGAACGAGTATAGTGATAAGTTTGCATATATATATATATATATATATATATATATATATATATATATAACGAGGAATGAAATGGTGACAAAATAAAGAAGAAAATGTAGTGAAAACGAACCTGAACAAACAATAGCAAATAAGAAAGCCGGAAAGAGATATACCCAACAAAGCTGTATGAAAATAGTTCAACAAGAAATAAAATTAACTTTAAAAAATTGACGAAGCTTTCTCCGCATGAAGATGATTTAAAAATTGGCGCTAATGCAAAACAGGCGATAAATCTACTCTCAACACAAGTTAATATCAATTGACGTAATGATGCAAAAAAAGGAAGTAAAAGAATAATAGAAATTTATTCAATGAACAAATATAACAGTATCAAAGTCAGCAGAGCGAAAAATGATAATGTTGAAGAAGCTGCGCATGCGTAAAGCTAGCACCGGAAATAAGTAAAGAAATTATATAGCAAGAAGTGTAGGTGAAGAAATAAATGGAGGAGAGATGAGAAGAATGATTTTATGTTTAAGAGAAAGACAGAAAGAGAGAATCTAATATATTGTATATGGGTTGATATTGAGAAAAAACCCAAAACAATATCGATAATGGCTGACTTTTTAAAGATTTTCGCAAGCAAAAGAAACACGCTAAACTGGCTAGTCTTCAATTGGACAAAATTCGGATTTTGATAAATGATGCTAAGTTTTATCAGACTAGTTCCTCGGGAGATTAGAGTTAAGTTAATGATTTGTTGATTGCCCTCATCCCCTTTGCCCCATGTTTAACAGACGCTAGCCAGGATGCAACATTCTCTGACCTCTGGTCGATATGAATCCACTTTCTATTAATAAATGTTTTCTATATAATAATGCTAATTATCACGGAATCTAATTATGACGAACTAGTGATAGAGTAGGTGTACGTTGTGATGCAGTGGATATCGTCTCCGAACGAGAAATTGGACGGCCGAGGTCGATTTCCTCTTGAATTTGATGCATTCACTTTTACACATTAACTTTGGAAAACTTATTAATCCTTTACTTCATCCCCCAGCTATGGATTGAACAGCAGAACAGATTGGGTTCTATAGCCTTGGTTGGCAATCAGTCTGTTTCAGAAAGTAATGGCAAACATATATCACCTATGGCACTTAATTGACTAACTGATGAAGCAGATGCAGTTCTACAGAAAATGCTGAATATACCACGGGCCGAAAATGTAAGCAAAAACAATTATTTAGAAATAATGGAAACAAAAAGGAAACTTATACCTAACATCAGAAAGAGGCAGTTAGAATTTCTGGGACACATAATAAGGAAAGAAGGTTTGGAAATTATGATACTCACAGGAAAGATAATAAAAAAGGGATAGAGGAAAGCAGCACGTAATATACATGATGGAACTGAGTTAAAACTATGCTAGAACAAGACGACAGTACTTATTGAGAGCTACAAATGACAAGAAGATGTAGAGCGCCATGATCGCACGTAAAAGATGAAATGAAATAACGGCGAATCATTGACATGCCAGTAAAGAGGATGTTGAAAAGATCGGGCAGTTCAAGGATTCTACCCTCCTTATGCTTTTTATTTTCCCATGAAAAAAATCACATAAACGTATCTAAACTTATTTATAAAAGGAACTTAGTCTGTGTGTGTGTATGTGTTCGTGTGTTCGTGTTCGTGTTCGTGTGAGTGTGTGTCCGTTACCTATAGACTACGAAACGGCTGAACCGACTTTCTTGAAAATTTACACAGTTGTACTATAAGTGTCTGCGAGTGTTCTTAGCTAGGTTTTGTGTCGAGGTACTTTCGATAAATATCGATAATCGAAAAAATCGGGTTATAGGAGTGGTCCGATTTTAATCAAATTTGATACACTCATGGACAAAGACATAAGAAACGATATTCAGAAGTTTCAAGATTGCAGTTCTTACAATAGTGCAGAAAATTTATAATGTATATAGATAAAAGACAAGATGTTTGTGTGTGTGTCTGTTTATCTGTCTGTATGTCCTTTATACAAATCCACAATTTTTATCCGATTCTCACTAAACTTCACACAAATATTCTTCAGGCTGAGTCGGAGCTCCAGGACTATGGATTAGTTTTAAAGCTTTCATTACACCCGAGCAACACTGGGCTATACTGCTAGTTTGTAATATATGGATCCTGCATGAATATAAAAAAATGTACTTTTTACATTACTATTTAGACCAGCATACTTTTCTGCGAGGCGAGTTCATTCACCGGTTTATACAACAGTGAAGCGACCAAGGACACTTATTCATAAACGTATTTACTAGAGGCTACAATGTGCGTTGTGGTGTAGTGAATATCCACCCGGAAAGAGAAATCGTGGAGCTGAGTTCGAATTCCAGTTGAATTACTTGCATTCCCTTACGCGCAAATACCCTTGGGAAAGGTATTAATCCAACACTTCCCTCTAGTTATAGGTTAAACAACAGGACAGACTGGGTTCTGTAGCCTTAGCTTGGCAACCAGTCTACCACAGAAAGCAATGGCAAACTACTGCAGGATAATCTTCTACCTGGTCTGTCATGTCTCTTTCGAGACATGTTCGTCCAAGCGTGAATCAACGTATGGCACTTAACTAACTGACAAGTGTATATACTCATTACAGGAGCTGTGAATATTACCGACACCAACAAACTTCGGAATTTGGTGCTTATCGTAGTGTGATATCTTCTAAGAAAACTTGTTGAGCATTGTATGAAAGTGAGCTCAATTTTTTTTATAGGTATCACACTCCTATTGGCATGTAGTTGAGTAAAGTATACTTTAATTTAAACGAAGGCCTACCACAGATCGATTGTTAGATGGTTTCACAAAACAGTGAATTTTAAGGGATGTCTCGTTGTTGAAAGCTAAACCGTTGATTATGGACTAAATTAACCTCAAAAAGTATCTATTGCGCTCTAGAATGGGGTTATGTCGACTTTCTTAAGAGTTATAAGACTAAGATTGGGTTTTTAGTAATTTCTATAATCATTAGTTACTGAACTAGAGACGGTCCTGTAAAACAATAACCTATTCCCCCTGAAAAAACATTTTTATGCCGATTTATATTTAATATAACAATATTTGTAAATACTCCAGCGGAATAGGATTTAGTTTATTATTTCACATTCTAAAAATGCTGCACAAACAAAAAATTCCGTTTGATGCAATTTTCTTCTCCGTGATAATAACGGACAACAAACAGGTTATTATAATATAGATTTACAAAATAAGCTTAGTAAATGTATGTCAAGAACCGAAGTTAACGAACAGTTTTCTTCTTTATGTACCGTGTCGTTTCAGGACGTTGGCGATCATGGACTTCCACTTGTCCCTATCCCTTTTCACGCTTAACTCATTTCCTCATGGTATCTCTCCCAAACCCTGCTCCGCCATCCACTTTGATCAAGCCCATCAAGTATGTCTCGCGATACTTTCCTCTGTCTCTCTTTCTCTCTATTGGTCCTGTGAGTATTAGATTCTCATGGTCTTCTTCCTCATTTTATGTCCCAGAAACCTAAGCTGTCTCTCCCAGAAGTCAAGTATAAGTTTCGTTCTCGTTTCCATCCCTTCCAAAACCTTGTCGTTGCTTACTTGTTCAGTCCATGGTATTCTCAGTAATTTTCTGAAGAACTACATTTCTGTTGCTTCCAGTCTCTCCTCTATCTTTAATGAGACACTTCAGCATTACATAATAGTCTCGTATTCTCTTCTTTGTTTCCAACGAAATCTTCCTGTCTCTCAATACATTGCTTAGCTTTTGAAATGCATTCTTGGCCATACCAATCTTTCTTCGGATCTCAGTGATGCACCTTCCATAGAAATAGGAGGACAGATATCATATACTAGTACTCTTTGTTTCCAACGAAATCTTCCTGTCTCTCAATACTCTGCTTAGCTTTTGAAATGCGTTCTCGGCCATGCTAATCTACCCTCAGATCTCAGTGATGCACTTTCCATATATACAGGAGGACAGATATCACATTCAAAGTACTCTTTGTCTCCAACGAAATCTTCGTGTCTCATCTGGGAGAACAGATATCACATAACAGTCCAGTACTTTTTTTTCTTTGTCTCCAAAGAAATGTTTATGTCTTTTAATACTTAGATTTTGAAAATGCGTCCTTGGTTATGCCAATGCGACTTCGGATCTCAGTGTCGCACTTCTCATCCTCTGTCAAAACACTTTTCAGATATTTAACGAAGATAGATATAAACAAAAAAAAAATGTTGAAAAATCGATATAAAATAATTTGTATAAAAGCCAATGAAAGAAAAATGAAACGAAAGAAATACTAATAATATACAAAATAAAAATAAAAAAATAAAAAAAGATACAGGCTGATTTAGACAGGTCTGCGTATAAACGCATTGCATAAAAAGCTTCAGCGATAAATCATGAGCTGGCGATCGAGACAATTCAATTTCGACTCAGCGAATCCTAATAAATTTCGTTGATTACCAAGGATAATAACTCCGTGAAAAAAAAAAGAGACATTTATCTCACTGGATGACTGATAAATTCTTACCATATAGACAGGAATTAAAAAAAACAAAAAACCATGAGAAAGTTAGGAGATAATCTCTTGAAGCTTTCATGAAATAGATAGCTGCGTTTTTGTCACTAGTATCAGTGATTACTGTTTTATTCAGATGATCAAACTGTTCTTAATGATTGTCAATCTTCTAAACACTGTCATCCATGTCGGTGTTGAGAAATGATTCTTCGACTTTGTAGAAGTCAGTGTGCATAAAATAAGTATTTTGTTCTAAAAATATACTCTTTCTTTAAAAATACATATCACCCGTAGCAAGGCTGGAATGCCTCTAAGACACCTGGGATTACAGGGAGTGAAAGTGAAAGAAAAGTCTGAGTATAGACAGGATTAAGTAAAAAACAAAAGATGAAGGGAATTATAAGAAAACAGAAAATGGCAAATAAACGTTACATGTAAATTTCTGAAGGTTGTATTCACCAGGGAGTTACACTGGTAAGAATTGCGAGAAGAGAATCTGTTAGATAAGAAGTGACAGGTGTGAACTTTATACCAA
This sequence comes from Ascarosepion bandense, assembly GCA_037127315.1. Lineage (NCBI taxonomy): Eukaryota > Metazoa > Mollusca > Cephalopoda > Sepiida > Sepiidae > Ascarosepion > Ascarosepion bandense. The sequence continues at coordinate 2,219,379 of JBBBDQ010001511.1, read as the reverse complement.
ATAGTAGCACAAGTAAATGCATGTAATCGAGGCTCCAGGGTAAAAAAAGCTCGCCAGAGCAGTTGACATCAAAATAATTGTAGAAAAGACAGAGGGAAGCCTCACCACGTCGGTTAGAAAGTGACTGAAGACGAGATGCCAAGGTCAGGATTGATACATTGCAAACCTGAAGATGAATAGCAGCAACACCTGACCAGATATGGCGGCATTATAGAAAGTACGTAAATATAAACGTGGCCTGATGATTGCGTCCAAGTATGTAACAGACTATCGCTACTCGGTGTTGACCTCAACATTCTTCTGCACACACAAACACATACGCACACATGGATAGTGTCGATTTCTGATGATGCTTATGTCAAGATTGCTGTTTTTACAGCAGTTGACTGATATAAATTTATTTTGAGAAGTTGGTGTTTTGTCGTAAAATGCTCGCTGTCGAGATAGAGGTATAGCTTTAATAGGATTGATGTGGAGAAGATAAGTAACAAACTTCTCTAGATTAATCTTATATATATATATATATATATATATAGTCATCCGCAGACAGATCTGTTTCACTGTATCACAGCTCATCAATATGGTTAGACAGCCGATTGCTTTTTACCCAGGAGTGAAAATCGACCGAATTAGCGTCAGTCGGCGATTCTAGCTCTGAGCTATTGGCACTCGGTAGAAGGAGGCAGACTTTTTAACGTGTATATTATCATTATACACGCCCAATCGCTGAGAGTGTTCTAATTCATTGTTGAATGAACGATGCGTAGATATATATGTAAGTAGTTTCTGGTCATAATTAAATTAGACCAGTACACAGTCGTATTAAAAGGTGTTTAATACATTTATATTGTAGAACGTTTGAATATTTTTCATGTGGAAATGTGTTATTTCCGCAGCCTAGGTCTCAACCTTTCGGTATCTTCAGGCGATTTACAATAACTGATATTTCTGTTTTTCCAACGCAGGAACAGAGACTTTTACCAACGCGCGACTGGAAAATTTTCAAAATTAGGGAGAAGTACTCCAGGATTCTACAACAATTTCATTCATATATGTATGAACCTAGTATGTATTTATAGGTGTGATTAATTACATCTGAACATAATTTCATATCTGTTATTTCGAAATATTCTTTAATTCTAGAACAACATAATAGCTAACTTTTCCTCCTGGCATAATCTGCATAATCGCCACCGTTTTATGGTTTGGCTATTTTCACTATACTTCAAGTTATATCAGGATCTTTCCATTTTAAAAATAATTCATTTTCACACATGGTTACCCAGTTTGGTACAATTTTTGAGGTTTCCCATTTCCATGTAGACGTATGATTATTCGATCTGTTTTTAAAATGCTCTTAGTAAACCCAAAATATGTTTTTCTTTTTACAGCTATGTCATGTAACTTTGCTTTGTAAATAACCGCTTCTGTTTTACAAAGTTCTTTAAGTGTATATTTGATTTTGTCTCTATAGTTATTTTTTTTTTAATCATATCACTCCGAGCAAGGCGGTAAGGCCACTGGTGTGCAGGGGGCTACGTAAGAGTGAAAAGATTGGGAAAGAGAAAGCCGGAAACCACATCCTAAACAGGGAACAAGGGATGAGCCTCTTAACCTGTACAATAGACGTGGGTGGAGTGTTATATTATTTGTTAGTGATGTTGTTTTTTACATTGTTAATTAGAATTTCCAAATGGGTATCTGTTTCACTGCATACTAGTCTTCCACAAAACCAACCAGAACAATCGAATTGAAAACGAACAAAACTAGAAAACCCAAATTAATAAGTAAACCACAGCTGTACCAGCTCGTCTACTAATGTAAGGGTTTACGTTCCATCTTTTTAGAAGTAGAAATCCGTCGTTTCTGTCTAACCCTGACCAAATGTTCCTTTTTGGAATGCGTACAAATTTCTCAATTCCATTGTAGAAGTCCACAATCCTAGGCGGCTACACACCCATTATAACAAAACACGATCACAAAAAAAACAAAAAAAACAAACAAACAAAAAAAAAACAAAAAAAAACTAAATTTAAAAACAAAAAAACTGAAACAAAAACAAAGACCTTACCCTCCCATATATGTGTATATACTTATTCATAGTACCACATTCGTTCTGAGGAGGAAGGGTCGGTAATCTTCTATCGAATATCAGAGAGAATTAACAATATTGTAAAAAAACATTTTCTCGACCAATTTTCACATACGCAGTGACTTCATTGTTCACCACAAAGAGTGGTTAGTCCCATCTAACAAAACCGATGAGGAAAGCAGATATTGCAGAGATTTCTCTATCGCTTATGAACTGATCCAGATCATTTAAGAACTTACCGAGACCCAGAGGCAACAGGACAACAGGCAAACCTCTTCAACCTTTTTCTAACATCCTGCCCTGACAAATGCACAGCGAAAGTTTTATTCTCCCACTGGCGAGTCTGGTCATTCTCTAATCAGTGTCCAGATTGATTCTGAATCAATGATATACTGTTTCATATAACGGATTTTGCTATAAAAAGGCAGACTAGGATAGTTTTTGATCTAGTATGATGGAAGCTCCTCTCACAACCTTTTCAAACATGCTGCTTCCAAAACAGATGCCCTTATCTCCGAATGAATCTTTTCTGGTATGGAGTATTTTATACCCACAAAAAAATTCAGCATAAACCAGTCAGCTCTGGTTTAACCTTGAATTCGTTGCAGCCAGGAACAACTACTTCAAAAGCTTTCGCAAGGATCTGTTTTTTCTGGACCTTATTTATTTCAGAACCACCTGCAATCACTGTAAGGGAATTCTGGACGTAAAGTATAGCTACGCGCGAGTAGTCCAGGACAAGGTTAAAAAGAAACAAATCAGATCTCGCAAATTCTAGACCAAATTAGAAACAGATACAAAATCACTCTACCAGTTATTATAAATGACTCCGAGGTTATACCCTCTTCCCTTCGATTTTTGCCTGAAAGTCAACGTTGGGTGACAAAGTATATCCTTTTCCCAACTTCCAATGTCTTACGACGCAGAACCTCATATCTATCCTCATTTTCTTCAGATTGATCAAAAGCCTCCACCCCCAACTAGTCCAGATAAAATACCAGTGGACGTTTTTAAGAATATCAACCTAGAATAATACTCGATTCTAGCAAAGTTATCTAAACTCTATTTGGAGTATTTGCAAGGTGGCACACGTATGTTAGGTCTTCAAGAATGTGAGAAACATATCATCTTCATCTCAGTACAGACCTATTATTCTTCTCAGTGTCATCAGTAAACTTTTTGAAACCATTATCAACAAGAAGGGCGTCGAACATTTGAATAGTAACAGCCTATTGTGCGACGAGCATTATAGATTTCGGTCAGTCCGATCAACTGATGACATTCTTACTAGCATTACACACATAATAACTGAGGGTCTTGACGAAACAAATAGCTTTAGACATTTCGAAGACCTTATATATATATATATATATATATATATGTGTGTGTGTGTGTGTGTGTGTGTGTGTGTGTGTGTGTGTATAATTCACAAAACAAATTATGACAAAATAACATTTGCCCGGAAATGTTTAAATCAATGAAAAGTGCTTAATACGAATTCAAAAAATAAAAATTACAGAACAGTTTATGATATAAAGATCAACCTTTCTCCTACCGCTGTTTCAATCTATTTGCCATCGTCAGATAGAAAGGTTATACATACGGGGCACTGAAAGATGGTGTTGAAAACTTTAGTGATTGACCTTCTTTACAAAAGATCTGATCAAATTAACAAATGTAAATTTTCCGAAATCTATTCTTAGCTGGGAACTTTTCAGTATTCCCCGTGGATGTATGCTAATAAATAAGAGAACAATCGATTTCATTACAATTCTATCTTCTATGAAACAAAATTGCTGCATTTGTGTTTTTGTCGCCTTTCAATCGATTTTTCTGTTTGCATCATCGGAATAGAGTAGTATACACATACGAAATTATAACTTACAACATTATCAATTAGCTAAACTGAATTAGCATTAGATTCTATTCTATGATAAGATGAAGGCATCTTGGAAAAGGCGTTAGAAACAACTTATCGACATGAACACGAATCCTAATACGATCGAGAAAGCATTCAATATTGAAGCAAATAATAATAATAATAATAATAATAATAATAATAATAATAATACCCTCCATTATATATATATATAGTATGTATTCTTTGGGGTCAAATCCCAAAATTAATCTCCATTCTGATTAACCAAATGAAACACCCACATACATTCACAGCAAACCAAAGGTTTTTGTCATTTAAATGTAAATCATCTGCACAACTAGCATCGCCTGATGATGAGAATCTATCTCGAAACATAGAAATTTCCGTGTCGCAATGTACAATTCATACATAACTATATATATATATATATATATATACAGTCATCCGCAGACAGATCTGTTTCGGTTAGACTCCGATTGCTTATATATATATATATATATATATATATATATATATCACTCCAAGCAAGGCATTTTACTGCCACTGTTGATCAGGGGGTTACATAGATAGGAGGTAAGCTATGAGAACGAGTGACAGGCTACAGAGGGTGTCAGGAAGAGGATAGGAGAAATATGAGAATACTGATGAGAGTGGGCGATGAAAGGAGCATGAGAGGCAGGATGCAGGTTAGTGAGATAGGAGATGACTATTGACTTTACATTTAAGTTCTTGGAGATTGTAGCTGCCGGGAAAGCAGGTAATCGGAAGGGAATTCCACAGGCGGTAAGTGCGAGAGAAGAAGCTGATGGAGTAGAATTTGCGTTTACAATTTATTGGTTTCACAGTAAAACGGTGGGACCTAGTTGCTAATTTTGTTGCTGGAGTCAATTCTAATTTCAAGTGAGCTAAGTTCATCTGAGCAGAAGCCATGAAAGTATTTGTAGAAGAGACATAGGGAAGCCATATTACGCCGGTGAGAAAGTGACTGTATCCGAGCTGCCAAGTCGGGATCGATCACATTACAGATTCTCCGTTGGATTTTGTCAAGGATCCCTATATATATATATATATATATGATTTCAGCATTCTGTTGAGGTTTAATAAAACTCTATGAATTACTTGATTATTTCAAATCCTCCTACAATTTCTGTTTGTATATCATTGCTTGAACCAGCTTATAATACTCGGGAGCGAGCGGCTTAGCCAGAGTAGTCGTGGCTCTGGGAGGCCCCGTCCTATGGGTAAAGGAACTTGGGTGAGTTCCACCACGGAATATGTGAATGAGCGGCGCTTTATCGAGTTTAATTCGTTACCTTTTCGTCACCGGAGCCAGTGGTACAGTTGATATGCTTAATAACGCAACTGTCTGATTTTAATTCCTGGTAGTGGATGTGCACTGCTGATGAGTCCCAAATATAGGAAGAAACGGCCGTCCAGTGCGTTCTGCATTCTGTTGAGGTTTAATATTTGACTATTTGATCCTCCTACAAATATATATATATATATATATATATATATATATATATGTATTCATCATGTAACGAGGCAGCGTTCGCTTAGTTCATCCCCTTTACTACCAGTTATTAAAATTTACTACCTGTTATGAAAGCTCTTGCTGCGTGTTCGCTCTTTAACAGTGCCTTATAATTTCATTTTTTGCAATAATTACGTCGTGGAGTTGTGAAGAACATACATAGATATATATATATTCTCTCTATTATAATAAAGATAATTAGTATATATATATATATATAGAGAGAGAGAGAGAGAGAGGGAGAGATCAATATATATGTTGCCGTCATTTTAGACGGCATATTGATATAACTATTTTGCCGTCATTTTTAACTGCACGGGCCTACTTGTAGTAATAACAATAATGATGATGATGATGATGATGATGATCAATCAAAAATGTCATGAAGTCATTTCTGATCTTAGATCTCTGGTTGGGACCCAGAAGGTAATGGGTATACAATAGAAAATAAAGGTAATAATAATAATCATTGGAAAGACCTATGAAAATTTCACGGTTTTTCTATTTGCATTTCCTAACGAATTTTAATTCAGTTAATGATTGAATAATCTTATGGCGATTTCTTACGACAATGAAATATTCGTAAAAATTCCCCTATCGCATCGTTAAGTTCTTGAGCCTAACAAATTTGACAAAATATTGCAATTACAATAAAAAATATGAATTCTGGTCATAATTTTAAGAAATGAAAAGTACAATTGAAAAAATTTAAAATTAAGAATGTTTCTGTTTATATTTCTGAGATGAAGTAGTATTTACACTATTTACATTATTCGGACTGTTGTCCTCATATTTGTTGCCATTTGTGCGACCTTTCGGCGGTTGTACGCTTCAGGTGGTAGGAACTTCGAACCGAACCCTTTAAGGACACATGTCCCATTGAAAATAAACGGTGGTTAGTTCCTGTGATTTGACCCAAAGAGTTGTGAGTTCACTACCAGGCTACAGCAGTGGTGAACAAGTAACTTACATGGTTAAAGGGAGATAACTCATAACTACCAAAATAGGCCATACGAATGATATATCCCAGTCATTGAAATAAAGAGTTCGGTTCGAAATTCAAAGCGCTTGAAGAAGGCCGGAGCATACAAGTGGCAACAAAGATGAGTACAATAATTCGAATAATGTAAATAGTGTAATAACCTTTCTGTTTTATTGAAAGAGACTTTAAACACTTCTGAATCCAATCTTGCTGGCATCCCAAGGCGGTGCAGTCCTTAACAAGCCTGACTTGCTAAGACAATTACAACTGAGTGGTGAGTTCGCTCCTTCTTTCGGTCTTATGCCACATCTAAGCGGCACTTAGAAAATCAACTACATCTCTTCGTTCTGTCTTGTTTTTTTTATTTTACTCAATCAAAATTGTATAGTCCA
>JBBBDQ010001511.1:2180000-2207500 GCA_037127315.1 Ascarosepion bandense | reverse complement strand
AAAGAAAGAAAGAAAGAAAGAAAGAAAGAGAGAAAGACTGGAAGAAAGAAAGTAAGAAAGGAATAAAGAAATGAAGAAGGAATAAAGAAATGGGAAAGAAAGAAAGAAAGAAACTAACAAACAAAAAAGAAGCAAAGAAAGAAGGGAGAAAGAAAACAAGAAAGAAAGTAATAAATAAAGAAAGACAAAACGAATAGAAAAAGAAAAAAGCAAAAAAGAAAGGACAAGAAGGGAGAAATAAATAAATAAATAAATAAATAAAGAATGAATGAAAGAAAGAAAGATGGAAGAATGAAAGAAAGAGAGAAAGAAAGAACGGAAGAAAGAAAGAAAAGGATAAAGAAATAAAACGGGCAAAGAAGAAAGAAAGAAAGAAAGAAACGAACAAACAAAAAAAGAAGGGAGAAAGAAAGGAAGAAAGAAATGAAGAAAGAAAGTAATAAATAAAGAAAGAGAAAACGAATGGAAAAAGAAAAGAAGAAAAAAGAAAGGACAAGAAAGGAGAAATGAATAAAAAAAATAAATAAAGAATTAATGAAATAAAAAAGAAACAAAAGAAGAAAGAAAGAAGGAAGAAATAAAGAAGAGAAAAAGAAAGAAAAAAAGAAAGTAAATAAGTAAAAGAAATAAAAAAAAAGAAGAAAAGAGTGAGAAAGAAAGAAAGGAAGAAGGAGCAAGAAAGGAAGAAATAAAGAATCTACGTCAGAAACAAATAAAGAAAGAGTAAACAAATTGTGTTGGCTGATGATGGAAAGAAAGAAGATAAGAAATCTTCTCTTTCTCTCTCTCACTCTCTCTCTCACACACACACATACTCACACAAGACATATATTTATTAATAATTATTACGTTAGAACATGTGTAAACTACAACCTACTAAAAACCTACTAAAATGTTCAATTTAAAATGTACATTTTTTATAGTAGTTTCTAGTTTGCACATGTTCTAACGTAACAATTAATAATAAATATTCATTGCTTTATTTTAATATTGAGCACTGTTTTAGATTAATGTTTTTAACGTAACAATTATTTTCTTCGATCTTATTCATTTGGATATATATATCTAATCTAATCTAAACTTATTTATAAATGGAACTTTGTGTGTGTGTGTATCTGTGTGTGTATCCGTTACCTATAGACTCTGAAACGGCTGAACCAATTTTCTTGAAAATTTACACAGTTGTACTATAAGCGTCTGCGAGTGTTCTTAGCTAGGTTTTGAATCGAAGTACCCCCGATAAATATCGAAAATCGATAATCGAAAAAATCGGGGTATAGAAGGAGTGGTCCGATTTTAATCAAATTTGATACACTCATAGACAAAGACATAAGAAACGATATTCAGAAGTTTCAAGGTTGCAGTTCTTACAACAGTGCAAAAAAATTTGATATCGATACCAAGAAACCAAAATCTGACTTACATCCATTCATTTTTATTTCAGTCTACGGTTTCACTTTAACTAGAAACAACTATAGCTTTTTAGTCTTTCGTGCCAACGCACAAAGAGTCTGAACTCCAGGACCATGGATTAGTTATAAAACTTTCATTACATCCGAGCAACGCCGGGCTATACTGCTAGTATATATATATAAGAGAAATGTGCGAGAAACGTTTTGTTTAAAGCGTAGATCTATTATTATTATTATTATTATTATTATTATTATTATTATTATTATTTTCTTTTTGTATAATATATTGTGTCCATAATTGTATTTGTGTCGCTACACGTGTTTCGAGTCCAAAGTTGACTCTCTTCAACTTGTGAATTTATATATCAAGATCCATTTGTCTTTCTGACAGCCTAAAATACCGCGTATATATAGATAAGTGGTCGGTGAGAAGGTCAGACATTCCATATCCCTGCATGTTTTCTTTGTTGCTTTATTTTTTTTTGTTTTTGTTTCCATACTCGCTCTTTAAATATCTTCCGTTTTGGGAACCATTCAAATTTATTTGGATACAAACATTATTTTACACGGACTTGCGAAATTTGATTTCGTCATTATACTTCAATTCTATTTTTTTATTCAATTCTACGGGTCATCTAGTTCTTTTTGTTGTTTTTGAAATACTATTTTTTGAAATACTATTTTTTTAAATACTATTTTTTGAAATACTATTTTTTGCAATGTTGCACGATTTTTTCTTTTTATCGCGTTTGAATTTAGTGTGTCTGTCTGTGCGTCTTAGTTTTTTAGGTAAGGTTAGGCGTGCAGTTTTTTGTAAATATTCCTTCCTGCATCATGAGTGTATAATAATCTGTATTTTGATAGATAGGCATTACTTAGGATTTACATCCACTGCAGTCGTGTAAGACTTGGGAAACGTACATTTTCCTCCTATTGACTTGATTAATTTTACTTCTGTGCCGGGCTACTTTTATTCAGCCCTTGTGTCACCCCCGCGTACATTTTTGCGCATTCATCACATTTTAGAGCAGAAATTACGTTTTAGAATTGCAGCTCAGATTTGTTTTTATTTAAAATGTTTATGTGTTTTCGAACTTGAAGTGGTTTCCTTCTAATTTTATGCTGCATACCGCACATCATTTTGTTGCATTTTGTAACCCTTTGTGTTGTGCATTGCTCGAATTTTGTGGAAGTAAGTATGTTTTGTTTTAAATTTTTGGATGATGTTTGCTTTTAATTATCTAAGTTGTCTTTAAGATTTATTTTATTTTATCATTTTTGTTCAGTAATTCTATGTATCTTTTTATCATTGTAAATAATTCTGGGTTGTTTTTGTTGTTTTTGGAGACATATGCAAGAATGTTTTCTTCTTTTTCATATTTTGTCTGGTTTTGTTTTAGATTCCAGAGAGATTCTTATGTTATTTCTTCTGCCAGTTGGAAACCCTTGTTTATTAGAGGAGAGGGGTATCCTTTTATTTGTAGTGTTTTTTGTAGTTCTTCTAAGCGTACATTACAAAGGGTTTCGTCGGCTACTATTGTGCAAATTCGTCGTGCTAAGGAGTGGAGAATGGAATTTTAAACAACCTTTAGGGTGTTAACTCTTGAAATGTAGGTATCGTTGGGTGGCTGTGGGTTTATGTTAAATGTCTGTGATGTATTTGTTTTTGTTTTTATGAGCATGTCTAGGAATGGTATTTCATTATAACTACATTCTAGTGTGAACTTAATTTTGGGGTGCAAGTTTTGGAGCAGATTGTGTAGTTTATTTATGTCTCCCCATATTGATCTCCAAAAGATGAAACAATGATCTAGAAATCATTTTCTTGATTTAGTGAATTCTGTTTTTATGTTTTCCTCATATTTGGTTGTAGTTGTTCTCTTTTGGATATGCTAGTAAGACGGAAAGTGCGACACAGAGATCCTAAGGCGAATTGGCATGGCGAAGGAAGCATTCCAGAAGCTGAGTAAAGTATTAAGAAACAGGTCAATTTCGTTAGAAACTAGCAAGAGAGTACTGGATTGCTATGTGCTGTCAGTTCTTCAATATGGCAGTGAATGCTGGAAAATATAATCAAAGATGAAGGAAAAACATGAAGCAACTGAAACGTGGTTCTTCAAAAGGATGCTGCGGATATCATGGGTCGAGCATGTGAGCAATGATGAGGTTTTGGAAAGGATGAAAGCGAAAAGGAAATTAATGCTGAGCATCAGGAAGAGACAGCTGAGGTTCCTGGGACTTGCAATGAGGAAGGAGGGCTTGGAGAATCTGATACTAACATGCCAGATAGAGGGAAAAAGAGACAGGGGAAAGCAACGGATAACTTATTTGAAAGACCTAATCAGGTGGATGACGAAACGAGGATTACATGGTGTAACAGGAGAAGGCGCGCTCAGAGCCACCAGTGATAGGGAGACGTGGAAGGCCATGATCACCTACGTCCTGAAGGGACAAGGCACATAGAAGGAGAAGTGTGAGTCTTGCATATATCGGTAACATTTTTGTCTCCAACGCAGTACCTATTGTTTGAATAAAATTTTGGTTGTTAAATTGGAATGAATAGTTATGCAAAAGTACTTCTATACTTTGTAGAATGAATTCTTTTGTGAAGCGTGTCGGAAGTATTTCTGGATGCTTTTCAATCCTAAATGTAATGGCCTGGTTACTTAGTTCATGGGGTACGTTGCTGTACAGGCAGCTCACGTCAAATGTTACTATGAGTATACCTTGGTCTACTTTTTATAGTATTAAGCTTAAGAAATGTATGCTGTCTCTGATGTAGATTTATATTTTTGTGGTGGCTGGTTGTAATATTTTATCTATTAGGCTGCTCAGTCTGCTTGTTGGACCGGCTGGCTCTGCTATAATCGGTTTGAAAGTATGATCACTAAGGTTTTGGGTTTGAACAAGCATGCATATAAACTTTCTGACCTGCTCATAAATCACTTTTCTATAAATACACGGTATTTTAGGCTGCCAGAAAGACAAACAGATGTCGGTAGGTAAAACCACAAGTTTATTCGCCTGAAGAGATAGCAAACTTGGACTCGAAACATGTGTAGCGACACAAATACCATTATTGACACTTAATATATTATACAAAAAAAACAGGTAATATTAATAATAAATAATAACAATAAATCTACGCTTTAAACAAAACAATCACGGATTCTTGCACTTTTTCTGCTCTACCAATTTCTATCGTTGGAACAACCCCTATTTCTGTTTTTTAATATTTATATATATATATATATATATATATATATATATATATATATATATGATTGTTTAATTACTTAATTTCTGGTTATAATACGATGAGACCAGTGCACATTTGTATTAAAAAGTGTTCAATACAACTTTTAAGTATTTTTCATTTTTAAACGAGTTATTACGCAACCTAGGTTTCTATCATGAGTGGTGTCTTCAGGCGATTTTCAATAACTCATTTACCGTTAACCGTTGTTTTTAAGAACGCTCATGTAACGCTCATGTAACGCTCATGTAACGGTGTTATTTTTTGCAGGGAATTTTTGAACGCGCAATTTTTTTTAAATTACAAGGAATTATAACCTTTTCATTCATGGTTGTATGAACCTAGGAGGCATTTTTTAGTATGGTTACACTTCCGTTCTTTCATTCAATAAGTCGTGTAATAACTCGTTTACAAATAATATATATATATATATATATATATATATATATATATAAGATTATTTCAGCGTATATATATATGGTTAAATAAAATAAAGACAAGAGGAAAACTGTATTTTAAATCGCTTACGCGTTTTGTCCTGTGATGTACTTTATCAAGGCAAAAAGACGGAATGAGCTTTATTCTAAATTACGTAAATTGGCAACCACAAAAACCGTCACAAATCATTTCAAAAGATTAACAGAATATTTTAGTTTTTAGAATTACTTCATGTGTCGTGCAAAGTCACGAGATATTAAAATTAAGGGAATTCAACCGTTTTCTTTGAAACTTTTTATTATGTATGTTAGACTGTTTTAGTATAATTTCCATAAGTAAAGGTGAAATTGGGAAAGTTTCGGGGCGTAAATTAATGTTTTGGTATTACAGGATGGCGGCGCTCTCGGGAGCGCCTCCAACCAGTAATACCAAAACATTTTTGTGGTTGCCAACACTGTTTATAGATACGTAATTTAGAATAAAGCTCATTTCGTCTTTTTGCCTTGATAAAGTCCATCACAGGACGAAACGCGTAGGCGATTTAAAATACAGTTTTCCTCTTGTCTTTAATTTATTTAACCATCCTGTCCTTTATTTCATATAATAACTGAAATTTTTACATATATGTATATATATATATATATATATATATATAAATATATATATAAGATTATTTCACCGTATGCGATAATCTTATATATATATATATATATATATATATATATATATATATATATATATATATATATATATTTTTACATATATATATGTAAAAATATATATATATATATATGTAAAAATATATATATATATGTAAAAATATATATATATATGTATATATATATATGTATATGTATATATATATATATTTATATATATATATATATAAGATTATTTCACTGTATGCGATAATCTTATATATATATATATTTTTTTTTACATATATATATATATGTAAAAAAATATATATATATTTTAACATATATATATATATATATATATATGTAAAAATATATATATATATATATGCAAAATATATATATATATATTTTTACATATAAACATCGAGATACGATGAAACAAAACGATGAAACTTATTTGTTAATCTAGTTCCGCTGAAATTCCCGCAGTCTATATACAAAAGAAAGCTTACAAGAACAACTGTCATGCAAAAATTAATTTTTGAGAGAGAGAGAGAGAGAGAGAGAGAGAGAGAAAGAGAGAGAGAGAGAGAGAACATGTTATGGCAGTGGGTAAGCGACTGAAGTCAAGATGTCAAGTTAGATCAGATAACAGGGTCTTTCCTTCCTTAATCATCCTTTAGTCACTTAGTCACTTTTTCACCGACGTGATGTGACTTCCCACTGTCTTTTCTACTTGCATTTTCATGACAACTTCTCTGATGAGGTTTTTCCTTGGTTCCTCGACTATAAATATTTATTCGTGCTTCTAGATTGACATGAAAATTTATCACCGAAACAGTTAAATGTAACCGCCTCTTCTACTCTAACAGTTTCTCTTCTTGCACTTCCCATTTGTAGAACTCCTTTCCATTTGCTTGCTTCCCTAATAGCTACAATCTGCAAAAGTTAAAAGGCAATGTCATTATCTATGTACTTGATTTCCATCCATCTCGACGTTTTCTTCGACATCTTCTGTACTTTTTTTTATTCATTCATTTAAACCTCCTGCTCGCCAGTGGCATTTATGCCTTGCTTGGGGTAAAATGATTATAAAAAAATATTTCTTTGGATTTTGTCGAAAATCTCGAGATATATAAACGGACCAGGATGTGAAAAAGGTTTATTGTTTAGCATGAAAATACACGAGCACATACTGTAAAACAAACACAATAAGATCGTTAGAAAGTTATAATCAATCAGTTATATAAGTACCATATGTGATACACGCTTTGGCGATCATGTTTCGAAGGAGACCTGACAGACTAGGCAGAAGATTATCCCACAGTAGGTTGCCATTTCTTTCTGCGGTAGACTGGTTGTCAGCAAAGGTTATAGAACCCAATCTGTCCTGCTATTTAACGTATAACTGGAGGGAATAGACGGATTAATACCTTTCCCAAGCGTATTTGCGCGTAAGCAAATGCAAGGATTTCAAATGGAATTCGAGCTCAGCACCCCCGGTTTCTCGTACAGAGCCGATATCCACTGCACCACAACAAACTTCATCCATAATCAGCAAATTTGGAACATAAAGACTATGATCACAAAAATATTCCAAAGAAGTGATAGAACCTTCAGAAAGTTCGAAAACAGTCTTTCAAGCTTTTGGCTGGGACTTCCACTCCGAGTTTTGCAAATATGTAATCGAATATTTGCTTTCGCGTTGGACTTTAATCTTTCAAAATGAAGTTGCTTGGATTATTAAACATACTATATTTAACTAATATTTTATGTTCTTTCTAGTAAAACGTTATTGCTCTCCGAACAACACGTGTATTTTAAAATTATAGTGCACAATCCAGGAAAGACGATGAAAGTTAAATTTTAACAAATATTTAAAAATATTTAATTAATACTAGCAGTATAGCCCGGCGTTGCTCGGGTGTAATGAAAGCTTTAAAACTAATCCATAGTCCTTAAGCTCAAACTATATGGACGTTGGCACGAAAGACTAAAATGCAATAGTTGTTTCCAGTTAAAGCGAAACCGTAGACTGAAAGAAAAATTAATGGATGTTAGTCAAATTTTGATTGTCTGGTATCGATATCAAATAAGTTTTTTCGTCGTAAAATGAGTTTTGAAGGCTAAATAAGTCCTCTGAGTAAATGGTATCATGGCTGAGACTAAGAACTACAATTATACCTACTTAGAGCCAAACCCAAAGCAAAAACTAAAATAAAAAGGCTAAAAAAAAAAAAAAATACAGACATACAGGCATATAAACAGAAACACACACAAACATCTTGCATTTTATATATATATATATATATATATATATATATATATATATATATATATTATCGATTTTCTGCACTATTGTAAGAACTGCAACCTTGAAACTTTTGAATAACGTTTCTTATGTCTTTGTCTATGAGTGTATCAAATCTGATTAAAATCGGGGCACCCCTTCTATTACCCGATTTTTTCGATTATCGATTCTCGATATTTATCGGGGGTACCTCGAAACAAAATCTAGCTAATAACACTCGCAGACGCATATAGTACAACTGTATAAATTTTCAAGAAAATTGGTTCTGCTGTTTCGGAGTCTATAGGTAACGGATACACACACACACACACACACACACACACACACACACACACACACACACACACACATACACACACACACACACAAAGTTCCATTTATAAATAAATTTAGATCTTTAAAATTAAAAATTATGTTTTTTTATTGACATGGTAACCAAAAGTAGGCACGGGCACACACTAACTCTTTATACATTTTACATTTTTGAAAAAAGTTTTAATACCTTTATATTTATTTGTTGCAATCATATTTGTCGAAAACTGTTTGTTTAACATTTTGGTTACATTTGTTTGCATTGTTTTTTACCTATTAAGTGGTCAAAATATTCTTCAACATTGCAACATTACACGAACCTCTTCAGAACACTATGACACACAGCACGACACAAATCACAATATGCATCAGTTTCAATAAATATTTCTTGACTCTACTCTTTTAATTTGTCCACTGTGTGATTTCTCTCATAAATCTTGTCCGGTGCCGGTATTATATGTAGCCTACCTTTTAAATGTGGACTATGAAATTCTGTAATTGTGGCCTTCCATAAAAAGAGGAAGTATTATAAATCTCTGGTAAGGGCTAGATTTAAGCCTAGGGAAGATAAATAACCGAATACATATATATATAAATATACCCATACTAAGGTAGGAAACATTCAAACCGGGTAGAACACATACTATACGAGAATCAAAGAGGCAGACAACATTTTATACTGGCATCTCTTGTTTTTTACTGCAGCTTTCAAAAAGAAATCCATTGCTGTTAGGTCAGGTAAACGTGGTGGCCATTCGATGTTGCCCCTTCTTCCGTACCAACGCTGGGGAAAAATTTCTTTCAGGTAGGCCTTTACTGACAAAACAGAATGAGAAGGTGTTCCTTCTTGCTTAATAAACAGTTATGGTTTCGATAAATTTGATCTAAAACGTGAAACAATTAGGAAAACAACTGGAAACGTACTTATATCGGGGTATATGACTGTTTTAAAAACATAATAAGGGTGTTTTGATAATCTGGAAATGTACGAATTAACAATAATGTTCAAAGTAATGTTAATAGAAAAAAATAAATAAATACACAAAGGCCTTTATTATAATGGAGAGAATTATACAATCAGCAAATACGAAAGTCGATCTTTTTCACTGAAGTGAATTAAACAAAAATAGTTTTCTTTCTATATGCCGTGTCCCTCAGACCGTGGGTGATGAAGGCTTTCCATATGTTCTTATTCTCTTAGTAATGTTTGTTTGTTCGCTATCTTTCCCAATCTCTGTATCTCTTGACTTCGATATGCCGGGTTAGTAACAAATAATCCCATCTCTTGTTCACATTTATATCAACAGGCACATCCTGTTAATTAGAAATTACATGTGGTTTATATTTTCCACAAAATTACCCCTTTACATGCCCTATTCATGACTAGCAGTATTGTCCGGCGTTGCTCGGGTGCAATGGAAGCATTAAAACTAATCCATGGTTCTGGAGCTCAGACTCTTTGGACGTTGGCACGAAAGACTAAAAAACAATAGTTGTTTTCAGTTAAAGCAAAACCGTAGACTGAAAGGAAAATGAATGGATGTAAGTCAAATTTTGATTGTCTGGTATCGATATCAAATAAGTATTTTTCGACGTAAACTGAATTTTGAAGGCTAAATAAGTCCTCTGAGTAAATGGTATCATGGCTGAGACTAAGAACTACAATTATACCTACTTAGAGCCAAACCCGAAGCAAAAACTAAAATAAAAGGTGTGAAAAAATACAGACATACAGGCAGATAAACAGCCCCACACACAAGCATCTTGCCTTGTATATATATACTAGCAGTATAGCCCGGCGTTGCTCGAGTGTAATGAAAGCTTTAAAACTAATCCATGGTCCTGGAGCTCAGACTCTTTGGACGTTGGCACGAAAAACTAAAAAGCAATAGTTGTTTCCATTTAAAGCGAAACCCGTAGACTGAAAGAAAAATGAATGGATGTATGTCAAATTTTGATTTCTTCGTATTGATTTATATATGTATATATATTATCGATTTTCTGCACTATTGCAAGAACTGCAACCTTGAAACTTCTGAATATCATTTCTTGTATCTTTGTCTATGAGTGTATCAAATTTGATTAAAATCGGGCCACTCCTTCTATCACCCAATTTTTTCGATTATCGATTTACAATATTTATCAGGGGCAGCTCGACACAAAACCTAGCTAAGAACACTCGCAGACGCTTATAGTACAACTGTTTAAAATTTCAAGAAAGTCGGTTCAGCCGTTTTGGAGTGTATAGGTAACCGATACACATACACACATACACACACACACACACGCACACACAAAACACACACACACACAAAGTTCCATTTATAAATGTTTAGATATTATCGATTTTCTGCACTATTGTAAGAACTGCAACCTTGAAATTTCTGAATATCGTTTCTTATGCTATTGTTTATGAGTGTATCAAATCTGATTGAAATCAGACCATTCTTTCTATAACCTGATTTTTTCGATTATCGATTTTCGATATTTATCGGGGATACCTCGACACAAAACCTAGCTAAGAACACTCGCAGACGCTTATAGTACAACTGTGTTAAATTTCAAGAAAGTCGGTTCAGCCGTTTCGGAGTCTATAGGTAACGGACACACACACACACACACACACACACACACACACACACACACACACACACACACACACACACAGAGTTCCATTTTTAAATAAGTTTAGATATGCTCAGAAACCGGATCTCTTTTGACTCAAGTCTTCTGTTCATCTTCTTTTCGCTGCAATAAAGAGAGCCGGCAAAACATAACAGTTCAATATTTTTTCTTTTGTCTCTAACGAAAATTTTCCGTTTCTTAATACTTAGCAAAGCTTTTGGATGGCATCTTTAACTATTCCAAGGAGCCTTCGGATTTCGGTGTTACGTTTTATGTGCCCTGTTTTTGCTAAACCAAACATGTTAAATACCAGAGTAATTTGTAGCAGTATTTACATTATTCGGACTAATGTCCTCAACTTTGTTACCATTTGTACGACGTTTCGGCCGTTGTACGCTCCGACCTTCTTCAGGTGCTAGGAGTTTCGAACCGAACCCTTTATTACAGTCACTGAGATATATGGTCTTCATTCCTTACGTAATAGTTCCCTCTTTTGGTAGTCATGAGTTACCTCCCTCTAACCCTGTAAGTTACTTGTTCACCACTGCTGTAACTATTTTTTTAATCAAAATTATTCGTCAGACTCATTGCGCTAAGCAACAAATGCATTGTGAGTGTTGTTTTGTAAAGGATTCCTGTTGTGGAATGCGATATTTTATATGAATTCTTCGAGGTTTCGACTATATATTCCTTGTGATAGAGTAAAAGACACTTACTCTGTCAACAGTCATAATTATTGTTGATAGAGGAAGTGTTTCTTTCAAGTTTTAGTTAAGAATTGATATATAATATTTTTTAATATATTCTAACTAAAAAGACGTATTTTTAGATCTACAGTAAAGCATTCGTAAAATAATTAATTCCCTTTATTTTTTAATTTGATTTCCTCATTTTAATTTTCTTGGATTTTTGATTAAGTTAATTTTAACGGCGGCCTATATTTGACGTTGTATTTGGGTTAATATGAATGTTAAAAATTTAATTAAAACTGTTTTATTTTTTCAATGTATGCAATTTTTTCTTTTTGTAACAATTGATGTTTCTTTTATTTCGATTAAAATCATAATTAAAACTCCAAACGATATTTAGATTATTTTGAAGAGGGTTTAAATCCGTGCAGATATCGGGTTTAATATAATAGAATAAATACGATTCTTTCAAACTGAGTATTAACTGCGTTGGGTTGCAGTAGACATCAACGAGAAATCGAAGAGCAGTTTTCGAATTCTAATCGAATCAGTTTCATTTACTTACTTGCAAAGGCCCTTTAGGAAACGTATTATTCCGTATCTTCCTTCTAGCTATAGGTTTAATAGCAGGACTCATTGGGTCTTGGTCGGCAAGCAGTTTACCATAGAAAGTCATGTGGGCTACTGCAGGAAAATCAGTCATGTCTATTTTCGAGACATGATCGCCCAAGCTTGTAACACGTATGGCATTTAAGTAACTGACTGATAAACAGATTTTTCTTTTAAAAATCCCGGAGAATATGAAATAATAACTTTAATAATGTAATATACAGGCTGATTAAAAGTATCCCCCTATCTGAATATGATGAACTCTTTTTTTTTTTTAATATATTTAGATGGAAGAATCTAGCATACATAAAATAGAAAATAACTTTTCAATCACCCTGCATAAACACTTCACCGTAAAACAATGTTTGACATGAATGGTGTTCCTATTGAAACAAGTTCAATCCACCTTGGATCCTCTACATTTGCGCTGTACGAAGCGAAGCATTGTCAATGCATAAAAGAATGGCAAACTATTTACTGGCATTTATGAATGGATAAATGCATAAGGACATTGGTTTCTTTTTTTTTCTTTCGCCTATGAACGCGTGTTTCCCTGGATAAGAAAGGGTGCGGCCTACCAGAGATTTTAAAATAAACAGAAAACTTTCCGTTTACACACTCGCTGAAGACTCAATTTTCGTCTGCCTACGTAAGATAATTTTCTGGCTAATGAAGAAAATATTATCTGTGCTTAAAGGCAGAGAGCGAAGGCAAAATGTGGGTCAGAAAGTCAGTTAAGTGTCTATATCTATCTGTTTGTGCATTGTTAGTGCGTATCTTAGTGAATGTAAATGTGTCTGTGAGTATGTCTGCGCGTCTTCGTATGTGTGTGTATATTTTTAAAGGCATAACCAAAGTTATGTGCCGTCTGGGATATACACGCTTGGGCGATCATGTATCTTTCGCTTCATGATTGATTAAAAAGAAATTATTCCTTCAGTAGGTCGCTGTTTTTTCTACGGTAGACTGGTTGCCAACCAAGACTATGGAACCCAGGCTATCTTACTATTCAATCTATAGATGCGAGGATAAGACTGATTTGTCTTCTATTGCTTATCAGCCCTTTGAAGGTTATTTAAATCCAGAAAATATTTTCAGGTTGTAAGAGGTTTTTGGTGATAATAGTGATGTAAGTCTTATTAATTAACCCACAGCTGGGGAGAGAAGAGGTGGATTCATACCTTCCCCAAGTGTATTTGATCGTAAGTGAATATGACAAACACAACTGAAATTAGAACACAGATCTTCAGTTAACAATTCTGAGTCATCTTTCATTACACCATCTATACATTTAAGCTTACAGCACCTGGTATTGCCAGGCCGTCACCCATCCAGATACTGGTCAGACGTTCCTTAACTTCGGTGATTGTCAGTCAGTTAAGTGCCATACGTGAAACACACTTGGGCGATCATGTCTCGAAAGAGACATGACTGAATGGGCAGAGGATTATCCCGCAGTAGGTTGCCATTGTTTTCTGCGGTAGACTTGTTGCCAGCCAAGGCTATAGAACCCAATCTGTCCTGTTATTTAACCCATAAATGGAAGGTAGAGACGGATTAATACCTTTCCCAAGTATATTTGCGCGTAAGTGAAGGCAATGAATTCAACTGGAATACGAACTCAGCTCCCTGATTTCTCGTTCCGAGCCGATATCCACTGCACCACAACGCACATCGTACGTGATCGTACGTGAAGAGAAAAGATGATTTCATACATCTTTAAGTGAGGCCAAACAAAAAAATATAAAAGCATAAAAAGAAAACTGAAATAACATATGATGGTAGTTCAAAAAGTTCTAAGCCTCACGCAGAAGAATTTAGAGAAACAAAAAGTTTTTTTATATGCAGTCCTTGACATCATTGCCCATGGTCTAAAGATGCTTAAGAATTGCAGTTCCATCACGGAAGAAGAGGTGTCCTGGTCCTTCAAAAACTCCTCCACGGCACATATGATCTCATCATCGTTTCCAAAACTGCAACCAAGCAGGTAGAATTTCAGTTTGAGAAACAGGAAGAAGTCAGATGGAGCTTATTCTAGTGAGTAAGGGGAATGGGGAAACAATTTAAAGCCAAAGTTACTGCAACCTGAACAGTTTGAACGGGAGCGTAATCCTGGTTCAAGAACACACCTACACTCAGTTTTACTGTGCATTTTGACTTTATTGCTTTCTTCAGTTGTCTAAGTTCTGATGCATAGTACTGTCTATTAAAATTTTGTCCCTTTTCCATGTGGTCTATCATGATTATGAATTCAGAATCTTCAAAACAGAAGCCATCATCTGCCTGTTTGCACTTCTTCAGGGATGGCGAACCAGAGTGTCTCCACTGTTTGCTTTGATTTTTTGATTCAGATTCGATGTGGTGAACCCCGTTTTCATCATGTTTCGAGGCTGCGGTAGAAATTATCAGGGTCAGCCTGGAAGCAAGTTAGAATTGCAGTGTACATATCAACCCTTTCCAACTTCTGCTCCCCTATCATTATTCTTATGTTACAGGCAGGGTGCCTATCCCTTAAGATCTCTGTTAAATAATATGAATCGAGCCAGAACTAATGGCTATAGATGTAGGTATCTGTTGAACAGTAAGACGTCTGACATCCAAAACTATCTGGTGAATGACATCAACTTGTTCACCGGTGGCTGAATTTTTTGTCGACCTGACCGAGAGTCAACTTCTCTCCTATCCTGTCCCGCTTGAGTTCTGCAGCCGACTTGTTCAGATTTACATCGGATGGGATATTCTCAGAAATTGCCTGTATCATACCATCATAGATTTCTTTGGGTGTCAGACTTTTATTTCACGGACCTCTGCTCGGACCTCTGTTTGTCTATTTTTTAGATTAGTCGCATATTTATGAGCTTTTTATATACAGAAATTTAGACTGAAACCTGAATCAGTCTTTCTAGTTTTACATTCAACTATGGATCTTCTTTTAGGGTAAAGCTTATAACTTTTTGAATGGTATATATATATATATATATATATAGTCATCATCCTCAGACAAATCTATCACAGCTCATCAATACGGTTAGACATCCGATTGCTTCTAGCCAGGATCGAAACCCGACCGAATTGGCGTCAGTCGGCGATTCTACCTCTGAGCTATGGTAGAAGGAGGCAGACTTTTAGCATGTGGTATATCATGTATTCATACGCCATTGGCTAGAGTGTTCTAATTCATTACTGAATGAACGATGCGTAGATGTTAGAGTAGCTCCCGTTTTTTCAAAGTCTACCATTCTTCCAGAGTGCTCAATCATACGTGCTTGAATTTCTTCCTGAATGAAGAATCGGAATATTTCACCTCTTTGAATTTAAATAATTGATTCCCGTTCAAAGTGGTGATTAAAAGTTCCATCACGAGTTGTTTATTTATGGTGGAAATTAAGACAGAAATCTGAATTAGTCTTGCTACTTTATCAGCAGTGGTAGAGCGTTGCCACAACAAAAATGGTCAACTATGGATCCTCTTTCTGAGTGAGGCTAAGGACTTTTTGAATGAACCCCGTGAAAGAAATCTAAAATTAGAAATGAATGTGAGAAATATTGTTATCATTTTGGGATATAAAATATGCAGGCAAAGAAAATCCTTATAAGTGTTTATGTCTGCCTATTGTGGTGCATTGGATATCGGCTCGGAACGAGAAATCGGAGAGCCGAGTTCGAATTCCAGTTCAATTCAGTGCATTCACTTACGCGCAAATACCCTTGGGAAAGGTATTAATCCGTCTCTTCCTTCCAGTTATGGGTTAAATAACAGGACAGATTGGGTTCTATATCCTTGGTTGGCAACCAGTCTACTGCAGAAAGCAATGGCAACTTACTACGGGATAATCTTCTGCCCAGTCAGTCATGTCTCTTTCGAGACATGATCGCCTAAGCGTGTATCGCGTATGGCACTTAACTGACTGACGGCTGTATCACGATAATAAAGATACCGTTTTTTGTTAGATCAGGGAAATTAAGCAGCTTCGAGCCTGTTCGACATTTAGAGACGGACTGCTTATGTATGTAGACGTGATGTAACTTCCCTGTCCCCTTTTCTATGAATAAATGCTAATTGTTATGATAAGATTTCCTCTTCGCTATGTAGAGTTTATGAATTTAAGCGTAGCACTAAATTAGTGGCAAGTCCTCAACATTTACAGCTGAAATGGCTATGAAACCCTAAGTTCTATGCTAAGATCTTTTTTCTCTTGCACTTGTCGTATGTGAAACTCTCTTACAGCTTTTTATTTCCAGTCAGCTTTGAACTATAAAGATTTAAATCCAATATCTGTTGTTTACTTATGTTTTCCTAATTCTTATCCTTTTGTCTCCATCCGTAATTATTGTTTTTCTCTTTCTCATGTTTCTTCAAACTCAGTAGCCCCATTTGTTTTAGTGGCTTTGTAGAACACCACTACACACGTACATGCATTAATACAACATGTTATTTTATTTATCAACGATTGGTTAAAATATCGCTAATACAAACTATTGCGTGACGATTTAGAAATCGCAGAAACCTTTGAGTAAAAGATCAATTCCAACAACCTTTCTTACTCTGTATAGTACACGTTTTCTAATTGGTTAATTTTTAACCAATCAAATCTTTTTGTTGTGAAAATTGAGTTTCCCGTGAAGCTCTCTGGAGCCTATTCAATTCTTATAAATAGAAACATTTTCTACAGCTCTTCAGTAAAATTTCTGTTGCTTCTGGAATCCACGCCAGTGGAATCCAAGTCTTACTCACAACACAAAACACACACTGACACGAACATGCAACTGTATAAATTTTTAGTTGGACTTTATGCTAATCAGTCTGTTTAAGCAATGCTGATCCAGACATAATTAGACTGGACACTTTCAAACAACTAACTCAAGAACATTGTGTTAATAATTCTCTCGTCCTGAATTGACTTTATTTCGATCAACTTGTTTCTCAAAACATTCACTGAACAATTGATTTTCTCTCAACTTTGCAGTTTATGGGAGAAAACTCTTTCTTCTTCTTCGTACTTGTCAACAGTAATTTGCATGCTTCCTCGAACTATTGTATATTTGTAAATACATGTCTATTTTGGTTACATTAGTGTTGTTTTCTTATTTCATGAGTACTGAGTATGCCATGCATCTTGTCTAATCACATTAATATAAATATTTTGGGGTTTCTGAAATAATTTAGAGGCCGGTTCGACAGTAATTAGTAATTTATAATTCCTTGTGCCAGACACTATCATAAATTATTGACGAAGCCCTCTACAGCTTTAATATCTTGCCTGGGGTGAAATTATTAAAAAACAAACAAACAAAAAACACAAATATAATGGCATAAGTAATATATATTATTAAAATATGATCCAAGCCTTTTCACCAGTTTCCGCTAATGATCTTCACTATACGATGTTTCCAAATACCCTGTCTACTGAATTGGATCAAGGCTGTCTGATTTTGAGAGTCCATATATTGTTGGGTAAGTTATGAGAGTTTCTAAATAAACTCATTGGTACTATCGTATCTCATTTCCGGAAGTTTTCGTTATCAGGTCATTATTTACCGATAATGATTCCGAGTTTCGTAATTTTCTCAAAATGGAAAGTTTCTCGTTCTTATCAAAAGTCATGATAGTTGATGTATGAGAAAATTACGAAACTCAAAGTCAACACCGATAAGAATTAAATTTGATCATACATGATTTAATAATCATTACTCTTGTCAAATTTCGACAACTTTATTTTCAGGAAGTCTGTTCACCCTTAAGTACGTTAGGTAATTTTTATGTATAAAAATGTCGAAAGTTACGAATTTCTGCTATTATTTTCGAAAGTATACCGTAAAAAAATGACAAGAAAATACTTGAGAAGGTTATAAACTGCTCCCTCACAGGTTATCACTCCTGAGCGTAACATATATATATATATATATATATATGAATGCACAACGGTCTTAGTTATAATAGAGAGCATATATATATATTCTTCACTATTCGGCGACATAATTATTGAAAAATAAAAAATAAAAAATCGCAAGACACTGTTAAATAGCAAACACCGGGCATGAGATTTCAAACATGGTAGTGATGTTTAATAACTAATAATAAAGAGAATGAACTGAGCTGACACTGCCTCGCTTTTGTCTCTCTCACTCTCTATGAGCGTGACAGGAGAGAAATATTTATATATATTTACTAATAAATACATAACGCTTTCTAATAAAGATGATATATATATATATATATATATATATATATATTGTCATCCGCAGACAGATCTGTTTCGCTGTATCACAGCTCATCAGTACGTTTAGACTCCGAATGCAACATAACTCAGGCTCGAAACCCGAGCGAATTGGCGTCAGTCAGCGACTCTATCCCTGGGCCACGGGGCGTTCGGTGGAAGAAGGCAGTCTTTTTAGCGCATATCATATTACGCGCACAATAGCTAGTGTGCTCCAATTCATTTTACTGAATGAGCGATACGTACACGCTAGAGTGGCTACTGTTTTTCATAGTTTAACTTTCTTCTAGAGTGCTCAATCAGGGTGTGAGAGCGTAAATGTTGTCATCCGCAGACAGATCTATTTCACTGTATCACAGCTCATCAGTACGGTTGATTGTTTAATTACTTAGTTTCTGGTCATAATAAGATTACACCAGTGCACCATTGTATTAGAAAGTGTTCACTGCAATTATAATGTAGAACTTTTAAATATTTTTCATTTGTAAACGATTTATTACGCAACTTTGGTTTCTACAATGACTAGTGTCTTCAGGCGATTTTCAATAACTGATTTTACTGTTTAACTTTTTTTTTAAGAACGCTCATGTAACGGTGTTTTTTTAACGCTCACGTGGCAGGGAATTTTCGAAAGCGCAATTTTTAAAATTACAGGAAATTATAACGTTTTCGTCCATGGTTGTATGAACCTAAGAGGTATTTTTATTTCTTACGTTCATTAAATACGAGTTCTTAAATACGAGAACCACAGAAAAGGATTTCCAGCAGGCAGGAAAATGGGAAGCAGAGAGACAGTAATTATAGAGTTTAGAGAAGACTGGAGAGATCAAGGGCACATTTTTTTAAGGACAATGATCGGGATTTCGCCGCCCCCGTTCGTCCTATGGGGGTCAAGTTTTGAGATTATGTTAGAGACCAGAGAGGCGGTAAAGTAAACATTCTTCAGTTGAGCCTAAGTTAGAGGAGAATCTGCCGGCAAAGCACTCGGCCTTCTCCACTGTGGCATGTCGGACCTCAAATTTATTGATTATAGAAGGGATGGATGATTTGCTGTTGTTCAGTACAAATTTGCAGAGCCGCCAGTATTTTTCGGAGCTGAACTTGCGGGCTGCTATACGCTGCTTCATTCTTTCAGCAAACAACAGCTTAGCGTCATTTAAGATCCTTTTACACTCATTTCGAGTAGAGGCAAATAGTCGCCTATTATGGTTAGACACGTGGGTCTAATAAAGCCGGAAGAAGTGATTCCTGTAGGCTATGGCGGCAGAGCAGGAAGAAGAGAACCAGGGAGACGAATAACGTTTGGGACGCAACTTCTTGAACCGGATGAAAGCGTCGATATCAGCTTTCACCCAGGAGGTGACCTCAGACGCGCAGTCCTGAACGGGAAGGCTAAACACTTTTTCCCAAGAGATGTCACATAAAAAATTGCGGAACGAATTCCAGTCTGCGGTTGTTAGCAGGAATACATTTTGTTGGTAGGAGGTTCTCTGGAATAGCTGGAAAGACTATAGCAAGTAGGTCCCACCCTTTTACAGTGAAGCCGATAAAATGTAATCGCAATTTCTACTCCAACAGCTTCTTTTTTCGCACTTCCCGCCTGCGGAATTCCTTTCCAAATAATTGCTTCCCCGACAGCTACAATCTCCAGTAGTTTAAATGTAAGGTGAACACCTCCTAACACACTAACACGCATCAATTCTCTCAAATCCTCTTCCCATCTACCCAACCGTCATTCTCGGTATCCTTACCCATCTATCACCCTCCTTCTTACATTTCCTATATCTAACCACTCTTTCTTACAAACTTCCCCTATGTAACCCCCTGCACAATAGTGGCAGTGAAATGCCTTGCTTGGTGTGAAATGATTAAAAAAAAGGTCATGGACATAGGTGAAGCAGAGATCTATCAGAGAAGCGTGTCCTGTAGGGATACTGGGGAAGCACGTGGGGAAATCCACTTTTTTGCGTAAGAGATTGAGTGATTGCAAAGGTCATGGCATGAATGCCAGCGGGATCAGTGACAAAGTTTTCCAGTAGTTTGTGATGGGGAGCATTAAAATCACGAAAGACAAATCCATAGCCAGCCAGATATAAATAATGGCCGACTACTGGTTATTATCTATGACACTCAAAGCTAAAAGAAAAAAGTAAGAAAAGAAATAAGGAAAGGTTATAAGAAGACAAGAAAAAGAAGAAAGGGAGAAATAAGCTCATTTGACGCATTCGCACGTACACACATGCACCCACGCATGCATACACACAACCACAAAAACACATACACACGCACACATACACACGCACACATACACACGAATAAGAAAAACCCAATCTAGCACAAACAACAAGAGCATATAAACTAGCACATAAATAAATTACGTCATCAAAGTTAGTATGAAACGAAAGCAAAAATGAGAAAAATATTTTTATCTGGTATAATGAAGATCAAAAGCATTATAATAATGAATTGGTTTGTAAGACGTATTAGTCAATTATAATGTTACGATCGGTGTCCATTATAGTAGCATAATAGCATCGTAAAATCTTACATTATATAAAGCAGTATTAAAGAAATTTGATTGAATATTTTAGCCCTGAAACTGATACTAAAGATTATCTTCAATATCAAAATTCTTTTAATTTTCCTTTTTTAATTCGTAGAGGAAATACTTTTTTTTATCTTACAATTATACCAATCCGACATTTTCGATACACTCTTAATTATTCTATTATTATTTTATCTCTTTTTATGGTTACTTTTTTGATAAGAAATTTTCTGGATCGTTAAAGTATTCATTATTCTATTATTAGTTTTATTCCCTCTTTTATGGTTGATATTTATTTCAAAATTCCGAGTTGGTGAGTCACAACAGAGTAAGGGATTGAAAAATAGGTGAGCCGAGTTTGAATTCCATTCGTCTTCATTGCATTCACTTATTTGCTAATAACCTTAAAAAACGTGCGAATCCCTCTCTTCCGCCCAACCTTGGTATAAATAGCAGGACAGATCGAGTCCAATAACC
Source organism: Ascarosepion bandense (assembly GCA_037127315.1). NCBI lineage: Eukaryota > Metazoa > Mollusca > Cephalopoda > Sepiida > Sepiidae > Ascarosepion > Ascarosepion bandense. Next base: position 2,185,967 of record JBBBDQ010001511.1, on the reverse strand, counting down.
TTGGTTGGTAACCAGTCTAAGAGAAATAATACTTTGAATCCGAACCAGCCTGGAGAGTGTGGGCTCCATCAGGTTGTCTTAACTACAAAACATCACTGCTGCTATGGTTTTAGTATGTAACGTGCGCCTACAAGTTAGGGGATTTGGGATCGACCTGAGTTAATTCACTATTACTATTATTTAATTACTAGTTTCACTCTCGATCGATACACTTGTCATTATTACAATTATTTTATTCTTATTTTGCCCCTGACGTTTTTTTTTTTAACACAAGTTTCTGGATCGATAACCTATTCAATATTACTACTATTTGTTTTGCACATTGACATTATTATATAATCTATCTATCTATCTATCTATCTATCTATCTATCTATCTATCTATCTATCTATCTATCTTTATAAATGGAACTATGTTTGTGTGTGTGTGTGTGTCCGTTATCTATAGACTCCGAAACGGCTGAACCGATTTTCTTGAACATTTACACAGTGGTACTATGAGCGTCTGCGAGTGTTCTTAGCTAGGTTTTGTGTCGAGGTACCCTCGATAAATATCGAAAATCGATTATCGAAAAAATCGGGTTATAGAAGGAGTGGTTCGATTTTAATCAAATTTGATACACTCATAGACAATTTCATAAGAAACGATATTCAGAAGTTTTAAGGTTGCAGTTCTTACAATAGTGAAGAAAATCGATAACGTATATATATATATATAAAAGGCAAGTAATGTGTGTCTGTTTATCTGTCTCTATGTCCTTTATGCAAATCCATAATTTTTATCCGATTCTCACCAAACTTCACACAAATATTCTTTTGGCTGAGTCTGAGCTCCAGGACTATGGATTAGTTTTTAAGCTTTTATTACACCCGAGCAACGTCGGGCTATACTGCTAGTTATTGATATTTGTCACAACACTTTGCTTCGATACCCTCTTCATTATAACTATTTATACTCCATTTTATTGTCATTACATTTCATCTGAACACTTATAATCAATACTAAAACATATTATATTCAGTTGGTGAGCTACCAACCCAAACATGTTTCACTCACGTTCATTTGATGAGAGGATCAGGTGATCCCACGGAAGCAGAGTATGTTCAGGTGTACGGTCACTTCACGTAGACAGGAATTATTCTGCTAGAACATTACCTCACCACGTTTCCTCTACAAACAACAAAGGCGAACGAAATTTGTAATTTCCATAATGAAATTTGTCGAGCCTGTTTTTTAAGTGGAAAGACATTTTAGAAGATCCCCCAACTCTATGTTGCACACTGAAACGATTATGACTTACCTACCAGTTAGAGGAGCTATCATGGATTATTCAATGAGCCAGGTGACCTATACTGGCATCCAGGGCCGAAACTGATGCTAAAAAACACCGGACACAGAGAAAATGGCCCGGATTTATTAGTTGACAATGGGATGACATCATCAGTGTCATCCGCTTCCAGAAACTATGATTTTTGTGGATTTTTTGGCTATTCTAATGGAAATTAGCAGGAAATCGGGTTCGAACTTTCTGAGTATAACCAGTCTTTTCTCCCAAAATTAATAAATAAACAGATTTTTATTGCGTTCATTCGGATGTTTTCTTCGTTTTTCTTTCTTTCTTTCTTTCTTTCTTTCTTTCTTTCTTTCTTTCTTTCTTTCTTTCTTCGTGAATTGTTTATTTTGATTTTTGACGTGGACATTTTTCCTTTACCGGATTTTCACTATGATTGCACGGATCGGCCCGGACCTGTGCCCGGTGTGTCTGATAGTCAGATACGGCCATGTTGGCGTCAATAGAGACTCACGTGATAGTCTTGCGGAGTAAATGGAATTTTGACCAGAGCTACGCATGGCTGTAGTCTGTCTATATGCTAAGGAGATTCCCAACGGTTTTTGTGTTAATATTAAGTTCTATATTTGAATTGGTGTTTGAGGTTGACGCCATGCTGTGTGTTAAGGTCGGTTTTGAATGTGTCGATATTGGGAAACATTTAATATATCAAAACTGGTTTACAGCTTTATAAATGTTCATTTGATCTCTTTTGGCAACGTCGAAGGTCCGCTAATTCGTCGCCTTTCAAACAGTTATAATTGAAGAGAAACAGGATGATAATATCTCCGTGGCATTAAACGTTTTTAGAATATTCTCATTCGCCGCATGGATATTCATGCAGTAATGACACATTGTGTGAAAGGCAGATACAGGTGGTGCTCTGGCGTTTTATTATTGCCATAGCCTGCATACGCAGTACCCGAGTTTAAATCTGAAAAGTCCTTAAGAAATTTGAAACAAATATATCTTGCTTTAGAATAAAACAGAAGGAGGGGACTGAAAAGTTTTTGATTTAATTGATGCACATTTGTTTTTTATGTGAAAGTGTCCTTGACCTGTCCGAGAACATTTCCTCACACCCTTGTCTGTATATATATATATATATATATATATATATATATATATATATATAATCTTCCAGCCTGAAGATTGTATTTAAGCATGAAACAGAATGTCGCCGCCAAGTGTTGATATCAATGTTCTCTTTATAATTATATAGATTTTAGCTCTATATATTTAAGACTTTAACCTATGAATATAGCATACATAAAAACTATATTATTATCTCATATATATATATATATATATATATATATATATATATATATATGAGATAATAATATAGTTTTTATGTATGTTATATTAACAGGTTAAAGTCTTAAAATCTTAAATATATAGATAAAGTGTGTGTGTATATATATATATATATATATTGTAATATTTATAATGTAAATGATTATAATAATAAAATTATAGCGCTACATAAAAGCTTTCATGTTTCAGTACTATAAACTGTACTTCGTCAGGCGATGGTTCGTAACTGGTGATAAAAATGATTCGTATGGAAAATTAAAAACAATTTTTTACCTTTTTTCGACAGTTAAGGGGGGCATAAAGTTAGAATTACAAATTAATATAATAAAATATATGATAGGGAAGTATATTTTTATAGTTCAATAAAATATTTAGTCCGATGAAGATGTAAATGACGAAACGTGTTACAAGAAAACCTTTACCACTTTGTCATACATTCTCCCCAATATTAATCTTGATATATAAAAATAAAATTTGCTACCGCATATATATATATATATATATATATATAAATTTGTTTTTTATTTAAAATTAATATAGTTTACATTGCTACACAGAAATGTCTATGTTTCCAGATTTTACCTCGTCATCAGACAATGTTAGCACATTTTTGTGAAAATTAATTAAGTTATAAATATTTAATTGACCCATGCCCCTTGCGTCTATATAAAAAAAACTGTATATTATTAAATTTCATAAGAATTATAATCTATTAATTAAACGTAATGATATAAATGTCATATGTAAACATTGCAAAATGTTCACCTTAAAATATAGTTGAAATGATTCTTCTTTAAAAAAATATGTATGTAAGAAATCCCCCAAAATATAACAATTTTTAAAAAATTAAAGTGAATCTCTAATCTAATTAATTAAACTGAACACATTTTTTTATGTTTTTCCACACCCACAAATTACAAACGTATTGCTTCTTATATGAAAATGAAAATAATTTTCGCAACAATGAGCTAACATTTCCTGATGACAAAGGTATAAATTTCGAAACAGAAATTTCCGTGCCGCAATAAAAAAAAATTAATTTTAAATAAAAAACAAATTTAATTATATTAAGCTCTACAATATTTAAAAAAAAAGGCAATGCCGGTGAACTCGGAATTGTAAAACTGTTGATTCTCTTCACCTGGATATATATATATATATATATATATATATATATATATGGGCGAAGATTGTTGCTATGACCACACTTCCTCTTACGGCTGTTGGTGGCACGTGGATGTAGACGAGCATAGCACTTTCGACAAATCATCTTTTCACAATTGTACTTAGAGGCCAACATACGTAAACTGGGCTCTATTATACCACCAGGCAAGGGAAAGTAATGTGAAATATATATATATATATATATATATATATATATATACATATATATATCACATCACTTTCCCCTATGTAACCCCCTAACCACTCTTTCTCATCACTTCCCTTATGTAACTCCCAACCATTCATTGTCATCACTTTCCCCTATATAACCCCCTGCGCAACAGTGGCTGTGAAATGCCTTGCTTGGTGTGAAATGATTAAAAATATATATATATATTTGTGTGTCTGTGTGTGTGTGTTGTGTGTATATGTGTGTGTGTGAGGGAGAAGGGGAGAGTATTAGTCTGTAGATAAAATAGGCTGACAAAAATAAAATATATATATATATATTTGTGTGTGTGTGTGTGTGTGTGAGGGGGGAAGGGGAGAAGTGTGAGTCTGTGAATAAAATAGGCTGACAGTGAAATATATATATATGTATTTGTGTATATGTGTGTGTGTGAGAGGGGGAGGGAGAAGTGTGAGTCTGTAGATAAAATAGAAGTGACAAAATAAAATATATATATATATATATTTGTGTGTATATGTGTGTGTGTGAGGGGGAAGGAGAAGTGTGAGTCTGTAGATAAAATAAATGACAGAATAAAATATATATATATATATTTGTGTGTGTGTGTGTGTGAGGGGGGAAGGAGAAGTGTGAGTCTGTGGATAAAAATAAATGACGAAATAAAATATATGTATATGTTGTGTGTCTGTGTGTGTGTGTTGTGTGTATATGTGTGTGTGTCGGGGGGAAGGGGAGAAGTGTGAGTCTGTAGATAAATAGGCTGACAGAAATAAAATATATATATATATATTTGTGTGTGTCTGTGTGTGTGTGTTGTGTGTATGTGTGTGTGTGTGGGGGGGAAGGGGAGAAGTGTGAGTCTGTGAATAAAATAGGCTGACAGAAATAAAATATATATATATATATTTGTGTGTCTGTGTGTGTGTGTTGTGTGTATATGTGTGTTTGTGTATGCAGGGGGAAGGAGAAATGTGAGTCTCTGCATGAATAAAAATAGGCTGGCAGAAATAAAATATATATATATATATTTGTGTGTCTGTGTGTGTGTTGTGTGTATATGTGTGTGTGGGGGGGAAGGGAGAAGTGTGAGTCTGTAGATAAATAGGCTGGCCAAAATAAAATATATATATATATATATTTGTGTGTGTCTGTGTGTGTGTGTGTGTGTGTGTGTGTGTGTGTGTGGGGGGGAAGGGGAGAAGTGTGAGTCTGTAGATAAAATAGGCTGACAAAATAAAATACATATATATATATTTGTGTCTGTGTGTGTGTGTGTGTATGTGTGTGTGTGTGGGGGGAAGGGGAGAGTGTGAGTCTGTAGATAAAATAGGCTGGCAAAATAAAATATATATATATATATTTGTGTGTCTGTGTGTGTGTGTTGTGTGTATATGTGTGTTTGTGGGGGGGAAGGGGGAGAAGTGTGAGTCTGTAGATAAAATAGGCTGGCGAAATAAAATGTATATATATTTGTGTGTCTGTGTGTGTGTGTTGTGTGTGTGTGTGTGTGGGGGGGGGGGAGAAGTGTGAGTCTATGAATACACTAAAATAGGCTTTGTAGAAATAAAAAATATATGTATATATTTGTGTGTCTGTGTGTGTGTGTTGTGTGTGTGTGTGTGTGTGTGGGGGGGGGAGAACTGTGAGTCTGTAGATAAAATAGGCTGGCGAAATAATATATATATATATATGTATTTGTGTGTCTGTGTGTGTGTGTTGTGTGTATATGTGTGTGTGTGGGGGGGGGAGAAGTGTGAGTCTGTAGATAAAATAGGCTGGCGAAATAAAATATATATATATATATATTTGTGTGTCTGTGTGTGTGTTGTGTGCATATGTGTGTGTGTGGGGGGGGGGAAGGGGAGAAGTGTGAGTCTGTAGATAAAATAGGCTGGCGAAATAAAATATATATATATATATATTTGTGTGTCTGTGTGTGTGTGTTGTGTGTATATGTGTGTGTGGG
>JBBBDQ010001511.1:1985000-2177500 GCA_037127315.1 Ascarosepion bandense | reverse complement strand
GGCTGGCAAATAAAATATATATATATATTTGTGTGTCTGTGTGTGTGTTGTGTGTGTGTGTGTGTGTGGGGGGGAAGGGGAGAAGTGTATGAGTCTGTAGATAAAATAGGCTGGCAAATAAATATATATATATATATATTTGTGTCTGTGTGTGTGTGTTGTGTGTGTGTGTGTGTGTGGGGGGAAGGGGAGAAGTGTGAGTCAGAAATAAAATAGGCTGGCAGGAAATAAAATATATATATATATGTTTGTGTGTCTGTGTGTGTGTTGTGTGTGTGTGTGTGTGTGGGGGGAAGGGGAGAAGTGTGAGTCTTGTAGATAAATAGGCTGGCGAAATAAAAAATATATATATATATATATTTGTGTGTCTGTGTGTGTGTGTGTGTGTATATGTGTGTGTGGGGGGAAGGGAGAGAGTGAGTCTGTAGATAAAATAAGGCTGACAGTAAAATATATATATATATATTTGTGTGTCTGTGTGTGTGTGTTGTGTGTATATGTATGTAGAGAGAGAGAGAGTATGAGTCTGTAGATAAAATAGGCAGAAATAAATATATATATATATTTGTGTGTCTGTGTGTGTGTGTTGTGTGTGTGTGTGTGTGTGTGGGGGGGGGAAGAGAGAAGTGTGAGTCTGTAGATAAAATAGGCTGGCAGAAATAAAATATATATATATATATTTGTGTGTGTCTGTGTGTGTGTGTTGTGTGTATGTGTGTGTGTGGGGGGAAAGGGGAGAAGTGTGAGTCCAGATAAAATAGTAGGCTGACAAAAATAAAATATATATATGTATGTTTGTGTGTCTGTGTGTGTGTGTGTGTGTGTGTATGTATGTGTGTGTGTGGGGGGGGAGGGAGAAGTGTGAGTCTGTAGATAAAATAGGCTGGCCGGCCAAAATATATATATATATATTTGTGCCTTTCTGTGTGTGTGTGTTGTGTGTATATATGTGTGTGGGGGGGGGGAGGGGTAAGTGTGAGTCTGTAGATAAAATAGGCTGACGAAATAAATTACGGGAGATAAAAAACAACAAAGGTAATAGTATTGATATGACTAATAATATTTTTTGTCTCTGAGTCGGGCTTTTAGCCAAAATGAAAGCATCATCATCTTAAGTATCATCATCATCTTAAATATCGGAAATTTCTTAAAGCATCATCATCATCTTAAATATCGGAAATTTCTTAAAGCATCATCATCATCTTAAATATCGGAAATTTCTTAAAGCATCATCATCTTAAATATCGGAAATTTCAGAAACGCCTGTGTCATTTATTAATGAGATGAGAAATATAAATTAAATACTAATTTTTTTTTTTTCTGGGGGAATATTTTTCACTTGTTATATTAATGGTAATATCTTGATGTTTGGGGTTAATTTTTGCCACGATTAGATAAGTAGAAAGTATTTATTAAGTATGTTTAAATCTCTTTTTAAACCTATAATGTCTAAATTTATTTTAATATTTATTTTAAATTGGTTGGAATTTAAATGAAGACGTAAACTACATCCGATAGCAAGGCCTCTGATCAGGAGATATTTAAGGAGCATACCACCACCTTTTAATTGCTGTTATTCCAGGGTTCACTGTGATTTGTGCGAGTATGGATAGCACTTGTTAGGGTCCCTGCTATGAGAAGTAGTTCGCCCACAAACTGGAACCAAATCATTATAAAAGTATAAAAATAGAGTTTTGCAGTAAAAAAAAAAAACAGCAAGATATTTTAAAAACAAATATTACTAGCATTGCATTTGACTTTTTTCAAAAATAATATTTCCGTCAATGCGTCAATAAAACCTGATCTACCAACTATTTCTTAAATAGAATACATATTCTGTTCATACGAATCTATTGTAAAAAACTTGTCGGTATTAAATAAGCTATTGAGGTTGATATTTCGTAAAACGAGTGGTTGATTTGTATATATGCAGAATGGATTCAATCGGAAAAAGCATCCTGGTCCGACAAAGTGACCTAACCTGCCTAGCAGTGGATTTAACTATTGACTCAATGTAATGGTTCCACTTGAGATCGGAAGAGAGGTTAAGGCCGATGAGGCACAATGTATGCTCTCAGGGAGACTCGCTTGGTCCATGCTTATAGTAGGCAGGAGAAGTTGCCTGTGATGATTGACATTTACAAGCCACTTCTTACCCCAATCCACCACAGAATGTAGATCCCTCTCAAGATCAGCACCGAGGTTATATATATATATATATATATATATATATATATATATATATATAAAACAAAATGTGTGTATATATGTAATAAAACCAAAAGATCAATTTCATATGCAGCTTTCATTCACATGCAAAAGAAGATTAAGAATAATAGAGACATTATTAATAAAAAATAAAATAAAAATCTCACACTTGATAATATTAATTATGAACACAGTAACAATGTGCTTACTGTTTTCGGAACATAACATGCACATAACCGTATATACATAAACTTCACACATAATTATTTACAAGTAAAAAAAATAACTCATTCTTGATAATGGCTAACATTATAGCCTAAAACGCTCGAAAATGCAAAACCTTCGGATAATATTCATATAATTTGATTTCTGAAAAGAAAAAAATATAATAAGAGCACAAGAAATATAATCTAAAAAATTCAATGATAACACCTTGTCTCTCATTTCCGAAGAATAAAAGAGAGATTGTTGTTCAATATATATATATATATATATATAGTCATATATGTAAGATCTGTTTCCTTGTATCACAGTTAATCAGTACAGTTAGGCATCCGATTGCTTTGTACCCATGATTGAAATCCGACGGAATTGGCATCAGTCGACTATTCTACCTCTGACCTGTGGGCGTCTGTAGAATTAGACACACTTTTAGCGGGTGATATAACATGTATTCATACGAGAGTGTTCTAATTCATTATTGAATGAACGATGCGTAGATGCTAGAGTAGCTACTGTTTAAAGTTTACCATTCTTCCAGAGTGATCAATCAGGGTGTGAGAGCGTAAATAGTTATCCGCCGACAGATCTGTTTTGCTGTATCATAGCTCATCAGTATGGTTAGACATCCGATTGCTTTTTACCCAGGATGAAAACCCAACCAATATATATATATATATATATATATATATATATATATATATATATATATATATATATATATCATAGATTAGCTTTGAGTACGGTTATATAAATAGAGATTATTATTTGCCACAAAATTAAGTGCCTTGTCAAGGAAGGATTATATTGGAGCATAAATTCTTAATGTGTGAAATAAATGTTATTTTTGTTTTAAGATTAGGTCGTGAAATTATTGATGTACCTGCGTGTCGATCGATATCCAATCTTGTACAGAGACATTTATCTATTTATATAAGTGCTTAGAGACAATCAACTGGACTATGTACTAAATTACATAACAAAAAGTTGTATGATTACGAACGCCGTAAAGTGGTGCTATTGATGCTTAATTTAGTATTTGAAATTTTGCTTCGGTCAGAACATATAATTCTGAAGATTTAAATAACATCCTCTGTCGAACTCACAGCGTCTGAGATTCCCCCCTCCCACTCGTCGTCTATGGAACCTAAATCTACATTTATTGATCTTTTTGAGGTGAAAATTACGGACAGAAGAAATATTTGTACATATGATACATATATATATATATGTAAGGAAAGGGAAACTCAACACGTCATTTAAATTGGTTATAAATTAGAATTCATTTCAATACGCTAAATAAGCTCATTTTATTATCCCACACAATATTCGTTCCATTCGGTACAAAAATATTTTGCCGGAATAAGCATTTCCTTTAACTGAAGATAAAATAAGAAAAAAGAAAAAGGAAAAAGATAAAGAAAAAAGTGTCAGGACAGAGTCATTAGCGTCATCCCAGTTGGGGGTATCCAGACCAGTCGCGAAGATGTTGACCACCAAGTCATTAACCACCTACTTCTGATTCCATGGATACGTATGTATGTGTAATTCCACAAATTAACATGCCCATGTACACTAACTTATGTCTACATACACACATGCGCACACATCCACATATGTACATACAAATGTGGCTGTCTTTATGCTTATACATTCCTTAAGGTCAGCATTAGCCATGGTAACGGGAGACAGAGAGGCGTTTCTCAGATGATTGCTAAAAGGCGGTTTAGTTTTGGCGGCGTTAAAATTAACAAGCCATTTTTTTTTACCTCATTTAAAAACAAACTCAAGACCGTTTATGGAATATCATCTGCCATTTTGACCATATAAAACTGAGCAGATTTACTATCGAGACAATCGTAAATCAACGTAGATACACAGATTAATTGAGAAAACTGCCTTAGTTTCCTTTCTTTCACCATACGGTCAGTATTAGGCTCACTGGAGTCACAGGGTCTAATCGATTTTTGATCAATTAGGTCAATTACAATATTGTGCAGGAATATAAATGGGAAAAGTATTAATCCGTCTATTCCTTCTAGTTATGGGTTAAATAACAGGACAGATTGGGTTCTATAGTCTTGGTCGGCAACCAATCTACCGCCGAAAGCAATGGCAACCTACTGCGGGATAATCTTCTGCCCAGTCAGTCTTGTCTCTTTCGAGACATGATCGCTCAAGCGTGTTTCACGTATGGCACTTAACTGACTAACTGAATATGAAAATTGTTTGGCTTTGTAAATTATTGCGTCATCCGTGATTGCATCAGATATTTATCACGCTCAGAGACTATTGTCTCGACTGTCGATAAGTTGTTCTACCGCCGTACGAAAATTGTAACGCTGCATGAACACACTGGCAAGTCTTACGGTGAGATCGGAAATATTGTTGGTGTCAGCCTTTCAACTGCCAATCGTGTCATCAAGGCGAAGAAAGAAATTGGTTCCATCAGTCCAAAACATGTAAACTGCAGTCGGAATAGAAAAACATCGCCAAGAGACGACGTATATGGGCCAGGGAAAACGCGACAGATCCTGGAAAGACATTATTTGTTTTGTTTGAATTAACTTGCTTAAGGGTTTACTAAATTGAGAGCTGATGCTACCGGAGAGGCCATTAATGAAAATTAAAATCTATGTAGAACTAAAGTCGAAAATGTTTTACAGAATATGCTTTTTGATAATGACTATATTAAAATCATGTTTATTAAAACTATATATAAACTCGATGGATACAGCACGTTTTATATTATTTTTAAAGTTCCATGTGCCATTTTTGATTCACTGGTATTTTTTATCTCAATGTTAGAGTGTTAATTATTCGTAACGTTCTATCGGTTGTTAATCTAGAAAGCTTTGCTAAGGTATTGATAAAAGCCAACACACGCCACAATATGCTATCAATTCTAGTGAATCCCTAGCAAAAATGTTTTCCATTTTCACTGAAAAGAAACCAGAACGAAAATACATCTATGTACTGAATTACCTCTGGTTAATTGGATATCTTATCAAAACGTCACCTGGGGGTTATTTTCGTTGAATACTTGACATCTGCCGCATAGGATAAAAGTAAACTAGTCCCTTTCATCAGTTTAGATCTTAACTACTTAGAAGACATTAATTTCTTATGCATTGATAATCACCTTGTCTTATTCTATGTGCCCTATTCTTTCAGGACGTAGGCGATCATGGTTCTCCGCGTCTCCCTATCCCTTGTGGCTCTTCGCATGTTTGCTTCTGTTACACCTAGCAACCCCCATTCCGTCATCCACCTGATCAGGCCCTGCAAATATGTTATCCGCTGCCTTCCTCTGTCTCTTTTTCCTTCTATCTAGCCTGTCAGTATCAGGTTCTCCAAGCTCTCCTTCCTCACTGCGTGTCCCAGGAACTTCAGTTGTCTCTTCCTGATGCTCAGTATTAATTTCCTTTTTGTTGCCATTCTTTCCAACACCTCATCGTTACTTGCATGCTCAGTTCACGATATCCGCAGCATCCTTCTGTAGAACCACATTTCCCCTGCTTCAAGTTTTGTCCTGATGTTCGATTATATTGTCCAGCATTCACTGCCGTATTGAAGAACTGACATCAAATAGCAATCCAGCACTCTTTTCTTTGTTTCTAGTGCAATTTTCATGTGTGTTAGTACTTTGTTCAGCTTCTGGAACGCGCCCTTTGCCATGCCAATTCGCCTTCGGATCTCTGTGTCGCACTTTCCATCTCCTGTTAGACCTTGTACAATACTGAAAGACCACTCGAGGTAGATGTTTACAAAGTTCGAGGCACAGTTTATGCCAATATGTGAAGTAGAAGACAGTTAACCCTAAACCTACAAACATTTTAGGGATCGGGAAGGGTCCTTTTGAAAGTCGGTTCCTGAAAATGGCGGATCGTAGGAAGAAGCTGGTCGAGTGGAATTTAAGTCTCACTAATGGAGTAGAAACAAAATGCGAATAGTTCATTACAATGTGTGTAGAATGGCGGACCTTAGTCGTGAAGCTTAGAATTGATGTAACTAAAGAATGTAGTTTGTCTGAACACTTTACATTGAAACAACGATTGAGAAGGAGGATGCTTTTCATGTTTCGACCGTGTGAAAGGGGCAGTAGGGTTGAAAATAATTCATCACCTACAAGGACGAGGTGACACTTTTGGAATCTATCGGAATTGGAAAACGGTGACTAGTCAATTCTTGTCTATATATGAAAACAGAACTGCATTTTTGGTCTGATCTAGTTCTTGTTAAGTTTGAGTTTGAGTTTTTTTTTAACAGCATATAAATCACTGTGGGTTATTTAATGCCAAAAAGGTGGGTATCAAGGTATCATTTTAATGTTCAGTTATAGTAAGAAGGTTGATTTAGTCAGATTTTGATGAAAAGTTTTTTTATTTTAGAAACTGAAAATGTTTTCTAATTTTGTTTTCAAAAATGTGTTGCTGGTAATATTTTTTTTTCCTTCAAAAATTTATTATGACAATAATTTCTTTCCTTCAAAAATCTATTATGGCAATATTTTTTTTCCTTCAAAAATGTGTTATGTTAATATTTTTTTCTTCAAAAATGTATTGTTGGTAATATTTTTCATTCAAAATGTATATTTTTTTTAAGTCTATTTTTATACTTTCATAGTGTTTTGACCCCAGTTTGGGGGTTAACTATTTGCCCATAGCTGGGACCTTAACAGGTGCTACCACTCCGGGTCAGGGTGTGCCTGGAAACTACAGCAATGAAGAAGTGGTTCCAAGCTCCTCACAACCTCCAAATCAGAGGCCTTGCTGCTGGATGCAGTTTAGGGTCACATCCTGGACTCGGTTCTTGTAAAGGAAGAGGATATAATGTGAATATAGTTGATTGCCCTAACAGAATTTCCGATGATACTCTACATGGTTGATGGCGGATATTTCCGGTGAAATTTGTTGGAATCAAATAATATTTGGAGAAAATCAGAACGTGCAAATATCTAAAAGTCTTGAATAAAATAAAGAAAAACAGTAGTTTGCTGCTATAATTGCATTTGATGGTTAAGATTCAACTCCTTAAGCGAAATCGATAAAGATGAACAAAAGATCAAAGAGTCAATCCTCCGATATTATATTTAGACTTGCATTGTGTACAATCGTAACCAAAGGTGTATTCAGTAATTACTGCAACAATCGTACTTCATTCAGGCATAATGGTTTTCTTGGTATTTATAAACCTATTCACCTCAAAGCAAGGCAATAATGCCACTAAGATGCAATGGGCTGTTAGAAGTGAAAGAGAAAGTAAATAAAATTTAATAATTTAAGTGGAGTCGTTAGTAGTAACCGGAAACCCAACCATAAACTAGAAACCTCTACTCCTGTTCAAAAGACCGGGCAGAAGTTTCAATATACAGTGGTATTATTATTCAACAATTAGAGTCAGAGGCTTATCTCCTATTTTCAACATTACTGTTAATAGTCATAATGATAATAACCATATAATGACTACAGTCGTAATGACAATAGTCAGATAATTACAACAGTTATAATGATAATAGTCAGATAGTAACAACAGTCATAATGATAATAGATCTGGCAACAATCAACCAGTTATAGATTTTCGAGCCGATATAGATTTCTTGGTGTTGTGGAGTCCAACATAGAAGCGTTGTATGTAAGTACAAATGTCCGTCCCTTAAGTTCGACGTAGTGGAAGGGAACTTTATATTATCACGGAGTAACGCAGAGTAACTTCTCCCTAACTACTCGCTACACTGTTACTTATATTAGGATGGAGAGTTCACTATCCCTAGACTGGTGTGTTCACCATTACACTTAGTCACGGTGATATTCAGGGCGTCATTATCAACAGATATATTTATGCTGAGTCGTAGCAATCACTTCACACTTTAAAAATGTAAGCATCTTCAGTAAGTATCTTCAGTAAACTCCTAGGAAATAAAGACAACGCATTGTGTTTGTACTAGCAGTATAGCCCGGCGTTGCTCGGGTGTAATGAAAGCTTTAAAACTAATCCATGGTTCTGGAGCTCAGACTCTTTGGACGTTGGCACGAAAGACTAAAAAGCAATAGTTGTTTCCAGTTAAAGCAAAACCGTAGACTGAAAGATAAATGAATGGATGTAAGTCAAATTATGATTTCCTGGTATCGATATCAAATAATTTTTTTCGTCGTAACCTGAATTTTGTGCTCTGAGTAAATGGTATCATGGCTGAGACTAAGAGCCACAATTATACCTACTTAGAGCCAAACCCGAAGCAAAAACTAAAATAAAAGGGCTGAAAAAATACAGACATACAGGCAGATAAACAGGCACACGCACCAACATCTTGCCTTTTATATATATATATATTATCGATTTTCTGCACTATTGTAAGAACTACAACCTTGAAACTTTTGAATTACATTTCTTATGTCTTTGTCTATTAGTGTATCAAATTTGATTAAAATCGGACCACTCCTTCTATAACCAGATTTTTTCGATTATCGATTTTCGATATTTAGCTGTGGTACCTCGAAACAAAACTTAGCTAAGAACTCTCGCAGACGCTTATAGTAAGTACAACTGTGTAAATTTTCACGAAAATCGGTTTAGCCTTTCGGAGTCTATAGGTAACGGACACACACACACAGACACGCACACATACACACACATACAGAGTTCCATTTATAAATAAATTTAGATATGCTTTGATGGTGTGTGACATTATATCAGCACTTGAGTTTTGTTGACAATGGAGAGGTAAATGCTTAAGGTAATGATAAATAAAGGTGAAATTTCTAATGCAACACAAATTTATTTGACCAATCGTCTCACATTCATGACGATAGAGCAACTACAAGGGAAAAGTTTCTTCTCAAACTCTTCTTTACATCGTATAGCTTTGTAGTGTTGCAGCTCAGACAAGAGACCATTTTCGTTTAGGTGCAACTTTTACCACTCAAAAGCATGCAAATTACAAAATAACTGTTTGGCTAGATTGTTACACACAAAATAAACAATGAGACGATTATAGCAGTATTTTATTTTATTTCCTTGTAACCTGCTGTAGACGTGCGAGGAATAGGTGAGGGTAGCTAGGTTGATCGAACCGTCTAACGAGCGCATTACCTTCACGTGGCAGCGAGTAGTCTTCTATCCCATTCTGTTCCAGTGACCACTCTATTCCAAAGGACACTGTTCTTGTTTTTATCGTGGTTTGGTTTCACGCATCGACCTGCGTTATCAAGATCGTTTGACCTGGTTCTTAGAAGGTTCATTCCAGTAACCTGATAATTGTAAAAGCGATATCTGTGATGCGCTCCAAGTATGTCCGTAGCAAGATATTGCTAGATCTTCACGACTTGGGTGATCATGGCTCTCTACAACTTTCTCTACTTTGTAGCTGCTGACGACATTTGTCTTTTTGTTTTCCCAGCGATTCCCGTTCCGCTATCTATTCACACATTCTCGTCAGGTGCGCGTTGACTTCCCTTTGGCCTACAATGTAACCTGTCAGTGACAAATTCTCCAAGCCATACTTCCTCATTATGCGTCCAAATCTCAGTATCATATTTTGAGCAAAAGTCTCTTTTTTTATTCCATTTTCTTAAGACATTTTTGTTGATTATCTACTCCCTCCATGATATCGTAAGCATCCTTTTATAAAACCACATTTCAGTTCCCTTAATCCTTCCGCCAATCTGTGAAGTGATTGTCCAGCATTCACTGCCATATAAGCGGTCTAATATGGCATAATATGGCATAATAGCTAACCCTTTTTAATTTTTAATGATATTTCCCTCTTTCGTACTGATTTCCTTCGTTTTTGAAAGAAAGATTTTGCAAGACAAATACGCGTTCTGAATTCGGCATCAAAATTTTTAGTCTACAGAATCGAAATCTTTCCTCGGCGCAATAAATAGATATATGTGACATAATAATGATCAGTGGTTAAAACGTTAGTTCTTTTTCTACAGACACTGCAACAGGGAAACAGTAATTTTTCAAAGGGTGTCCAACATTTCAGCAGCGAAATGGATCAACAGTTTCCACCCCATTTAGTAGAAATAAAAAAATAAAAATTAAAAAGAGAAGAAACAAAACTGATGGTTCTTCTTCTTCTTCTTCTTCTTCTTCTTCTTCTTCTTCTTCTGCCGTGGACGTAGGCGATCATGGACTTGCACTTGACTCTCTCACTTGGCGCTCTCAATATTTTTTCTCTTGTTATCTCTAAACACCGCTCCACCATCCATTTGCTCTGACCTAACAAGTACGTCTCGAGCTGCTTTTCTCTGTCTCCCTTTCCCTTTATCCGATCTGTGAGTATTAAATTCTTCAGGATCTCCCTCTCATTAACTGTCCCAGGAACCTTAGTTGTCTCTTCCTGATATTTAGTATCTGCTTTCTTCTCGTTTGCATCCTTTTCAACACCTTATTGTTGCACACGTGCTCCATCCATGGCATCCTCAGCATCCTTCTGTAAAACCACATTTCTGCTGCCTCAAGATTCTCTTTCATCTTTGATGAGATCGTCCAACATTCACTTCCATACAGAAGGACAGATATCCCGTAACAATCCAGTACTATTTTCTTTGTTTCAAATCTCCCTGTCTTTTAAGACTCTGTTTAGCTTCTGAAATGCGTTTTTGGCCATGGTTAATATCAATAAAAATATGGGAATGTCTAGGATTGCAGTAAAGCAGGCATTGTTTTCTCAGATATGTTTCGCTGTTGCTTAGCCTAGACATGTGGGGACACAAGAGCTTACTTTTAGATCTTCTATCAATCATCACACCGTGCAAATAATTAAAGCCAATAAAATAACGCTAATTTTATTGGATTCTTATAAAATGTGAATAAATAAGAAATAAAATATCTATAATTAAGTTTATATATGTTATCACACACACACACACACACACACACACACACGCACACACACACACACATATATATATATATAGATATATATACGAATGTGTATTTATATATATATGCGTGTTTGAATATATATATATATATATATATATATATATATATAGCGTAGCTAAGGTAGAGACTATGAAAACACCCCAGCTGTAAGAGTAGGATAGCATTGTCTATGCTAGATAACTGGTTACCGCTGAACTGCTAAAATAAAATGCAAAGAAAACTCTACTTAATAATAATAATAATAATAATAATAATAATAATAATATATATATATATATATATATATATATATATATATACAGTAAATGCAAACTTGTATTATTTACCGGATATTTTCTGAGTAGTCGTTTCTTTTTTTTTTTTTTAATCATTTCACCCCAAGCAAGGCGGAAATGCCACTGATGTGCAGGGGGCTACATAACTGTAAAAAGATTAATTAGAAAAGAGTGAGGAGTACAAACTAGTTAGAAAGAAGCAATAGAAATCTGAGAAAGCAGGTGCGATGACAGATATATAGGTGGAGAGAAAGGGAAGGATATACGGAGGTGGGGAGAGAGCTAGAGTCTAGTGTTTAGTAGATGAGTATTGACTTTGCATTTAAATTTCTGGAAGTTGTAGGAGTCAGGAAAGCAAGAATATGGGAGGGAGTTCCACAGGCGGGAATTGCGAGAGAAGAAGCTGCAGGAGTAGAATTGTCGTCTGCATTTGGCTAACCTGACTGTGAATGGGTGGGACCTAGTTGCCAGTCTGGTTGCACGAGTAAACACCTGTTGAGGAAAAGTAATTTGAGGTACTCAAAATCTCGCAACATATAAAATGCATTGCACTGTTACTGCACTAGTCGTTCATGCAAAAGGTGCAGCTATCTGAAGTGATCACCACTGAATTTTATTATCGGGCGGCATAAATATGTTTCAATGGTCACATTTTTTGCTCATATTTCTTATATATGAATTGATAAAAAGGAAAAATTTATTTTTTTAATTAAATTCTTTTTCGTTGAATCACAAATAATTTCTGTTTTTGTTGAGATATTTTTTTGTGAAAAAATTAAGGCTTATATTTTATTCAATTGGATATTTTTCATCATTTGCAACAATAACTTGTTGCTATTTATCTAACATCTCTTCGATATATTTTCAGTAAAATTCCGTAGACTTTGATGGGAAAACTTTTCGACAAACTCTTGAATCTGATTTTTTTTTTTTTGCTCGCCGTCTTCTGCAGTCATTGACAAACGCAGGTTGCTTTTTGATCAAATATCTATCGACCCGTTGTATCTGATGGACGTATAAATATGAATTTATTGTTTCATTACGCTTTAAGTACTTTGATTGACGATTCAACCACAGGCACAACATCAGCTTTTTTCCATGAAATTATTTTGGTCTCAGTTGTGGAGATTTTGGACTCGGGTATAGAAAGTTATCTTTGACAATCCCTACCGTTTGCATTGAACATTGTTGAGCAGTGTTTTGATGTATTTAAAGAACGGTTCGTTACAATGATATTTTTAACACTATTAGGTAAAAAATGGTAATTACTCATGACTCAATCTAATATAATAACCAGTACTGCAGTGTAAAGACTTTTGAAGAAATATCCGCGCCCCTTGACCAATACAGAGTTCGCTCCCCTTTGAGAGTTATCACAACTAATAAAATTTTTCTGCCGCCCTCCACATGCCTTCTAATTCATTCCACAGGGATTTTCGACAATTATGCGCAGCATCATTTCAAATTATTCAGAGTTGGTTTCAGTTTATGAACAACTATTTTCAGTTCATACCAAAAATATTTGATCCGATGCGATTGTGGAGGTCTTTCCGTTTAACTTGATTTTTTCTTCTTAAACCAAAGATCAATGACTGCTCACGTTCTTAAGAAACATGTCATATAGAAGAAAAAGAAAAAAGGTGTGACCCTAACGGAGCTCGTAATTGAATTGCAACTAAGGTCCGCTCAGTAGTTTGACCCTGTGTGAGTTGAAGAAATACAGTGGAGACGGAGCAAATGATCACGCTCAAAAAGCGAGATGAGCATGCTCAGAAACCAAATAAACAAAGGCCAAATGAGTATACTCAAAAACCAGATGAACAATCTCAAAAACCATATGAGTGAGATCAAAACCAAATGAACATGCTTAAAGACAAGATATTTTCAATTCATGCCAAAAATATTCGATCCGAAGCGATTGAGAAGGCCTTTCCGTTAAACTTGATTTTTTTCTTCTTAAACCAAGGATATTTCGAGTCGTCGTCTTTGATATTATAAGATTTTTCGAAAGGCTACATTGATATTTCAGCGAATCCATTTCTTCATTCACTTTTGGCAAATTTCCCGGTACCTGCTGCGATAACGCATTCCTCTCATGTAATGATATGTCCATCACCATCCTACACTGTTGTGAAGCCATTTTTATATCGTGTGCGATTTTCTCCAAATGTAGTCTTACTGGTTATATCTTAAAAGATCAATTTTTCTTTCGTCTGACCAAATTTCTCTGTATTCCAGTTATCATTCATATTATTCAAGAACATTTTAGCGAATGTTAAACGAATCTTTTAACTGGTGTCTTTTTTTTTTGCGCGTGATCACTCCTTGAAATTCTTATCTGTTCAATATCTGAAGAATTGTGGATACGTGTGCATTTGTTTCAACGTTTTTAGAAATTCGTTACACCCAATTTCATTGAGAATTGCCTTGTTATTTATTCACCCTTTCGATTTGAACGAACCTTGATTCCAAGTGTCGACAGAAAAGCAATTTTTTGTGTGTTTTTGAACGATAGTTAAGGCAGTCGATCCGTGTAGGTTAAAGCGCTTGATGTTTGCTTATAACTTTTTCCAGGTTAACAAACTTCAGTCTATTTCTTTTTTCCTTTTTTTTTAATCATATCACCCCGATCAAGGCGGTAACGCCACTGATGTGCAGGGGGCTACATAAGAGTAAAAAGATTAGATGGAGGAGAGTGAAGAGAAGGACGAACCAGTTAGAAAGGAGCAAGAGAAGGAAGGAAATACAAGTCTGATGACAGTTGCAGAGGTGGAGAGAAAGAAAAGGATATAAAGGGTGGTGAAGAAAGAACTAGGGTCAAGGGGTTAAGAGATGAATATTGACCTTGCATTTGAATTCCTGGAGGTTGTAGCCGCCAGCAAAGCAAGAATAAGGAAGCGAGTCTTCCCCTCTGAATCTAAATTATAATTTTAAAAATTGATGAATATTTAACGTATGAAATAAATTTCTTGTAAAATAAATGTTCATTCTTTCTAAAGCAATGAGCAGTATAATATGATATTAGAAATGACCTGTTAGTTTTAACATATCCAAAACAAAATCGTTTTTAGGGTAACACTTTTTAACTTCCATTTTTTAATGCTAACCTCTAGAAGAGAGACTCACTGTGCTAGTTTAATTAAGTATTTGGATCTAAAAATTCAAGTAGACACGTATCGATATTACAATAGTCAATGAGGCTATATGGAAAACAGGCAGAAAACCTAAAAGATTAAAAAGAATTTTGAAAGTCGCAAGTAGCTTGTCAGGTGGTAAATAAATTTTATTGGTGAAATGACTTGACTTGTAACTTCTCATTCCGTGTGTAAAAGTTAAACTTTATGTGTTAAAAATACTACAAACTTATTCGACATTGACTGGATGGAATTATTTGAGCCGTGGTGTTTAGCTATCAATGTTTATATTAAAATGTAAGTGGACAAGCGATCCATTTAAAACAAACAAAAAACAGACAAAGTGAAAATTTGAAGAAACAATTGAAAAATATTTTCCTGGTGTTCTGTCGAATAAGATGGGTTGGTTTTGTAAATATCAAAGAAACTTTTCAAGTAAAAAAAGGGTGGACGTAAGTGTTTAAACCAAAACCTAGTGTACCATTTGCAACATTAGATCAAGTCAACAAAGAATGAGAATGACTTGAAAAAATAAGTGTAATTAAAATGATTAATAATTCAAAATAGGAAACACTAACAGTGTATGTAAAGATAAAACAATAATGGAATTAGTGTTTGTGTTGACTTTTCGACAGGGTTAAACAAAAGGAAAGTTATGAGAAATAGTGACAGATTATAGGGGGTACCAGGAAGTGGGTAAGAGAAGGATGAGAATACTGATGAGTGGACGGAAAAAAATAGCATGAGAAAAGGCTAACTGGTCATAAAGTGAGGGATCAGTTTATATATTGATTGTAATGTAGAATTGGTCCCCCACTTTATATCCACATTATAATAGTATCGAAACTTTTTATTTCTTTTTATAATCATATCGCACCAAGCAAGGCATTTTACTGCCACTGTTGTGCAGGGGGTTACATAACCATGTCTAGAGAAAAGTTTTGTGAAGTTAAACGCCGGCAAAAGTTATTTGAAGCTGGATTATTCTAAACGGCATTTACAAAGAGAGGTTGAAAAAAATATTAAGAGTTAACAACTATAAATACGCTCAAGAGATAGTAGAAGTTTAACCAACTTCCCTTTGGTATGAAAGTAGCTTTAGTTATATTTCAACAAGCTATGGATACCGTTTCTGCAGAGTGGGATATCGCAGTTGCTAATCTCGATTATACATTAGTTAAAAGTATATCTAAGCAACAACATATCCGGTATGAAAAATAATTTCTTGAAAAAATAAAGAGAGTACATGTTTCAATTCAGTGAGGAAAAGCGTGAATTGTTTTTGTCTAAAATTAAGTACAAAGATAAATCATTGACAAAAATGGTGTCAACCAGATCTTTCGGATGCAAGTACAGTTAAGATTATGCCCCTCATATAGCAAAGTTTATTAGATTAGAGACATTTCTAGCCAACTGTTGTTAAATTTATATACATAATATGTAGAATTTGAGAGCTCCATTGAAAAAAATGTTAAGTGAGCGTAAAGTGTAAATGGACTGATAAGTGTCAGAAATTGTTTGAAGAAATAAAGAAACACCAACATCGAACGTATCATTATCGAACTACAATAAAAAAGCAGATACCGTATTGGCTTCAGATGATAATGATTACGGTATAGGAGCAGTAATTTACATAAATATGATGACAGTAACATAAACTTTTTGCATTTGTTTGATTTTTGTACCTACGATTTACAATTCTGACGCATTCTTTTAAGGTGTTTATTTTATATCACATAGTATTTGTTTATATTGATCCATCTCGTATCTATCTATCTATCTATCTATCTATCTATCTATCTATCTATCTATCTATCTATCTATCTAGCTATCTATCTATTTATCTATCTATCTATCTATTTTTTCATTCAAACCTTTCTTGTCTCCCTATCTTACACATTCATCTCTCTTTTCTTCACACATTTTAATGAAAAAAAAAACTTTGTTTTCCGTTCATTTAGATTAGATTTGTCTCCATCTGTAGGTCAAGTGAAGTCCCTCAATCTATCATATATATATATATATATATATATATATAGGTGTCAGTCCGTGAACGGTGAGGAGAATCCAACAAGATTACCTTAATATAAAATATTAATTGGTAAATCCATATACAGAGTTTTTTTTTATTATTGTTCCTCTCTTCATTTTAAGTAAATATTCATTCCGGCAAAAATTTTGTACCAGATGGAGGAAATATTGTAAAAGGTCTGATGATATGAGCTAATTAAACTCATTGAAATGAGCTATAGTTTATAAATAATATGACGTGTTGAGTTTTCCTTTATAAACTAAAACAACATGAAGATAATTTTTGAAATTTTCTTAACTTTTTTCTGTCAGTCAGCCTGCAACTGGTAAGTTTTAGCCAGTGTGATCTTATTTTTTGAATTTATTTTTTGAATTTTTTTCTTCCTTTTGGTTCTTATCTTTTTTGTCTAATTTTTGTTCCTGTTTTGTTACTAACCTAAGTTCTCTACCTGTCGCTCTTGTAATGCACTGCGACTATGTTTGTGTAAATTGTTTTTAATTATCAAATTTAGGTTTGACTTATACTAAGTTGAAACTTAGTTAACTTCAGTCACACATTTATTCTTTTTCTTTTTTTTTTTAATTGGAGTAGATAGTACCTTCTATCGCCCGGTCTCACACTCCACCCCCTTCTTTTGGACAGGAGTAGAGGTGATCGCCTTGTTTCTTGTTTAGGAAGGGGTTCCCGGTTGATCTCTCTCTTTTTCGGTCTTTATGTCGATTCGGCTGGAAGCTTTTTGCAGTTGGTGAGTATGGTGGCAATGTCTCTTCATTCTGAGGGTACCGGGTTGGCAGTTTCCTGGTTGCTGCTTCCGACTGGTAGTTAGGAGCCCGAACTCTTGCGTAGCGTCTTGAGAGGCTGCTCTGATCAACAGTTGAATAATATCGGGGTTCCTGTAGTGCCATTTCGCGCATGGACGGGCGTCCCTGCATGGATTTCCGATGGGCAACCCCGAGGCCACATTATGCTGCAGGCGGCGCCATTCACCATCCTTCACCTGCTGCAATTAACGACCATCTGACCCTACTCTAGACCTCTCTCTATCCACAACTATAACCAGCATGAAATGAAACAAACAAAATAGCAAGCCTAAACCAGCTAGTCGTAAATCGCCCAAACCTATCTGCGTTACCTTCACAAATATACGAGGTATTCGCAGTAACTTTAATAGTGTAGAATCTTTCCTTCTAACTAACTCACCCGATATCTTAGCTATATGTGAGACTAACCTTCACCCTTCTATCCCCTCTTCAGAGCTGTTCGTTCCTCGTTACCTTCCTCTCTTCAGGAAGGACTCCAATGTCCATATGCATGGGCTTGGTGTATATGTCAGCGAACAACTCCCCCTAGCCAAGGTCACATCTCTTGAATCCCTGGATCATTCCTTCATGTGCTTCCGTCTCTAACTTCTAAGCTTGGTTAGCTATCTCTTCTTCCTCTACCGCTCCCCCTCCTCCTCTGACTGTACAGTACTTGATTGCATCTCTACTAATATCGACAGGGCCATTTCTACTCACCCATCTGCCCATATATTTGTATTTGGCGATTTTAACGCCCACCACACCAAGTGGCTTGAAAACTCAGCCACCGACCTTGCTGGGATCCGCACCATGCACTTTTCAATAGCCCAAGCTCTAACGCAAGTGGTGGACTTCCCCACTTGTTTCTCTAAAAAACCCTAACGGAAGGGACTCTTTACTCGACCTTTGCTTTACCTCCATCCCAGACTCCTGCACTACCAGGCAACTCTGCCCCCTCGGAAACTCTGATCACGCCGTAGTCTCCGTAAACATATCAATCCGCACTAACTCTACCCAAGAAAACCAGACCAGCAGAATATCATACTGCTACCAAAGAGCCGAATGGGACTCGTTCAGGGACTTCCTCTGCGACGTCCCCTGGAACAACGTCTTCGATCTTCCTGTCGAAGACTGTGCCTCCGAAGTCTCCTTTTGGGTTAAGGCTGGCATCGATGCTTTTATCCCGGCCAGGAAATTCCAACTAAAACCAAATTCGTCCCCCTGGTTCTCACCCGCTTGCTCGGCCGCCATTGCCCACCGGAACCATTTCTTCCGGCTCTATCGAAGCTGCTCGTCGAACCAAAACAGGCGCCTTTTCACCTCAGCACGGAACAAGTGTAAAAAAGTACTGAACGAAGCCAAGAGGGCGTTTGCTACCAGAATTAGGCAACGCATAGCATCCTCTAAGTTTGGTTCCAAAGATTACTGGCGTCTCTGCAAAAGCGTTCTCAGCAGGAACAAGACTTCAATACCCCCACTAATCAATGAATTTGAATTTCTCACCTCCCCAGCCGACAAGGCTGAATGCTTTGCCCGTAGATTCTCAACAAATTCGACACTGGACTCGTTAGGAATACCTACACCAGACTTCCCACCCAGAACTAAGGCTCAACTAAATAACGTTCACATTACAACCTCGCTGGTCGCCAAGATAATTGCACAACTTGACCCACACAAAGCGAGCGGCGGTGACGGAATCCCAGTCATAGTACTGAAGAAATGTGCCCCAGAACTCTCCTCTGTCCTCTCTAAACTCTATAACCTCTGCCTATCTGCTTCCTGCTTTCCTGCCTGTTGGAAGTCCTCCTGCGTAGTTCCTATATTTAAGAATTCTGGCGAACCCTCAGACCCCGCCAATTACCGTCCTATTAGTCTCCTTTCAATCTTTGGCAAAGTTTTCGAAGCCATTATCAACGCCGAGGTGATTCAGCATCTCATGGCCAACCGGCTTCTCTCTGACAAACAGTACGGGCTTCGCTTCACCAGGTCTACTGCTGATATACTAACGACCATTACCGAGTACATATACCGGGCACTCGACAAGAATGGTGAAGCCCGAACCGTTGCCTTGGATATCACCAAAGTATTCGACAGGGTCTGGCATGCTGGCCTTTTGTGCAAACTGCGGAGCTATGGGATAACTGGACATCTGTTTGACCTCATCCAGTCTTTCCTCTCTAACCGCACATTGAAGGTGGTATTAAATGGGCATGCCTCCCAAAACTACCATACGAACGCGGGCGTCCCTCAAGGTTCTATCCTAGGTCCCACGCTCTTTCTGATCTACATTAATGATCTCCCCGACGCTATTAGATCCCAAGTTGGCATGTATGCCGACGACACAACAATCTACTCTCGCATCGATCAGAAACCAGGTCTGGACAACAAAGTGAACCTCGCTGCCGTACTTGAAAGGGACCTCCAATCCGTAGTGGCCTGGGGTAGGAAATGGTTGGTAAATTTCAATGCCTCTAAAACAAAGCTGTTATCAACTAACCACCATAGACAATCGCATCTACCTCCCATTAGCATGGGACAGGTTAGCCTCCCAGAGAGTAAAATACTAAGCCTCCTTGGCCTTACACTTTCGGCGGACCTCAAATGGAATGATTATATTGAATCCATTGCCAAATCTGCTGCTATGAAAGTCGGCTCCCTGTGCAGGGCCCGGAAGTTTTTCCCACCTGAATCTATTCTGCACACATACAAATCTACCATCCGCCCGTGTATTGAATATTGCTGCCATATCTGGTCGGGTGCCCCTGCTGCTCTCCTTGGGCTTCTTGACAAAATACAAAGGAGGATCTGTAACGTGGTTGATACTGACTTGGCAGACCGGCTGCAGCCACTATCTCACCGGCGTGATGTAGCTTCCCTGTGCCTCTTCTACAAGTACTTTCATGGCTTCTATTCCGATGAGCTTAGATCACTGGTGCCGCCTAAGCACGAATTTACACGAGATACTAGATTATGAACTAGGTCCCACTCTTTTACAGTTAAACAAATAAGATGTAACCGTAAATTCTACTCCAACAGCTTCTTTTCTCGCGCTTCCCGCCTGTGGAACTCCCTTCCACAACTCTGCTTTCCCGACAGTTACAATCTCCAGGTGTTTAAATGTAGGGTCAATAGACACCTCCTGTCACACTAACTCCCAATTATTCTCAGAACACTCTCATCTACCCAACCCTCATTCTCGGTATCCTTACCCGCCTATAACCCACCCTCTGACATTTCCTATATTCAATCATCCTTTCTCCACTCTACGTAGCCCCCTGCGCAGTAGTGGCAGTCACATGCCTTGCTCGGGGTGAAACGCTTATATATATATATATATATATATATATATATATATATATATATATATATATATATCCAGGACGATTTTGAGTTCTCTGGCATTTACTTTTTTTTTAAATGTGCTTCATGCAATAAATATTTTGTTAATACTGGACAATAACATGTGCATTCAATGAACTGTTCAGGTGTCCAGTTTTTGTGCTCTCTTTCCCATGCTAGTCTCTTCTTCTTATTGGCTGGCTGAAGCAACAAATAACAACAAAAGAACCATTCTGTTTTCATTTCGAATTATTCACTTGGCAATAAATACTAAAAATAGTACGAAATACATCATTTTTTTAAAAACTGGGGTCGCCTAATAATCATGGCCGGTAGTGTATATATATTGGCGTGTATGTATGTGTGAGCGTGGTTTGATTGTGTATCTATGTGAATTATAAATATTAATAAACACATTTAATTATTCACTTATTTTGTCTCTAATACCAGTTCCAATCAATTACACCCTCTCTTCATGGATCGTGAGTTTCAAATAGAGACAAAATAAGTGAACCTCTATAATTGTATTGATTATTATGAGTGCTCCCTCTCTTAATATCCAAAATTTTGATATCGAAGACTGCTTGGCCCTGCAGAAATACTGTGATCAACCAGTTTATTCTAATTTTTGGTTTTTGGCGAAATTCATATTTTTTGTTTAATTTCTTTACTTTAGAAATATGCTTCATAGATTTTTCCTTAATTCGAACTCTAACTGCTGGCACACATCTTGATCACAAAGCAAGACAAACAAAATATCCTCTTGTCTGTCTTCTCCTATGCATAGGTAAATGCATTTATTTATCTACTCAAATATATATCCATTATGAATTGGCTGTGTAAATAATTTTTATAATTTACTTAGTGAGGTTCGTATGCATCTCAGACAGCATGTAAACACAAGACGCATATTAGCTGAACAAATTACGAATAAATTCACGATCTTTCCGGAAGCAATCATTAAAAAGACGACTGCGAATGAAGAACGTGGCTACATCAAGAGTCTCTTGGTACAAATACTTTTCGGTGAAAGACAGCAATTTTCACAAACATTAGAATTTGAAGAGACAGACTTTTCATAGTTTGTAATTATATCATATCAGATGATGCAGTCGCCTGTAGAAAACTGTAATGAACACCACAAATAGAAAATAGTCAAGCGAGAATTGTGGAAGCACAAGAATGATAATGTTGTGTAGATTACTTATTTACTACCATAAAATTAAGTGGAAAACAGTGCTAAACACATCTATCTATCTATCTATCTATCTATCTATCTATCTATCTATCTATCTATCTATCTCAGTCTGTTCATATCTATCTATCTATCTATATATCTATCTATCTATATATCTATCTATCTATCTATCTATCTATCTATCTATCTATCTATCTATCTATCTAAGTCTGTTCATATCTATCTATCTATCTATCTCAGTCTGTTTCTTTCTTTCTTTCTTTCTTTCTTTCTTTCTATCCCAGTCTCTTTCTTTCTTTCTTTCTTTCTTTCCCAGTCTGATGCTATCTATCTATCTATCTATCTATCTATCTATCTATCTATCTATCTATCTATCTATCTATTTCAGTCTGTTTGTTTGTTTGTTTGTTTGTTTGTTTCTATCTATCTATCTATCTATCTATCTATCTATCTATCTATCTATCTATCTATCTATCATTTGCCTCTTTGTCTGTCTTCCAGTACGGCGAATGTTACCGATCGCTTAGGTCAAAACACTGGAATTACCTTTTCTTTTAACACAACCCTTGCATTAACTTTTTAGAAAATATCTGAAAATCTTGCCTTTAAATCCCGTTTGAAATTTTCTCCGTAATTAGATGATCGAACAACATTGTTACAACATGTGTTGACAGGAATCTATATCTATAAAAGTGACGAGAGTGAACGTTGTGTAAGTATTTGTTTGTTTGATAGATACAACTTAGCGTCTACATTTTGCGGTCTAGCTCGACGGGAGTTGCTCTCAGATATAGATCAAAATTTTTGAACGCTAAACACCTTGAAATTTTTCAGAAAGCCAAAATTAGGTATCGAAAAATATATATTATCAACACACAAAGTCAGGGATTAGTTTATGTATTGATTATAATATAGAATCGATCACCCCAGTTTATATTATCTATATCTATATATGTTGACCCCTCTCCCACCCTAACCCAATAGAGACATTCTACATTGTTATCTATGTCTATAAAAGTGATGAGGGTGGACGTTGTGTAAGTATTTGCGATGTAAATTCATCATATGTTTTTTATTCTTATTATTCCTTAAACTTCCCTAGTGAAACCGGGCTAAACTGCGAGTACTGGATAAATCAAACTCCCTCATCTAACCAGTACCGAAGAATTTCTGTGTCTGATGCATGATATAGACTATTAATTCTCTATTTATTTTTTTTGTAGCGAAACCAACGTTTAAATTAATTTCACCAAGAAATTGAAGTTTTTTGCCTGATATGCCTTTGGCATTTATTTTTTTAGATCTGCATAATGCCGGTCTGCCAATTTGATTTCATATATCGGCATTAATAAATGTCGATGTATCAATTTCCATGTTTACTTTCGTGTCAATTAATCTGGCGTTTATAAATTTTCTTTCTCCTGCGACTTTTTCACACATGGTGTAACAAACCATATTTTTTTGTTTTCTTTTGACTTTTCTTTTCCAAAAGGACTTTTATGACCCTTATAACCAAAATTGAAGTATTTTTTATCTTTGAATGGACAATCCTTGTATAGATGTTTACTTAGTGAGCGAAGCTGCTATCTATTAACCATCACAGACAATCGCTCCTACCCTCCATTAGCATGGATCAGGCTAGTTTCCCTGAAAGCAAAACACTATGCCTCCACGGGTTAACTCTTACAAAAAGACCTCAAATGAAATCACTATACAAAATCCATAGCTAAATTCGCTGCTAAAAAGGTCGGTTCTCTGTGCAGGACCAGGAAATTTTTGCCGTCTGAAATCATCCTGCACATATATAAATCTACCATCCGCCTGTTCATTGAATACTGATGCTATATCTGTCCGGATGCTCCTGCTATCCACTTAGAGGTATTTGCCAAAATCCAACGGAGAATCTGTAATGTGATCGATTCTGAATTGGCAGCCCAGATACAGTCACTTTCTCACCGGCACAATGTGGCTTCCCTGTGTCACTTCTACAATTACTTTCATGGCTTCTGCTTCAATGAACTTAGCTCACCGTTACTCCTATATATAAATTTACTCGAGCTACAAGATTAGCAACTAGGTCCCACCGTTTTACTGTGAAACCAATAAAATGTAAACGTAAATTCTACTCCATCAGCTTCTGTTCTTGCATTTCCCGCCTGTAGAATTTCCTTCCGTTCACTTGCTTCCCCGACAGCGTCAGTCTCCAAGAATTTAAATGTAAAGTCAATAGTCATCTCCTATCTCACTAACCTGCACTCTCTCTCTCATTCTCCTTTTTCCTTCAACTTCACTCTCATCAGTATTCTCATCTTTCTCTTACCCACTACCTGATATCTCCTATAACCTGTCACTCTTTCTTATAACTTTATTCCTATATAATCCCCTCCACAACAGTGGCAGTAGAATGCCTTGCATGGGGCAATATGATTAAAAAAAATTCGACACTATTATAATGTAGGTATAAAGTGGGGGATCAACTCTAGATTACAATCAATATATAAACTGATTACTCACTTTATGGTCACAGTCATCCTTCTCATCCTACTCTTACTCACTTACTGACACCCCCTATAAACCTGTCACACTTTCTCATGACATTCCTCTTATGTAATCCCCTGCACAACAGTGGCAGTAAAATGCCTTGCTTGGGGCAATATGATTATAAAATCAAAAGATGCAACAGACCACAACCGTAGCATAGATTTATTTTAACTTTTTTACTTTGTGGTTTTACTTTTCTAATGCATGATATGCCCCGTTGCTCAATATTTGCGGTATATTTTTTTAAGTATACAGTTCTATAATATTCCTTAGCCAATTTTTGTAGAGTTATTTCCTGGTCTTGTTCAAACTTTGTTAAGAGTCTCGCGCGTGCGTCTGTTTCGCATGGTGATGTTAATCCTTGTACAAAAATTAAGCACTTGAACATATCCGTGCTTAATTCATTCAGTCCAAACTTTTCACACGTTTTCTTCACCATACTTGCGTACGTTGTTTAGTCTTCCTCATCGTGTTTTGAGAAATTTAAACAATGCCCTCGTGTGTTGAATAAAGAACTACGTTTTCCAAAAAGTTTAGACAATATCTGGATAGTTTCTTCAAACGTAATTTCTCCAGGTTATTTTGGTAGACTATAGTTTCTGTATGTTTCCTGTTCCGAATCACCAACATGACTTAATAGTAAACTAACTTTCTTATCGTCTGTCCAGTTCGAGCAGTCTTTAACAAATATCTCTTCAAACCTTCGATAATAAACATCAAATGTAATCCCTTTTCAGGTTTATAAGAAGAATTTCCAATTGATTTAAACACAATATCCTGGGAAATGCATCTGGTTTATCTTTTAGAACATTTTCAGTATATCAAGTTGCTTTTCTTGCCGTTTTTGAGCTAATTCTTGTTGTGTAAAAAATTCTTGTTGTTTAAAAAGTTAAAAAAAAAAGCATTTCTGAAAGCCCTCTTTTAAAAATCTGCTGTTGTTCCTGATTATTTCGAAATTGTCGCCAAACTGTTCGTTTTCGTCAGTATATCTGTACGAATGTTTTTGGGCAAAACTGCTGTCCGAGTTTTTGTCGTCAAATCTGTTATAGATTTGCTTGTTTAAAATCTACGTCGCGAAATCTGTTTTATATAGATTTTGATAGTTATATCTTGTCGCCAGTCTGTTTTTTCCGACGTAAGTTTTTTTTTCGACATACTGGTTTCGCCAGTCGAAAAAACAAATCTTTGTCCACCATTACTATAATATATAGTGAATTTTCTTTGTCGCCAATCTGTTGTATCGCCGAAGTAGCAGGACGATACCCAAAAGATGCGTGTTGAGTATCTACAGCACAATATATGTGCTAAGGGATATTAAGACAAATAAGACAAACACCAGAAGACAGAACAACAAATAGTACAAGAGAGGAGAGATTAAGTCATTAGACTCGCAGAGAGCACAGTTCGATACTAATCGTCAATGACACTCCGTAATCCCCAGACTGCTATAAGTTTTTATTCTTTTAGATACCACGGTCCACAGACTCTTTCATTCTTGAGAGTGACAGAGGGGTGTTAGCTGCTCTGCAACAGCGTGAAATACTTATGACACTTAAATAACTGAATGATCTATCTATCCATCTGCTTTCTTATACCCTTTTTCTCTTTTTTTTCTAATGTGCTCTTGTGGTGCAGCGCATATCGGCCCCGAAGGAGAAATCGAGGAGCCGAGTTCGAATTCCAATTGAATTACTTGTATTCACTTATGCACAAATTCCCTGTGAAAATGTACTAATTCTCCAGCTATGCGTTATATAACAGATCAGATTAGGTTCTATAGCCTTGGTTGTCAATCAGTTTGCCGCAAAAAGTAATGGCAACCTACTGCAGGAAAATCTTCTACCTAGACATAATCACCCAATCGTGTATCACGTATGGCACTTACCAATTTCTAATTTACTTTTCCATCTATTCTTCCGTTTTTTTCTTATTCATTTCTAAATATCTAAAAAAAAATCTCATCTTCTTTCCTTTTTTATTTTCTATTTGTCAAGAGAATTATGGTTTCCACAGTGATGTGTCCAATCCATTTTGTAATCAAAAGACCATAATGTCACTTTATGTGATGCACTGCAATGAACCGTAAGCCCAGAAAACATGTGGGGGAGTGCAGAACTTATCACAACCGTCGAGGTGAGATGCGCTTTGTACAAAATGTAACGTCTTTTCATCGCAGCAGAGATAGCATATTAATAAATTAGTCTGGGATGTTGTGTACGCATGCGCACAGCTTACATTATTTCCCCATCCTTTCACGATTAACATGTCTACAGGTGTTTGACTTGCTTCGAATCTAATTTTTTTGCATACATCCCACCTGATCAAACCCCCGCCAAAAAAACAAAAAAACAAAAAAAAAAACAAACTCACAAACGTAAGATACTTCCCACTATTTGGAAGCTGGTTACAATATAAGCTTCCGATTAATTTTTTTTTTCATCTGATCTTTAATTTGATGTAAACGAACCTTACTAAATATCAGGACAGAAACGATTGTAGTACAAACTTTGCCGCTGTTTATGTGAGCTGTACATATTTTGAATCAGATGTAATACTTTGTAGGAAATTGTAAAAACTAATTACTAGAAGTACTATTGTCATAGTTAATTAACCAAACACGAAGATGATCAGTAAGTATGAGTATATACGAGGGTCATTCAATAAAAAAGGTGAAGTTTTAGGTATAAGGACTTCTAATACAAATACAAGCTTACTTTTTTTATTTTTTAATCTAGTATCCCACCAGTGTCACACACTTTTCCCATCTGTGCACAAGCTTCCGTATTCCCTCAGCGTAAAAATCTTAGGACTGATATCTCAGCCAATCGTTCACAGCACTTTTGACTTCATCGTCACTTTCAAACTTCGTGCCACTCGTGAACGCTTTCAAGGGACCAGACAGGTGAAAGTCTGAATGGGCAAGATCTGGGCTGTAAGGGAGATGAAGGAGCAGTTCCTAGCCCAGTTCATTGATGGTCTGCACCGTTTCGGCACCTTTCGCACCTACCGGCAGCTGATCTTCGAGTAAGCAAGGTCATCATGGACAATTTTGTGTGCTGTCCAAACGGATAGGCTCAATGACCTTGCAATGTAATCCACTGTCACCCATTTGTCAGATTGAATAAGGTCACTGACTGATTCGATCACCTCAGGAGACCTCACTTCTGTAAGCCTCCCAGGCCTGTCTTCATGCCCAACACTACTCCGTCCTTCTTTAAACAATTTAGCTCACTTTTTTGGCTGAAACATGTAGTACCATACACAGCTGACATTCTCCTATGAATTTCAACTGGTTTTCACCCTTCAGCAACCAAAAACTTGATAACTGACCTCTGTTCAATCTTGGAACATACTTCTTGGTCGGCCATCTTTGTTAAGCTTTAAAACTCTCAAAGTTTTTTGTTCAATCTGCACAAAAAATTAAATCCTTTTGAAAAAGAAGTAAAGGAAAAAAATAAAAAAAGTAAACTTCTATCTGTATTAGAAGTACTCATACCGAAAAATCCACCTTATTTATTGAATAACCCTCGTATATGTATAAGTATATATATGCATCATAGATTCATAAAAAGTTTTTTTTATTTAATCATTTCATTCTAAGCAAGGCGATAATGCCACAAAGACGCATGAGCTATTGGCAATGAAAGAAAATGAAAAGATTTTAGAACTAACTGGAAACCTAATCAGAAACAAGAAACAGTGAATAAACCTATATACCTGTTCGATAGACTGGGAAGGAGTGTGAACTAAGCGACAGGAGATTCTAGGTAGGTAGATAAATAAATGGGTAGGACAGAAGAGCTGATATTAGCAAAGATGTATACAGTATTCCCTCGCCAACAGATATATGGAGCCATAAACGTTGATGTCATGATTTTTAACTCATTTCTTCACCCTGTGATATCACTTAGTACAGATATAGATGGATCTTCGTATTGTGTCTGCTTCTTCTTGAGAGTAGGTACAAAATCATACACAACGTGTTTTACGAACATTTACGTGGGTGTTGCCCAGGTAATTTTCAAATATTCATAGTCTTTAATTTAGCTGTTTGTTGTTAGCTAGGGCAAGAAGTTGATTATAACGTCTCCTCACTCCACAAAAAATAAACAAAAAAGAAAAAAAAACAAAAACACTGTTCTCTCTTAATCATATAAACGAAACGTTTTAAGCTTTCATTAGCATGGCTGATGCTACCCTCCAGGAAAGAAATTCACTGCACCTAACTAATCTCACATCCTTTACCTACGATCAAAAATATAAATGTGACCTCAATCACCATCTTTTATCTTCCTGAATACTGTTTCTTGCTTGGCTTTTCCTCATTTCTCTTCCCTAAAGTCTTCTCATTCTCTTTCATTCCATGTAAACTTCTGCGTCGTACTGCCATTATTGCCCTACTTGGGATGAAATGATTAAAAATACTGAGATAGATAGATAGATAGATAGATAGATAGATAGATAGATCTAAATACTGAAGCAGACAGACTGACAGATAGATAGATAGATAGATAGATAGATAGATAGATAGATAGATAGATAGATAAATAGATAGATAGATAGATAGATAGATCAAAAGAGTGAAGCAGACAGACTGATAGATAGATAGATAGATAGATAGATAGATAGATAGATCAAAAGACGAAAGGAGACTGACAGACAGACAGACAGACAGACAGATAGATAGATAGATAGATAGATAGATAGATAGATAGATAGATGATAGACAAAAGAGTGAAGTAGACAGACTAGATAGATAGATAGATAGATAGATAGATAGATAGATAGATAGATAGATCAAAAGAGTGAAGTAGACAGACTGACAGATAGATAGATAGATAGATAGATAGATAGATAGACTGAAGCAGACAGCCTGACAGACAGACAGACAGACAGATAGATAGATAGATAGATAGATAGATAGATAGATAGATCAAAAGACTGAAGTAAACAGACTGACAGATAGATAGATAGATAGATAGATAGATAGATAGATAGATAGATAGATAGATAGACTGAAGCAGACAGCCTGGCAGATAGATAGATAGATAGATAGATAGATAGATAGATAGATAGATATGAACAGACTGAGATAGATAGGTAGATAGATAGATAGATAAAGTGGTAAGGAGAAGAAAGAAAAGAATAGAATGGAGAGAGATAACGTGTGTATTTCTCTGAAAAGAACTGAAGCAAAAGAGAAAGGAAAAATAATGAAAAAAGGTTAGTAAGTAAAAACTGGGATAGACTGATAGACAAAAGAAAAAATGTAGCTGGTAATAAAAGAGAAAAAAATCAGAAAAAAGAACAAATATTAAAAGAAGATTGATATTTAGAAACAGAAAGGTGAGAAAGAAATTCATAACGGAATTGGAAGAGAGAGAAGGGAAAATAGAGAGTGATACAGAGAAGAGGAATAAAATGATGACGTCATAGAGCGAATTAAAACAAGAATAGTGATATATATATATATATATATATATATTATATATATATATATATATAGAGAGAGAGAGAGATATGTCTAGCCGCACTGATGAGCTGTGATACATCGAAACGGGCTTGTATGTGG
Organism: Ascarosepion bandense; assembly: GCA_037127315.1. Classification (NCBI taxonomy): domain Eukaryota; kingdom Metazoa; phylum Mollusca; class Cephalopoda; order Sepiida; family Sepiidae; genus Ascarosepion; species Ascarosepion bandense. The sequence goes on along the minus strand of JBBBDQ010001511.1, from coordinate 2,147,287 downwards.
ATGACTAATATATATATATATATATATATATATATATATAAACTTATTTGTAAATGGAACTTTGTCTCTTTGTGTGTATGTGTCTCTGTGTGTGTGTGTGTATCCGTTATATATAGACTCCGAAATGGCAGAACCGATTTTCTTGAAAATTTACACAGTTGTACTATAAGTGTTCTTAGCTAGATTTTGTGTCGAGGTACCCCCGATAAATATCGATAATCGAAAAAATAAGGTTATAGAAGGAATGGTCTGATTTTAATCAAATTTGATAAACTCACAGACAAAGACGTAAGAAACGATATTCAGAAGTTTCAAGGTTGCAGTTCTTACAATAGTGCAGAAAATCAAGAATATATATATATATATATATATAAAAGGCAAGATGTTTGTGTGTGTGTCTGTTTATCTGCCTGTATGTCTGTATTTTTTCAGCCTTTTTATTTTAGTTTTTGCTTCGGGACTTGCTCTAAGTAGGTATAATTGTAGTTCTTAGTCTCAGCCATGATACCATTTACTCAGAGGATTTATTTAGCCTTCAAAATTCAGTTTAAAACGAAAAAAACTTATTTGATATCGATACCAGGAAATCAAAATTTGACTTAGATCCGTTCATTTTTTCTTCAGTCTACGGTTTCGCTTTAACTGGAAACAACTATTGCTTTTTAGTCTTTCGTGCCAACGCCCAAAGAGTCTGAGCTCCAGGACCATGGATTAGTTTTAAAGCTTTCATTACACCCAAGCAACGCCGGGCTATATTGCTAGTATATATATATATATATATATATATATATATATATATATATATAAAGATGGAAGGTAAAATGTCTAAGAAAAGTGAGAAATAGGAGAAAAAATTAAGTCAGATGTTATGGAGAGAGAAGGTAAGTGAGATAGGAAGAGATAAATGAGAGGGAGACAGCTAGTCAGAAAGAAGTAATGAGAGGTAAAACTGATTAACAGTGAGAGAAAGAAAGAGAGAGAGAGAGAGAGAGAGAGAAGAGATAGTAAAGGAAGGAAAAAGTGAAAGAGGAAAAGAATATAAGAGAGAAGATTTTGAAGGAGAGAAAAGACTACAATGAAAGAGGAAAGACTGAGTTTAAGGTGAGGTTTTAAGTTATTTTTTAAAGTTCAGTTATAGTGAGAAGGTTGATTTATTTACATTTTGATGTAAATTAATTTTTTTATTTTTATTTTTAGAAAACTGAAGATGTCTTCCAGTTTTGTATTCAAAAATGTATTGCTCGTAATAATTTTTTCCTTCAAAAATGTATTATGGCAATAATTTTTTTTTCTTTCAAAAATGTGTTATGGTAATAATTTTTTTCTTCAAAAATGTATATTTTTTCTATAAACATATATTTTTATGTATATATTTTTATAAACGTGTATTTTTTTGTTTTAACCCCAGTTTGGGGGTTAACTATTTGCCCATAGTTGAGACCCTAACAGGTGCTATCATACCGGGTCAGGGTGGACCTGGAAACAACAGCAATTAAGAGGTTGTCCCATGCTCCTCCCAATCTCCCAATCAGAGGCCTTACTGCCATATACAGTTTGCCAGCATACCCAGGACTGAGATGTAATATGTGTGAGGGAAGAAATATTGAGGGACAGAATGAAGGCGGAGGAAATAGAGAAAATGTGGATATGATAGGGGAAATGTGACAAAGAGAAAAAATAGAGAAAGCACAGTGAAAGAGGAAGGGAGGAGAAAAACGAGAAGGAGAAGTAAAAAGCTAGAAGAGAGAGACAGAGTAATAAGTGTTGAGTAAGGTGAAGGTGAGAGAGGAAATAAGATAAAGAAAATTGTGAGAAAAAGAAAGAAAAGGGAAGTAAGAGAGAGTAGAGAAAGCTAAAAAGAGAGAGGGAAAAACGTGATAAAAGAGATAAGGAATAAAGGAAGAAAATGAGTAAGAGAGACAAATTGGGAAAGGTGGGAAGAGAGAAGTAAAAGAAAGAAAGAAGTGTAGAAAAAGGCGAGGGAAAAAGACATACAAGTGAATAGAAAGCGAGTAAGAGAGAAAGCGAGAAAATTGAAAAAAATGGAAGAGTTAGTAAAAAATGAGACTGAAAGAAGAAGAAGAAGAAAAAAGAAGTACAAAAAGAAGTAAAAGAAAAAGAGGAAGAAGAGGAGGAAAGAGAAGAGGAAGAAGAAGAAGAGGAAAAAGAAGAAAAAAGAAGACAAGAAGAAAAAGAAGAAGAAGAAGATGAAAACGAAGAAGAGAAAGAAGAAGAAGAAAAAGAAAAAGAAGAAAGAAGAAGAGAAAAAATGAGAAAAACAGGAAAAAGAAGAAGAAGAGGAAAACGAAGAAGTGGAAGAAGAAGAAGAAAAGGAAGAAGAAGACGAGGAAAAAGAAGAAGAGGAAAAAGATAAAGAGAAAGAAGAAGAAGAAAAAGAAGAAGAAGAGCAAAAAGAAGAAGAGAAAAGAAGAAAATAATAATAATAATCATAATAATAATAATAACTAAAAGAGACTATATGATACATTATTTATACTGTTCGGACGGTTGTCCTCACCTTAATGACCATGTTTACGATGTTTCTGTCGTTCTGCACTCCAGCCTTCATCAGGTGCTAAAAATTTTGAACCGAACCATTTATTTCGATCATTGTGGTATATTATTCTCATTTCATGAACGATGCCACTTTCAGATACCATGTAGTTATCTCCCTTTAACTCAAGTTATTTTCCTCACTACTTTAGCCAGTTATTGAACTCACAACAAACACGCTAACAAAAATGAGGACAACAGTCCGAACAGTGTAAATACTATCTCATCTCAGAAGTATAGACAAAGACTATGTGATAATATCCGGAGCTAACATTCATCTCACATGACACTAGCGAGTTCGTTAAACAGGTACAAATAAATGGTTTTATGTTTACACAAACAATCTTTCATACTTTCCCGAAATATAAATTTCGAAAATAACGTCCACATATAAAGGTACTGCACATGTATACGCACACCTGTACATCCAGCCATTTTCATGACATACCTGTGCCATTACACTTTAAAGTCAGACACGCACGAGCTCACACAAAGAAACCTGAATCTGGCGTCTGTTATCAATGCTTCAATTTTCACTAAGTAACAAACGAACAAAAACCGCACGCATCCCTTACCCTTCCCGCCAATCTTACCTATCTCCTTCCTTCCTTCATTCCTTCCTACCTTCCTTCCTTCAATGGATCTGCATATGCTTTTGCAATTATCGCACCTAACTCCTCAACATTACTTCGCATCTATCTATCTATCTATCTATCTATCTATCTATCTATCTATCTATCTATCTATCTAAGTCTATTAATATCTATATTATGTAATTTATATATGTCTGTTTAAATATATGTATAAATATACACACGCCTATCTATCTATCTATCTATCTATCTATCTATCTATCTATCTATATAATACCTGTATATATATCTCGGAAACAATCGATATATAATTCCCTTCTAACTTATATTTCTGTACATACACATCTATCTATCTATCTATCTATCTATCTATCTATCTATCTATCTATCTATCTATCTATCTAAGTCTGTCAATATTTATATTGCATAATTTATATATTGTCAGTCAGTTAAATGCCATACGTGATACACGCTTTGGCGATCATGTCTTGAAAGAGACAAGACTGACCGGGCAGAAAGTTATCCCGCTGTATGTTGCCATTACTTTTTGTGGTACAATGGTTGCCAAACAACGCTATAGAACACAATCTACCCTGTTATTTAACCTATAACTGAAGGGAAAAGGTGGATTAATATGTTTCCCAAGGGTGTTTGCGCGTAAGTGAATGCAAGGAATTCAGCTAGAATTCGAACTCGGCAATTTATATATTAGTCTGTTCAAATATATATATATATATATATATATATATATATATATATATAAAATATATAGATTTATATATATATATATATATATATATATATATATATATGTGTGTGTGTGTGTGTGTGTGTGTGTGTGTGTAAATAACCTATATCTTCGAGACTATCAATGTTTCATCCCGTTTAAATTTATATTTCTGTATATACACATCTATCTATCTATCTATCTATCTATCTATCTATCTATCTATCTATCTAAGTCTGTTAATATCTATATTATGTAATTTATATATTTCTGTTTAAATATATGTATAAATATATGTATAAATATACACTATACAAACGGCTGTATATATATATATATATATATATCTTCGACACTATAGACGTATCATTCCGTTCAAATCTATATTTCTGTTTATACATATCTATCTATCTATCTATCTATCTATCTATCTATCTATCTATCTATCAGTACCAGTAATATCGTTGAGTGCTTGCTTACGCAGTTAGTGGTCAATAATTGATTCCATGCGTAAGTTAAAGTACTGAATCTTGATTTTTGAGAGTCGCTTGCCATCCTTGCATCACAATCTTCTCTATTTCCAAGCAGTCAATATATTTGTCTCTGTCCTACCTATTGAATCGTCACAGTAGATATATATATATATATCCTTATATCCTAGACGAGTTAAAAATGTCAATATATGCAGCTGCACTTTGATGTCGATATTCATTTTTCACTAATTTTTCTTTCATTCTATTACACTTACATTTCCAGCTATGATTTGGTCTTGTATTTCATTTCCTTCGGAGCCAATCTGACATGGAAACATTTTTATCTTATTGTTTTAAAATATAAAATGAACCGAAATATTTGACTGTTTATCTTTCGCAGGGGTTTATATTAATTTAATCCTGATTATTCAGGGCGGTTGACACATCATCTGTTCACCTCAAGGTGTTTATTTCTTAGGCTGTCACACACACACACACACACACACACACACACACAGAGTCTCTCACTCACTCACTCACTCACTCTTTCTCTCTCTCTCTCTCTCTCTCTCTCTCTCTCTATCTATCTATATATATATATATATATCCATTTTCCATTGCTTTCTTTCTTGACCGGTTTGATGGCTTGTATATATTGATAAGATTTTCATCAATTACCAGTCTACTTGCCCAGTTCTTGATTCCACTCTCGTTTCTACCCCTCCCTTCCTCCTCTTTCCCCTCTCTCTCTCTATATATATATGTGTGTACTTTATCTATCTATCTATCTGTCTATCTATCTATCTATCTATCTATCTATCTATCTCACCCCTTATCTTACAACCGAACCATCCTTTTTCAAAGGTAAATAAATTAATAAATAATAATAATAATAATAATAATAATAATAATAATAAATCTCTGTCGTCTACGTCATCATCATCAACATCATCATCATCGTCCGCTGCAATAGCAACAACGTGACAGTAGCAACAAGATATATCAATCATCAATGAGCACTAACAGCAGCGGTAGCTCTGATAGCACAAGCAACAGCATTAGCAATACTAGTGGCAGATGCAGTAACAAACATCAACAACAGGAAGAGCCGAGCCAGAAGTAGTAGCAACAAGAGCCGAGCTCTCTGGAAGAAGGTAGTCGTAAAGGCCTTCCTATGCACTTCATCGTTTCTTTTTTTCTATCTTTTTCCTTACATTTGTCTCTTTCTTTATAACTCGCCTGCTTTGCAATCAGGCACGACGCGTGAGATACTGTCTTCGGCATGGGACAAACGCTGTCAGCTCGTTGGGATTAATTCAGGCAAAAACGTGTCGAACGCAAGGAACGTGTTACTTAAATTGCGTACAGGGATACATACATATTTGTATCTATATGTCTATAGGGATGAATCCCGTCATACGCACACCTATACCAGGGCATTCATATAATATGTAGCCATACATTGAGGTGTGTATTATTTGGTGTATTTACGGACGCTGTGGGGTTACAATGGATTTATCACGTAACCGTTTGTACAAGAACAATGAATGAGATTTCTGAGGAGTTCGCTGATGTGATCTTGTTACCGTAATTTCATACCTGGAACAAAAAAAAAGTAGAAAAATTGTAAACGTCTTTACCTGCATATATATTTATATACATAAACACCTTACATAAAAAATATACAAAGAGAAAATATCGATATATCTCTAGCTGCGTAAGGTGAATTTCTACATACATACATAAATACATACATACATATATATATATATATATATATATATATATATACATATATATATATATAAATACAAATATATATATATATAAATAGATATATACATATATGTATATATATACATATACACATATACACTCATATGTATAAACACGCGCATATAAATACGGAGATGAAACCTATGCACGTAAAAGCCTATTTTATAATTTTATCTCTTTTGGTTTTATTACCAAAGCAAGGTAAGTTTACACTTTTGCTTTCTGTGTGTTTGTACAGGCAGGCAGATTTTTTGTGGGATCAGCTGGTGATGCCACTTGACATACTATCAGTTTGAACTCAATTTTTGTCTCATTAATCTTGGCATATTTATTCGGGCGGGTGCATCGTCATCTGCGGCCAACAAGTTAGAGAGAGATTCATTCTGATTGAATGACTGATTTACTAGTAGTAAAGAGCTTTCTAAGTAATTTTTAATGACATCGAAATGAACAAATATGCACCCAAATAACTCTTCCTTTCATCAGATCTATCTATCTATCTATCTATCTATCTATCTATCTATCTATCTATCTATGGTCATGTGTGTGTTTCTATCTATCTATCTATCTATCTATCTATCTATCTATCTATCTATCTATCTATCTATCTAGTCTGTTCTATCTATCTATCTATCTATCTATCTATCTATCTATTCTCAGTCTGTTCATATATCTATCTATCTATCTATCTATCTATCTATCTATCTATCTATCTATGGCCATGTGTGTGTTTCTATCTATCTATCTATCTATCTATCTATCTATCTATCTATCTATCTATTCTCAGTCTGTTCATATCTATCTATCTATCTATCTATCTATCTATCTATCTATCTATCTATTCTCAGTCTGTTCATATCTATCTATCTATCTATCTATCTATCTATCATCTATCTATCTATCCACTATACATACATTCATGTATATATATATATATATACACGTTTCTTAACAATGAGAAATATATATATATATGTACTTATTCGATTCCAAAAATTTCAATTCAAAATTATCTCGCTACAAAAATGATCTATCTAAACACACACACACACACACACACACACACACACACATTCAGATATTTTTATAAACTATTCTAAATTTTTTTAGCGCAAAAATAATCTATCTATTTATCTATGTCACGTCATTTTTTTTTTACATCATCCTCGATGTCCATTCGTAAGTCAATCAGTTGTACATCTACCGATGTATTTAAAGTAATTCCCATCAAATGTGTCTCCATGCGCACAGGCACATGTGCTGGTCGCTGGTTGTGCGTATCTTAAACTGTACCATGAGACTTAGGTCTTCATATTGTCTCTGGTTTCGAAGCACCAACTATACAAATATTTTACACCATCGACAAAACAATTGAAGCGAATGCTCATATTGTAAAGAATGGTTTTCACTAGTGGGGCGACGTTTCTTTCTCGCTGAAATAATAATAATAATAATAATAATATGGTAAAGATATCATCCTGAATCAGAAATTGCTATTCTTCGGGACTTTACCATTCATGCAATACTTACAGATATCCAAAGGTTAACAGATTAGTCACAATTTTTAATCATTACAAAAAAATGATTTGTCATACACAAAGAAGTGTCAATAGATAAAAACGCATATGTTGAAGAATGTGGCAAAATAAGTACACACACACACACACACACACACACACACACACACACACACACACACACACACACAGACATATATATATACATATACATATATATATGTCATCAGGTGCATTTCATTTTGAAATATGCACCTGACGATTGAATAACGCTTGAAACGCCGAGTTGTGCCATCGACGTAAGACTATGTATAATTATTAATATATATATATATATATATATATATATATATATATATATATATAATCATAGCTCTGCTCATAGATTGAGCACTGTTTTATTAACACATAACTAATAATACAATACATATATGCACCCTTATATGTATATTCATTAATTCCACTCACACTATATATATATATATATATATATATCCCTCTCTCGCTATATATATATATATATATATACTATGTGATTGAAACTGAAAATGTTCTTCCTATAATAACTGGGTAAGATCAAGAAAGGTACACGATTCTCTGCTTTGCTCTTGTTTAGAAGAGTTTCGAAATATTGCATTGCGTGGAATGACTCATCTATTCAAGATTATTTTATCAATGGAAAGTAAACAAACACATTTATATGTTAAGTATCACTTAACATTAGAAACATTGCCTTACTGTTTGCGTCGGGTACCCGATAATGAATTATATTGAAAGGAAATCAAATATCTATAATATACCTTTTCTGCTATACGATTCAGGGTTTCGAGTTGAGTGCTGTCCTGCTTTTAGTGCATTTGCCCCAACAAGGCTACAGAACTGAGTCAACTCAGCACATTTATCCAAGAGCCGGGGCCTGTAAATCTATCTATCTATCTATCTATCTATCTATCTATCTATCTATCTATCTATCAAGAGAGAGATAGAGATACAGGGAGATAGGGAGGGAGAAATAGTATTCACACATAAATCTAATATGCTTAACTTTTTTCTTTCTGATGATGCTTTAATGAATGTGTATAATGCACACACACACACACACACACACACACACACACATATATATATATATATATATATAGAGAGAGAGAGATAGCGAGAGAGAGAAAGAGAGATAGCGAGAGACAGAAAGAAAGAAAGAAAGAAAGAAAGAAAGAAAGAGGAGGAGAGAGTGCGTACATTTATTATATATATATGCAACATTTTACAGAGAGAATATGTCTGTGAATACAGACACAAATGGGGAACTTTTGTTTGTCGGGGCGTCTTGTCCCCTTAGACAACAAAACGCATCTGTTCAGATAAGTCTTCTTTATATATATATATATGCATGTATATGGTTAAGGTTTTTATGTAATTTTTCATGTGATCTTACAATTTGTTTAGGACATGAATCATATAAAATTTGTTCGAATGTTTTCATTTTCAAAACGTTATCAACTATGAACACACTAACAACGTGCATACCGTGTTCGGAACATGAAAATACACACTACTCTGCAAGCATACATGACACTACATATATTTAGTTACACGTAAAATTAAATTCATTCTCAAAAATGCTTACAAGTATTATCGAAAGCGCTCGGAAAAACAAAACATTCAGACAATTTTTGTATAATTTATGTTCTGAAAAACAAAAGGAAAAAGAAGAAAACGACATAAGTTTACATGAAAAGTTACATAAAAAAGAATCTAACGATAATACCTTGCCCGTCATTTTTAATAAAACCTGCATAAAAAAGAGATTGCTGACCAAATATGTTTCGAGATAGATTCTCTTCATCAGGCAACGTTGGATGGTGGTTGTGAAAATGACTTACATTTCTTTAATTCATAATTATATGATTATATTAAACTCTATAATATTCATTATATTGAGTAATATTTATAATAAAATAAATGCCGGGGTACTCAAAATAGTAAAATATTGGGTCCTCTTTACCTGGATATATGAATAAGGGTAAGAACAAATTGAGTAAAAATTGACAGTTCGTATAAATGAATATAATAAAAGCATTTTACATTGCTACACAAAAGTCTTCATGTTTCAATACTATGAATTGTACTTTGTAAGGCAATTGTTGGTAACTAGTATCAACCATTGCCTGGCGACGTATCATTAATAGTATTGAAACATGAAAGGTTTTCTTTTGGTTGTATGGCAGATCAACCTCGGCGGGTCATCTATTGCCAACTAAACTTTATTTATTGCTGGTAATACCTTTTTTGTTTCAACAATTTATTGTTGTTTATATAAAAATTTGTGTCTAGTAATACATTTTTCATTTGGAGCATCAAGATTCATTGGGATTTGTTTTTAAAGGCAGGGTCCCCAATCCTACCCTTGTTATTTAACCCATAACTGGAGGGTAGGGAGGGATTAATGCCTTTCCCAAGGGAACCAGTGCTTAAGTGAATGGAGAGTATTCAACTCGAATTCGAACTCGGCTCACCGATTTCTCTTTCCGAGCCAATATCCACTGCACCACAACGCACATCCGTCACTATACGCTTACACCACCTGGTATTCCCAAGTGGCCACCCATCTAAGTACTGACCTGGCTCAACGCTGCTTAACTTCGGTGATCGAGCGAGAACAGGTGTATTCAACGTGATAGGCTGTAAGCCTGAAAATAGCGATGTAAAATGTTATATTATAATCATTTGTAATGCAAATAATAATAATAATAAAAATAATAATAAAAAATGGAACAAAACAACACATTGAAAGAATCCCTGGAAACCCCAGCTTAAAGAGATATACAAAAAATTGTCTTGTTAAGTACAGCCCACACACTAAGGAGAACTTTGTCTATGTAACTCTAGGGATGATGGGGAAGATAGAAAAAAACATGGAATGGAGACATAGCAACACGACACGACCTGCCTTAGGTCTTCCCGCAGACTTGGTTGGTAGTGCAACCATAGCAGAAATCGAAATATGATGAAAAATGACATAATAATAATAATAATAATAATAATATATATATATATATATATATATATATATATATATATATATATATATATGGTGTTCTTAATGAATTTTCTTTCTATCACAATTTGAATCCTGGTTTTATTCAGAATTTGGTGAGTTTTTTGTCAGACATAAAATAGCTGCTTGTTTATATATTTACTTATACGCATTACTCTTCACTCTCCCAACTACCTTGGAAATTGTGATAATGAGAGGAGAGTGATTTGACAGACACTGTTATTCTCTTTCTTTTCCAATATATATAATGTGATGGGTAAATTGTCTCCACTTATATTTCTATTTTGGAAACGTTATTTTTGGCATTCGCGCAGGAAGCTTCAGTACGAAAATTTCAGTGTTTGGGTGTCAATCTGAGGACAGTGCAGAGGATTCGGAAAGAGTTCGATGAGCTTAATGGTGATTACTAATTTCAGTACCTCGGAAAACACTTTTATTGTTTTGACAAGAAAAGAACTGCCGAATTTGTTAATCAGTGCCTCACACTCAACACGGAAACATACATCAAGTGGCTTGAAGATGTAGTACTGTCCTGGGTCAAGAGGGTGGCTTTTGGAGGAATAAGAATCTTTACCAGGCCACATAAGCAGGATAACCCAGTCATGGCTGTCAGAGAATTTCTGCGACCACATCAACCCTTACATTTGACCACCTAATTCCCCAGCCTGGAACCCCGTTGATTATTAGCTCTGGGGCGCTGTTGAACGAGAAACCAACAAAACCTTTTGTAAAACCAAAGCTAAATTGAATGCAAGGATTATGGCAGCATTTACCAACTTAAACAAGGAGTCTTGTCCCAAAAGATTTGCAGAAGATTCTGAACTTCTCTGGAGACCGTGGTTGAAGCTAATGGCGATTTCATCAAATATATTTACTCTTTAGCATTTTAAGTTATTTTGTGTAATTTTTGTAAATATGTCTTTTAAAATGAGATGTCATCGTTATTTATATTTTTGTCTATTTTCCATAACAATTTATGCATCACACCCTGTAGAATGGCAAGGGCGAAATATTGGTGTCCAAATCTCATACCGATTCAACTGAACTCAGAGAGGTGTTATTATGACATTCCAAACGAACTATTGCGTCACATCTTCAGCAGAATTCGAACTTATTTCGTCTATTTTCTTGGCCGTGATCATAAACATTTAGCACCTCCACAAATTACTGCTCGCCCAGTGCAATTAAATGCCAACAAATCTATTTACCTGCTCGTTAAACGGCAATATTTTAATACTTATGAAATGTATTAGTTTTATTTTTGGCATGAGTAATATAGAATTTTATCTATGCTGTTAAAGTTAACGCCATTATCACTTGTAAGAAAAAGTATTATATTTAAGTAAAAGTAAGTGTACCCAAAGAAACCCAATGTGAGTCAAATAAGAAAAATATAATGCATTAATACACTGATATCTTCTAATTACAAATGAAATAGTCTATTGTTATCACAACACAATTGCTTATTGCCAAAACAGGAATAATGCTTACACTAAAATAATATCTATTTATTTAATAGGAGAGGTCAGGATGCGTAACCAATAAATATAGTGTGACATTGTTTTCTAAATCATAGAAGCGATCGGAAGTCGAGTTGAATTAATGATCGATCTATCTTGATAATTCGTTGACATAGTGGCCTAGACGGGCAACAACTTCTGACAAATTGATCATTTAAGTGTTTTTTCTCCGTTAATCATAAGTGGTCTGACAGTTATAGGAAAGATTGTTAAGATTTTCTACCAAAATTTTTCAGGCAAAGTATTTGTGAGCAGTGGCAGCCAGAATTCGAACACGAATCGCCAATTACAGTTTCCGTTCCAGGAACCATCGCGCCACCGTGTAAATAAGTACGAGTGTATTCTTTTATATATTTTTATTGTATGTGCATATGAGTTTTGGCAATAAGGAAGCCATTCATTCTCTCTCTCTCTTTCTATATATATATATATATATATATATATATATATATAAACACCCTGAATAAGCACTCTGGAAGGAGTGTAGACTTTGAAAAAACAGTAGTTTTTCTAGCATCTACGCATCGTTCATTCAGTTATGAATTACAACACTCTCAGCTATTGGTGTATGTTTACATGGTATACCACACGCTAAAATTCTACCTTCTTCTACCGAGCACCCATAGAGGTAGAATCGCCGACTGTTGTCAATTTGGTCGGGTTTCAATCCTGGCTAAAAATAATCAGATGTCAAACCGTACTGATGAACTGTGATACAGCAAAACAGATTGGTCTACGAATGAATATATATATATATATATATATATAAATATATATATATATGTGTGTGTGTGTGTGTGTGTGTGTGTTTATTTGTGCGTGTTCATGTGTGTGACTGTGACTATACAACAGCACTGATAAGAACATTCATATATGATACTAATAAACGCTTAAACATATCAAATACAACCTAAGTTTTTCACACACACACACACACACACACACACACACACACACACACACAGGCAAGTGCACACGCATTTACAGGTGAATATACACATGTACGATTAAATTATTTATCAATTGAAATTACGCATCTGGCAATGATATTTTCTTCTGGTTAGAAACGAAAATATCATTATCTTGTTCCCTTTAAAATCCAATTTAAACATTTGTGACGTCGGCATTGAGATCTCTTCTCCTTGTCCTCAGAAAAACTTAAAGGCTTGGTGGCAAAAAAAGAAAAAGATGAAAATAGATATAAATATAAGAAAAGCATAAACAGTCATTTTAGATTTATGACGCCTTTACAGCGTTGTGATTTGTATATATAAGCCGTACTGATGAGCTGTAATACAGCGAAACAGATCTGTCTGCGGATGACTATAGTATATATATATATATATATATATATATATATATATATATATATATAATGGCAGGACACTCGTATTCAAGGATACCGTCTACCAGTGCGGTTAGTTAATTCCCATTGCAGACGTTCGCTCAAGCACATTTGTATTTGTTAACCCCCATTAGAGCCTACGGAACAAGAAATCGGAGAACCGAGTTTGAATTCCAGTTGACTTCGTTGCATTCACTTACGCACAAATACCCCCTGGGAAACTTATGAATTTACTTCCAGTTATAGGTTAAATAGCCCGGACAAGTTGGGTTGTATAGCCCTGGATGACAACAATTCCACCGCAGAAAGTAATTTCAACCTACTGCGGAGAAATCTTCTGCCCTGTGTTTTGCGACATGATTGCCCAAAGCGTGTATCACGTATAGCATTAAACTAACTGACGCTTTCACCTTTTTCACCGATTAAAGTAGGTGAGGTTTTCTTGAACAATTTTTACTTTGGAGTGTGGCGCAATTCTACAGAGGAAATTATATATATATATAGTCATCCGCAGACAAATCTGTTTCGCTGTATCACAGCTCATCAGTACGGTTAGAAATCCGATTGCTTTTAACCCAGGATTGAAACCCGACCGAAATGGCGTCAGTCGCCGACTCTACCCATGGGCTATGGGCGTTCGGTGGAAGTAGGCAGACTTTTATGGTATTATGTATCATACGCTAGTAACTAGAGTGCTCTAATTCATTATTGAATGAGCGATGCGTAGATTCTAAAGTAGCTACTGTTTTTCAAAGTCTACCATTCTTCCAGAGTACTCAATCAGGGTGTGAGAGCGTAGTCATCAGCAAACAGATCTGTTTCCCTGTATCACAGCTCATCAGTACGGTTAGACATCCGATTGCTTTTACTCAGGATTGAAACCTGACGTCAGTCGGCGATTCTGTGGCGCACTCGGTAGAAGGAGGCAGATTTTTAGCGCGTGATTTGCTATGTAAACATACGCCAGTAGTTAGAGTATTCTGATTCATTACTGAATGAACGATATATATATATATATATATATAACCTTATTTATAAATGGAACTTTGTCTGGGTGTGTGTGTGTCTGTTTGTGTGTGTATCCGTTACCTATAGACTCCGAAACGGCTGAACCGTTTATATAAATCCGCAATTTTTATTTGAATCTCACTAAACTTCACACAAATATTCTTTCGGCTGTGTTTGAGCTCCAGCACCATGGATTAGTTTTAAAGTTTTCATTACACCCGAGCAACACCGGGCTATACTGCTCGTATATATATATATATTATTTATTCATAAATTATAACATGGATATGTTACAATATCACTACAAAAGTAGCCATTTTGTTTCAACACTTTTGTGTCTTTTCAAGTGAAAAACAATTTTTGTGTCTTTTGTGTCTTTTCACTTGAAAAGACACAAAAGTGTTGAAACAAAATGGCTATTATCATTCCTGCTATTTAACCTATAACTGGAGGGAATAAACGGATTAATACCTTGCCCAAGGGTATTTGCGCGTAAGTGTATGCAAGAAATTCAACTGGAATTAGAACTCGGATTCCCGATTTCTCGTTTCGAGCCGATATCCACTGCACCACAAGGCACATGAATAAATTTCTCTCTCTCGGTTTAATCAGGTATTGAACGATTATCATGCCTTACAGTCTGTTGTTTTTATTTACTTACGAATTTTCACATCTTCTTCTATGTGCTGCGTCCCTTCGGAATGTAGGCGATCATGTCCTTCCACATCACCCTATCCCTGGTAGTTCTTAACACGCTTTCTCTTGTTACCCCTCCCAATCCATTTGCTGAAGCCATCAAATATGTTACTCGTTGCTTTCTCCTGTCTTTCTTTCTCCTTAGTTGACCTGTGAGTATCAGATTCTCCAAACCCTCCTTCCTCAATACATATCCCAGAAACATTAGCTGTCTCTTCCTGGTGTTAAATATTAGTTTCCTTTTCGTTTCACTTCTTTCCCGAAACTCATCTTGCTCACTTGTTTGGTCCATGGTTTCCTCAGTATCCTTCTGTAGAAACCCATTTCACTAACCTCAAGTTTTTTATTCATTTTTGATGAGATTGTCCAGCATTATCTTCCACATTGAAAGACAGACATTATATAACAATCCAGTACGCTCTTCTTTATTTCCAGTGAAATTTTCCTGTCTCTCAATACTCTACTTAGCTTCTGGATGCATCTTTGGCCATGCCAATTCCACTATTTGATTCTAAAATTTACTAAATTTATTCTTGATTCCTTTTCTTATGGTTCTATCCCTTAATAACGTTTTTCTTTTCCATATTCCTTCATGTTTAGTAACCCCTTGTTTAGTGAAATAATTAAAAAAAAATTGTATACCACAAGGCCAGAAGAGAAGAAATGTATTACAGGGAGTTTTTGATTCAAGCCTGTCAATTTCAAAACTTCTGTTTGCCTGACATCCTGGCTTTGAATTGGTTTCGAACAATAACTTATGTTAACAGAAACTCCTTGCATTTTCATGTATTTGTTGAACCTGGGTGAGAAAATTATTTGTTTCTTTCTTTGTTCTTCAGGTTCCGCTTCGTTTCAAGCTGTAATTTCGGGTAATTAACACTGAGAGTAAAAGTTACATACAGGGTCAGATGAATTAATTTTCGTCTTAATTATTCAAAAATGAAAATAACGCTGGCATATTAACAGACCAAAATTACCAAAATTACACTAAACTATATTGAAATACGAAAGAGTAAATATATCCAATAAAATTGTCACTGGCTGCAACCACGGCCTTCAAATAATTTTGGAATTTTCCGCAACATTTCTGGACGGTCTCGTTATATAAGTTGGTGAATGCTGCCTTAATCCTTGCCTTCAGTTCATCTTTGGTATTACAAGAACTTTTGTTGCTCACTCGCTCAACTGAGCCCAACAGACAATAATCAAGGGGGTTGCAAACCCGAGTGTTAGGTGGTCATATGTAAGGGGTGATGTGATCGCTGAAATTGTGTGACTGCAATGACTGGTTTCTCCTGCTTTTTTTGCATGGGACAATGTACTGTTGCTTGATATAAGATATTCCAGAAGCCATCCTTTTGACACAGGGCAACACTACCCTGTCAAGGAACTTCTTAAGGTATACTTGTTAAGTCTAAGGCCCTGCAGGAAGATGAATGGAGATATAACGCCGTTATCACTAGTGATCACTCTAAACACCATGTTTACTGGATCCAAGTCTTTCCAAATCATCTCCACTGTTCTGAGATTGATATCCAAACTCCCTGAAATGTTCGTCTTGGAGTTTCCATCTCGAACGCCTAGCAGTTACAACATGCCGTTTCCAAATTTCTGGCCGGAGTGAATTGTGGCATTGTGCTCCTTTTCTCAAAGACGGTTGTCAACTAACTTTACTGCATGCGCAAAATTAAAAAAATTGTAAAATGTCAACACACCCATGTCACACACACCCAGGACAAGTTAAACACACACACACACACACACACACACACACACACACACACACAAATATATTTATATATATTAATCTATTGTAACAAAGTTGTTGAACTTGTAGGTTTCTTTTACCTGTAGTCATGCATTTACTTTTATAAAGAGTGCTCAATACAACGTAGAGTATTATATTGTAATGGTTGTTACAATGGTTTCTAAATTCATAGTATCACTACACAAAACTTTTCGTGTTTCGGAGCTGCTATGTGCGCTTCTCATCAGGTGATTAGTTGAAATGAAAATTTAAACAGTGAAAACGGTTTATTTATGTTGATATGATGTTTAAGTGAATGTGCGGTGGGACCTTATTCTGATTTAGTCGGCCATATTGTAGCCTTAGAGATATATCTTTGGATTAGGAGGGGTAGTTTAGTTTAAAACAGGTTCCTTATTTATTTTTTCTGGGTAGTTCTTATATTGGGATTTGTTTTTTTTAAGGACAGGTGGACATTTCTTTTTATTTTAGTCATCTATATATATAAAAGGCAATCTGTGAGTCCGTGTGTGACTGTTCCCTATGCACGCCTACATTTTTTAAGCTACACTATTCAAACTTTCTAGGGACATATATCTACAGAGAAGCCAGGTCGACACATACTTTTTGAGTCTAAGTTCAGCAATTTTCTCTTTCGAACTTTTGGCCAATAGAGCAGATTGTTTACATTTGCTCCGTAAAACATCTAAGATCTAAGATGGTTGCTAAATTATGTCACAGAAATCAAATCACACGTGTTAAACGCGACTAAAATATTTGAAAAAAAAAAATGAGACTTTATAATAATTTTAATTCCGACGTTTTAAAAATTCATTTGGTCAACAAAAAAAATGTGAATATTTTTACCCGTAATTTTGAAACAAAAGAAATTTAAAAAAAAATGTGTTATTTAAACAAAAACAAAATATATAAAAAAAAAAGTGGCATCGTCTCCGACTACTAAAATATTCTGAGTTCCACGCGCAACGCTTGGCTATGATGCTAGTATATATATATACTAATATTACAAATTTTAAAATATTACCATATATAATACTCTCAGTATCGAGAATTCTTAGTAAATCACTGCAAGCAGTGAACTGCTAACCCATTAGTTTGTAATAGTTCTAATATATATATATATATATATATATATACGACTGATATCGTCAACTATATTTTCATCCATTTTCAACACAGAGAGTTTATCTGTTTATATTCGGCTTCCTACCTTCTTATTCCCTTTCTGGTTTCTTTGTCATCAGACATTTCTGTCTCAGTTATCTTTACGCCTGCTAGCAATAAGAGTGTCACGGCAAAATTGCTCATATCTACAGGTTTAAGCATTTATAAATACATACATATGTATAAGTTCTAATAGCTTTCTGACTCCATCGGTCTGCCAGAGTTGCTAGACAGTTTCTTTTGTGCTTCTCCGCGACATTTCTATTGAGAAAACCTTAGCTATATTTTCTTAGGAGAGAGCGCATACACTGGCGTGATCAACAGTTACATTTTGACAAAGCCAGTACTCTCCAAATCCGGTCACGACGGCATGTAACTCAATTACATCCCCCCCACAATATATATATATATATGTTCCTAGTATGTAACTTACCCAGACAAAAAAAAAAAATGTGTCATATTATGACATATGACATAAAGCAACAAAGTTCAGTCAGTTAAGTGCCATACGCGATACACGCTTTGGGCGATCATGTCTCGAAAGAGACATGACTAACTGGGCAGAACATTATCCCGCAGTAGGTTGCCATTGCTTTCTCCGCTAGACAGGTTGCCAGCCATGGCTCTAGACCGCAATCCGTCCTATTATTTAACCCTTAACTGGAGGGAAGAGACGCATTAATACCTATCCCATGGGTATTTGTGTTTAAGTAATTGCAAGGAATTCAACTGGAATTCGAACTTGGCGCCCCGATTTGTCGCTCTGAGTCGATATCCACTGCACCACAACTTACATGATACACACAACCTAAATCTTCAGTTCAAACAAATTCTTACTTTTTATTGAGGAATAATGACACACCCACAATCATATTGTTTGACTTCCTCTAGCCACCCTTCCTTAATTTCTTAACCATTCATCCGTGCATGGAGTACTGCTGCCATGTATGGTCAGGTGCCTCCGCTGTTCACCTCGGTGTTCTTGACAAGCTCCAAAGGAGAATCAGTAATGTGATAGGTACTGACTTCGCGGCTCGACTACAGCCACTTTCCAACCGACGCGATGTGGCTTCCCTTTGTATGTTCTATAAATACTTTCATGGCTTCTGCTCCAATGAACTTAAGTCACTGGTGCCTCTGCAACAGGTGTTTACTCGTACAACCAGACTGGCAACTGGGTCTGATCCATTTACAGTGAGACTAACCAAATGCAGACGACAATTCTACTTCTGCAGCTTCTTTCCTCGCACTTCCCGCCTGTAGAACTCGCTTCCTTATTCTTGCTTTCCTGACGGCTACAACCTCCAGGAATTCAAATGCAAGGTCAATACTCATCTCTTAACCACTTGACTCTAGTTCTTTCCTCACCACCCTGTATATCCTTTCCTTTCTCTCCACCTCTGCAAATGTCATCACACCTGTATTCCCTCTCTTCTCTTGCTCCTTTCTAACTGGTTTATCCTTATCTTTACTCTCTTCTATTTAGTGTTCTTACTCTTATGTAGCCCCCTGCACATCAGTGGCGTTACCGCCTTGCCCAGGGTGATATGATTTTAAAAAATAAAGAACAACCATATACGTCATAGTACACCTTACACCTTAGAATTCCTTCGGCCAACACATTATCCAAGGCATTATTTGGGGCAAAATTTAAAAAAAAAACCAATTAAGGACACAGTAATATAATTCTATATCCTCCATGATTCGGCCATTGGACAACATTTGCTCGATTGTGCTTCTTGTTATGAGCACACATGTTTCACGATTCTGCACAGCACTTGTTCGTCATACCATCTTCGTGTTCTTGAGGATGTATACTTAAAAATTAACCGGCCCTGTCTGTGCAGAAAAAATGAGCACATTATTCGCTCCTTAATTTTGTTGGAGGGTTTGTGAGTTCCTTTTTGTTATTACTGTTGTGGAACTTTATGTTTACACCCTACTTCCATTTTAATGAAATTTTTATTAAGATTTGTTTTTAATCGAGTTCCAACTTTTCTTCTCAAATGTTCTATAACTGTGTCCTTGATTGTTTTTTTTTAACTCTTGCCAACGCACGCCTTTGATAATGTTTTGGCCGAAAGAACTCTAAAGGGTAATGTGATTAACTATTATCTCTTAAATATACTTCTTAAATTTTTAGAGTTCAATTTCTTATCTTTTCACCGTTAATATATAATATTTATTTTTATTTTTTGTTTTTTTCATTTTCTCCTATAATCTATTCTTTCTATTCTAAATTTATTCCTCTCTTCTTTCTTTTACTTCCCTTTTCGTTTAGGCTTTAAGAGATTTACCCTTTCTTTTTAACCCTATCTCTCTCTCTCTCTCCCTCTATCTCTCTCATTTAACCCACTTTCTTTACGTTTCAAATCTACAGGTCAGCAGTCGAACTGACATGCTGAATGTATCTTTAGATTTTAGTTGACATCCGCTCTTACGCGCGCTCTTTGATTATATTTTGTGTATATATATATATGCATATGTATGAATGTGTGTGTATTAGCCGAACTGATGTAACCATGTATTTTTTCTTAAATTTTCTTTTTTAAGGGAGCGACCTTTTGTTATTCGTTTTTTTCGTTCTTTGTGAATTATATTCGTGTAAAATCTTTTGTACAATAAAGAGGGAAGCTGATGATGGTTCGCTTGAAATAGGCCTACACTTCCGATTTACCATGAAATAACGTGTCTGCCTTAATTTTTCTTATATTTGCTCAATATGTATTTATATACGCATATATTTACAGCTCTCTTAGAGAGTTTTCCTACCACTGTATGTAAAAAATACTCCTTTGCATTCTTCTATATCTACACCGCATGCTGATATATATATATATATATATATATATATATATATATATATATATAATGAATTATATAAATTATTAGTTAGTTATTGCTCAGAGTCAAATTAGACCAGTGAGCAGTTGTATCAAAAGGTGCTCAATACATATATAATTTAAGGATTTTAAATAGTCTAATTTAAAATGTCAGACAATTAAGCTACCTTGGTTTCTTTGGAATCTTCAGGTGTTTTCTATTAAAATAGGGTGAATATAAAACGCCTGCAGATATCGAAAGGAATAAAAAACAAGGAATGAAAAAAACAAAAAACAAAAAATGCGAAATTAAAGTGTTCAACACTTAAATGATCTAAACCGAGCAAAAACAAAAAAAAAACAAAACAAAAAAAAAACATCGACACTAATCAAATAACACCAAATATATATATATATATATACAACATAGGACAGGCCAAGTTGTGACTCGAGTTTTTCGCGATCATCTATTCGATTTGTAACGACTCGGCATATATATATATATATATAAATAAATATATAGTAATTTTGTTATTACAGTGGTTTATATAAGCAATATATCGCTACAAAAAATTTGTCATATTTCAGAACAATATTGTTTTTCTTCAGATGATATTTTAAAAACAAAAGTATAAAATAAATTCTTTGTTATTCAGAAAGTTAAGGAAGCTTGGTTGGAGGAAGTTAAATGTATATATATATATATATATATATATATATATATATATATATATATATAGGACGGATTGGGGTCTATAGACTTGGCTGGCAACCTGTCTACCGCAGAAAGCAATGCCAACCAACTGCAGGATAATGTTCTGCCCAGTTAGTCAAGTCTCTTTTGAGACATGATCGCCCAAAGCGTGTATCGCGTATGGTAGTTAACTGATTGAAGTTTGTACCTCATCATTGCTCACATGCTCAATCCATGATATTCGCAGCATCCTTCTGTAGAGCCACATTTCAGTTGCTTCAAGTTTTTCTTTCATCTTTGATGATAATGTTCAGCATTCACGGCCATATTGAAGGACAGGCATCAAATAGCAATCCATTACTCTCTTACTATTCCAAAAAAGGAATTCCAAGAATGATTCCTTCAACGAAAACGACGTTGGATAAAAAGAGCGGTATCCGAAGAGGGAGTGAAGTAGATAAATGGCCGAATTGTTATATGTTGTAGTTTTCTCATGACATTAGTTCTATTACTTTTGCGTAGACCTTGTTTTCTTGAAATTTAACTAAATAACCTTTTTATCTAAATGCCCCACCATTGCTTCTCAAATGTTTTTTCTTCTTCTTCTTCTAAGATCTGTAATCTCTACAGAACCATTATTGATACTGGCAAATATAATGCCGTGATTTTCTATTTCTACAATTTTAAAATTGATAGTTGTCTTGTCACATAATGCTAGAAAGGTAAATAATAGTTATAGCAAAAATGCTAAGACTAATTTTATATATCTAAATCTATCTAAACTTATTTATAAATGGAACTTTGTCTGTGTGTGTGTGTGTCTGTGTGTGTGTCCGTTAGCTATAGTCTCCGAAACGGCTGAACCGATTTTCTTGAAAATTTGCACAGTTGTACTATAAGCGTCTGCGAGTGTTCTTAGCAAGGTGTTGTGTCGAGGTACCCCCGATAAATATCAAAAATCGATAATGGAAAAAATCGGATTATAGAAGGAGTGGTCCGATTTTAATCAAATTTGATACAGTTATAGACAAAGACATAAGAAACGATATTGAGAAGTTTCAAGGTTGCAGTTCTTACATTAGTGCAGAAAATCGATAATATATATATATATATATATATATATATATATATGTAAAAGGCAAGATGTTTGTGTGTGTGTCTGTTTATCTGCCTGTATGTCTGTATTTTTTTTTCAGTTCTTTTATTTAAGTTTTTGTTTTGGGTTTGGCTCTAAGTAGATATAATTGCAACGCAGGGCTATACTGCTAGTATTTTTTATAAACAAGCCCACACCCCCAATTTCAGCACGAGTAAAATAATGTGTGACACTGATGGGGGAATGTAATTCGAGACTCGGCCGATCCGGTTTGAACTTTGAATCAAAACGACCTGAACTGGATGGTTTAAACCTTGTGCGTATGGAATCTTGACAGGAAAAAATTTCTTTATCCAAATTTTGTTATAAGACCGAAAATCGAGCGAAAACAGTCAGTACGACTGAATTAGTAGAAGAATCACGAGCTCTGATTTGTTTTTTACCATAATATTCGCTATGTATATAAGCATGAAGTGTATATATATATATATATATATATATATATATATATATATATATTGTAACAAAGTTGTGGAACTCGTAGGTTTTTTAACCTGCTGTTCATGCATTTACTTTTATAGAGAGTGCTCAAAAATAACCTATACCGAAACCAAACATCCGTTTCTACGTACTTCTGGAAGCTAAAGGATTCAAAACAAAAACCCAAAGTAAAATGGAAAATCCTAGAAAAAAACTAGAACTTGCAACTCACTTGACGACATCTGCCCCTTATGTTTAAGTGAAAAGCTACACATCCTAAAGTACCCCAACGGTAGCGAACTATTAAACCGTAGAGACGAATTAGAAGCATTATGCAAACATCGCAAATATTTCTCTGTTTAAAATTTAAATAAACAAAAAAACACCCATCCCACAAGACCCCCCCCCAAAAAAAATGCAATAATACACATAACCAACCCTATTAATTAATAGAACAAAAAACGTAGAAACAAAAGACTACAAACCCCACACCACAAAAACAATAAGTCCAGCTACCTATCAATAGTAGAAAAATTAAAGAAAATATCGACGCTGCAAAAAACAAAAAATCATATACCCCAATACAAAATAACCAAAACTAAACGATAAAGTGACCAGCCCAAAAACAAAATAACAGATACCCACCCCTGAACCAAATAGCAGGAGCTCAAAAACCATAAAAGAATCAACTAGACTATCCAAAAAGTACACACTAAACATATTAACTAGATAAAGATAAATAGGAATACCTATCCAGACAAGATAAATAGGAATACCTATCCTGAACTAAGCCAAACACCTAACTCTAAGACTTAAGGAAGGACAACAGAATGCAAACAAGCCTCCCAACCCCACTTTCACCTAAAAATAGCATATTCACCACGAACAAAATTTTCATTTCAACTTTTTCACCCGAAGAGAGGCAACCAAAATAAAAGGTTAGCTTCGAAACGCGAAAATTTTTGTGTAGTGATACTACGAATTTATAAAACATTGTAACAACTATTACAATATATATATATATATATATATATATATATATATATATATATATATATGTGCTTCACTGGTGTCCCCTATATATAAATTTACTCGAGCTACAAGATTAGCAACTAGGTCCCACCCTTTTACTGTGAAACCAATAAAAATGTAAACGTAAATTCTACTCCATCAGCTTCTGTTCTCGCATTTCCCGCCTGTAGAATTTCCTTCCGTTCACTTGCTTCCACCGACAGCGTCAGTCTCCAAGAATTTAAATGTAAAGTCAATAGTCACCTCCTACCTCACTAACCTGCATCCTTTCTCTCATGCTTCTTTCTCCGTCCACTTCACTCTTATCAGTATTCTCATATTTCTCCTACCCACTTCCTGACACCACTTATAACCTCTCATTCTTTCTTATAACTTTCTTCCTATGTAACCCCCTGCACAACAGTGGCAGTAAAATACCTTGCTTGAGGCGATATGAATATAAAAAAATATAAAGCGAGAGAGATAGTGAGATGCTTTTGATTAAAGAGCCACTCGTGTAGAGGATTACAGAGAAAGTGTAAAGTGGTATGTAGGGAAGATAAAGATAAGCTTTTATGAGGAGATGTAGGAAAGATAACAGTTAACCCTAGATTTGCACAGGTTAGGATTGTAGCTATTGGGAAAGCATCCTCTTGGGATTCGGTTCCACAAAATAGCTGTTCGTGGGGATTTGATGTTGTCATAGCTTTTCTCCCCCAGACTACCTTTTGTACTCGTGGCTGATCTTTTGACAGCAGCTCTTCATTTATATCTCGCTCTCCTGCGAGCGTAAGCACCTAGAAACGAATACAACTTCCCCAAAATAAAGCAAAAAAAGAAAACCTGAGAGAAATTCTCTGTCGTTGATTCGGTTGATGATGCAGCGTAGGTGGGCCTACAGAGGAATTGCCCTACAATCCTGAAAACGATAGCTATCTCAACTCCTCTAGATTGGTTGTTAACAAAGTCGAAAGAATCTTGTCTGCTCTGGTCATTAACTCTTTTTTTTTAATCATATCACCCCAAGCAAGGCGATAACGCCACTGATGTGCAGGGGGGCTACGTAAGGGTAAAAAGAATGGAAAAGAGAAAGCCGGAAATCACATCCTAAACAGGGAACAAGGGATGAGCCTCTTCACCTGTTCAATAGACGCGGGTGGAGTGTGAACCGGGCGATAGTCTAGTCTATCTACTCCAATTGAAAAAAAAATAAAGAGAGAAAAGAGGGAAAAGACTGGAAAAGAGAAAACCGGAAACCGCATCCTAAACAGGAAACAAGGGATGAGCCTTTTCACCTGTTCAATAGACGTGGGTGGAGTGTGAACCGGGCGATAGTTTAGTCTATCTACTCCAATTGAAAAAAAAATAAAGAGAGAAAAGAGTGAAAAGATTGGAAAAGAGAAAACCGGAAACCGCATCCTAAACAGGAACAAGGGATGAGCCTTTTCCCCTGTTCAATAGACGCGGGTGGAGTGTGAACCGGGCGATAGTTTAGTCTATCTACTCCAATTGAAAAAAAATAAAGAGAGAAAAGAGTGAAAAGATTGGAAAAGAAAACCGGAAACCGCATCCTAAACAGGAAACAAGGGATGAGCCTCTTCACCTGTTCAATAGATGTGGGTGGAGTATGAACCGGCCTTAGTTATAAAATATTTCAGCTAAAACTTTGTGATAAGAAACAATAAAGTAAGTATTCAGATCTAATATTAAAATAAGCGCACCAATAAAAATAATTAAAGAGGCACAAAGCAGCAGCCAAGCATAAAATCTCTGTAAACTATTTTGGTCGCTTCTTAGTTTAATCTCAAGACCCGAAGGCATTGCAAATGATTTTAAGAGTGCGAACTTTTATTTATTCTGTGTCATTTCCTTGTCTCAATCTCCTGCTTGTAATCTAAGCACCGGCGAGTGTAATCGCTAATATAAACACTTATTTAAAGACAAGCGCACCAAATTTAGAACTTAAGCAATTATATATTGATTAATGTATTTAGCACGTACAAAGCTATGTTTTCATATCAAGGGCAATGACGCCTTATTTTTCTTCCTCGTGTGCCGTGTTCTTTCAGGACGTAAGCGATCATGGACTTGCTCCAATTTCTTGCTCCTCTTATCATTTTTCCAGCTTACATGTCTTAAGAAATTTCAGCTGTCTCTTCCTGATGTTAAGTATAAGCTTCCTTTTCGTTTGTATCCTCTCTAAAACATTGTCGTTGCTCATATATTCGGTCCATGGTATCATCAGTATCCTTCTGTAGAACCACATTTCTGCTGCTTCGAGTGTCTCCTTCATCGTTGAGGATATTGTCCAACATTCGCTGCTATACAGGAAGACAGATATCACATAACACTCCAGTACTCGTTTCTTTGTTTCCAATGAAATCTTTCTGTTTTTCAATACTCTGCTCTGCCTTTGAAATGCATCCTTGGTCATGACAATACGCCGTCTGATCTCAGTGTCGCACTTTGCGTCCTCTGTTGGAACACTTTCCAGGTATTTTAATTTCTGTACCTGTTTGATTTCAGTATCAGCGACTTGTTGTGTGCGTTTTGGGCTCCGCTTTTTAGTGATGACTATGTATTCAGCTTTCTTAAAGGCGCCTTAGTTATCTTTTAATTCCTCCTTTTGAGAATGTACTGATCGCAGCGAAACCTTCCACATTTCAAATGAGTCTTCAATGTCAACATTTCGGAAAGGAAATCGAAATATATTATAGGAAATAAAGAATTTTAACATACAATAACTCGTGCTGTGGTAGTTTCTCATAACGCCTCAAATAGTCACAGAACCAAAACAGTAACCAGAAACCTCGAAATATCCTCGGCAAATCGAGACTTTCATGCAAATGATATGCATGACACCATATTTCTTCTAAACTGTCAGCTACATGCAAACGCATTGGGCACCTCGACGTGGTGTAATGGTTAACAAGCTCGTTAGCAACTATCACAACTAAATAGTGAGTTCGATCCTCACTGGATATCTCATACTTGTGCCCTTGTTTCGCATCTAAGCTGCGCTTAGAAAATCAATATATGCAACCGCTTTTAAAAATCCATGTGTAAATATGTAGCTTTGAGCAGCTTTGAGCAAATGAAGCCTGTATGCAGTACCGAAGACCTCCCTTGAATCTTGTGAACTGGCATTACAGAATTACATATATCTATATCAAATAAAAGAAACCACATTTCTTTAGAACATCAACTAAAATACGTAGCGCATGTAACTTGAAGAGAAAGCAGTGAAATAATGTGTTGACGTTCCTTACAATTTCAAACAAAAGGCTTTTACAAGGAAGAACATTTAACATTTAAAGAATAAAGAGCGATAACATTTGCTGGACTTGAAACCTATTTTTATGAACACTTGTTTCAATGGAAAGATTAAATTGTAAACAATTTCATAGGTCCCTTTTTTATTGTGTGTCCTAGAAATCTACTCCCTATCTTTCTGAGTGTGAATTTGATTTCTCTTGTAGGTCCTTTTTTCTTGTATACTTTCACATCTTTTTTCTATTGGCACACCTACTGCTACACTCGGTTGGGATAAGGCGTTTCAAAATGATATTCTTGTTTAGACATCCATTGTCCGTCTGGACTCGATTGAGCCAAAATATCTAGAGCATAGCATTTTTCAGTGATAAAAATTGCACATGGCTAAGTAATACTAAATATTTGATGGCTTTATAGGCTATAAACTGCATAGACAGAAAAAAAGATCTATGGTGCTTAATGCCTTAAATATTAATGTGATTCGAAAGCATATGCAGAGATTATTGTAATACACTATGTGTACAGTCGCATTCGTGGTACATAATTTTCTTTTCTTTAAATTTTATGTTGTGCTAAAGACTTCTCTTTTAACTCTGGAACTTCTTCATTAGTAAAAATATTTCTCAACCTTCACTGCTATATAGAAGATTAAATATTACATAATTGTTTAGCATTTCCTTTGTGTTCTTCAAGATTTTAAATTAATGATGAATTTGAAAATTTATGCTCGAATTCTTGTTAGAAAAAGCCCCTATTTTACGAATAGTTAACATCAGCAAAGAACAAAGCTCCATAAATTGAAATTGCTACCAACATATATATATATATATATATATATATATATATTCCATTTGTAGACAAGTTTTTACGTGACCTAGGTTTCTACCATAAGTGGTGTCTTATTATTATTTATTGCAAATCACCTGAAAACACCACTCATGGCAGAA
This sequence comes from Ascarosepion bandense, assembly GCA_037127315.1. Lineage (NCBI taxonomy): Eukaryota > Metazoa > Mollusca > Cephalopoda > Sepiida > Sepiidae > Ascarosepion > Ascarosepion bandense. Next base: position 2,118,766 of record JBBBDQ010001511.1, on the reverse strand, counting down.
ACCTAGGTCGCGTAATAACTCGTTTACAAATGGAAAATATTCAAAAGTTCTACAATATAATTGTATTGAACACTTTTTAATTCAAATGTTCACTGGTCTAATCTTATTATGACCAGAAACTAAGTAATTAATCTATCAATCAATCAATCAATCAATCAATCTATATATTTATATATATATATATATATATATATATATATATATATATATATATATATGCGTAGATTTTTTGTGTATCTGTGTGTGTGTGTGTGTGTGTGTGTGTGTGTAAATGTTATTACTCAGATATAATATGTAGCAATAAGATTAAAAGAAAGAGGGAAGAGGTAAACCGTATTTAGATTTAGTCTAGGTATTTCGTGTACTGGCGGACTTTATCAAGGTTTAAATCGAAAATGAATTTATTGGAAATAAAGTTTTTATAAATAAAAGCAAAACACTGTTGGATTGTAGAAAATTATAAAACATTCAGTGTTATTCATTGTTCAACTGAAAAATATTAAATATTTAATTATATATTTTGCATACTCGAAAATAATTTTTTCATATGGGGTAGGATTGCTTGCATTGTTATAGTATAAGACATTGAAATGATGGATTTTATCGTTTTCTTTTGAGTTTTTGCTTTTATTTTAGACAATCACTGATCAGATAGAGGGAAAGAGAGGGAAAATCAGCGGATAACATATTTGACAGGTCTGAACAGGTGGGGGTAAAAGCGGGGTTTGTGTGGAGTAACAGGAGAAAGCGGGCTAAGAATCATCAAGTATATGGAGACATGGAAGCCCTGATCGCCTACATTCTGAAGGGACATGGCACAGAGAAGAAGAAGAAGAAGAAAAAGAAGAATAGGAAGAAGAATATATATATGTATTTTTTCTCCTTCCTCTACTTCTTCTTTTTCCTATATATATATATCGTATTTTTGATTTTACTGTGTTTTGTAAAAGCATTATATCACTACACATTTCACACCAATATTGTTTCTTTTAAAGGTAAAATAAATAGTGAAAATGATTTATTCAGAAATTCATTTATTTGTTTACATTCACTTACTTATTGTTCACCGCAGAAAGCAATGGCAATCTACTGCGGGATAATCTTCTGCCCAGTCAGTCATGTCTCTTTCGAGACATGATCGCCCAAGCGTGTTTCCCGTATGGCACTTAACTGACTGACTGACTTAATTATTTTTCATTCAGCAATGAATTGGAACACTCTCAGCTATTAATGATAATGTACACGCTAAAAAGTATGCCTCCTTCTACCGAGTGCCCATAGCTCAGAGGTAGAATCGCCGATTGGCGCCGATTGGTCGGGTTTCAAACTTGGGTAAAAAGCAATCGGATAACTAACCCTACTGATGAGCTGTGATACAGCGAAACAGATCTGTCTGCGGATGACTATATATATGTATCTCCAGGTGAAGAGAACCAACAGTTTTACAATTCATAGTTCTTCGGCATTTACTTTTTTTTTATTATTATAAAAGTGCTCAATCCAATAAATATTGTAAGGCATAATATAATTAATTAAATTTGTTTTTTTTTAATTAAAATTATATTGCGACACTGAAATTTCTGTTTCGAGATTTTGCCTGATGACGAGATAGAAATCTCGAAACATAGCAATTTCCATTTCGCAATTTAATTTTAATCAAAAAACAAATTTAATTATATATATATGTTAGATGGACAAATGCGGGCTTCATAAATCACCTGGTGGATTTGCATTTTCCCTCCAACGTGCAGGCGTCCACAGAATTACAGTTGCATTCGTTTAGAATTCCGGACCTAGATTCAGCATTGCGGAAGTTCACCCAAATTCTCCTATTATGGGAACTAATAAGGCTGTCCATATTTGGGGTGCAAGAATAACTAATTTTAAGGGTGTACCTATTAAAAATCTTCCGTAGAGCGTTACTGTTATTAAAACGTTTGTCTATTAACTTGAGAAAATATTTACCAATATTGATGTTAGTTTACAATAAGGGGGGGGGGTTAAACCAAAATATCTTTCTTTTTATACAGTTTCCTTTATTTTTATTTTTGGATGATTCTGAGTCTATTGTAGGTTTATTATATGTTAACTTGTTCTTATATCTTATATATATATATATATATATATATATATATATATATATATATATATATATTAATAAAAAGTTGACATTCGATAAATATTGAACGTTTTCATTTATATTTTAATATTAGTTATCGTTCTAGACTTACCAGTCCTGGCTATGACTACATTCGGCAGAAAGGTTTCTGCGCGGGTGATTATAGATATTGAAAAATAAGGATTCACCTCTTAAATGCGGTTGTTCCCAGGGCCTCGCTAAACTGTTAGAATCCCAGCTATTGGCAAATAAGGAATTCCCAAATAAAAACAAAACACTATGGAATTAAAAAACAAAAAACAATACACATGGAAAAAAAAATTAGTGCAAAATGACCAACAATACATTTTATCTATACTTGAAGCCAAACTGTGTTCAAAATATTTGAATTAAATTTCGCCATTAAACGACCCATATACAGTTAACCAAATAAATTAACCAATCCTATCAGGTGTTTGTTGTATTGAATTATTTGCTATATATATATATATATATATATATATATATATATATATATATATAAATAGAAAAGAGTTGTTTCAACGAGAGAAATTGGTTTAGAATAAAAAATTTGAGAAGCCATGAACTTTTTGTTTAAAGTGTAGATATGTTGTTGTTGTTATTATACATGTTATAAGAAATTAAGTGTCCATAATGGTATCACAAGTTTATTCGCCTAAAGAGAGTCAACTATAGACTGGAAACGCGTGTAGCGGCACAAATACAATTATGGGCACTTAATGTATCATAACATGTATAAAAACAACAAAAATAAATCTACACTTTAAACAAAACGTTCACGATCTCTTACACTTTTTATTCTATATATATATATATATATATATATATATATATATATATATATATATATATATATAGTATTAAGGCTAAAAAGTTTGTCGATTAAATGAGCTGGTTCATATCGACTTCAAAGTTTCGTAAAGACACGATTATGATGTCGTCACTCCTCAGAGAAAGGTTTCTCTGCTGCTCTAACCCTTTATTTTCTTATTTATTTAAAATTTGGTGTAATTTGATATTCTTTGTGGGGAGTAGTCAATTTCTTTTACTTTGTTGTGTTGATATTTTTGATGTTGCATTATTTGTGCAGGTAGTTGGTTTCATCTATTGCTTTTTAATGCTTTTTAACGAGCGCGTAAATTCATGTTAATGCCCGCTTAATTACTTTATACTGAGTAGCTTTCTAAATAACTGCTTAACTGCTTTTTTGTTAGTTTGCTTTTGCCATTTAGATTGACCTCTTTTTTATGTTTTGGGTTGACCTTTTCCTTACCCTGTTGGTATGCTTGACCGCTTAAGATGGTTTCTTTGAAACTAAAATTGGCACTAAACATTATCGCAACTCAATATTATATATACAAAAAAAATTGTACCCATAGAAAAAATAAATAGATTTAAATAGAATTGACGTCATAGTATACGTAAGACCTTCTTCTTCTTCGTCTTCTTCTTCTTTGTGCTCTATCCTTTCAGGACGTAGGCGATCATAGTTGTCCACGTCTCCCTATCCCTGGTGGCTCTTAATATGTTTTCTCCTGTTAGTCCACGCAACCACCGTTCCGCCGTCCACCTGATGATCAGGCCATTCAAATATATTATCTTTTTCCTTCTATCAGGCCTGTCAGTATCAGGTTCTCCAAGCCATCCTTCTTCATTGCATGTCCCAGGAACTTCAGTTGTCTATTCCTGATGCTCACTATTTGTTTTCTTTTCGATGCCATTCTTTCCAAAACCTCATCATTGCTCACATGTTCAGTCCATGTTATTCGCAGCATCCTTCTGTAGAACCACATTTCCGCTGCTTTAACTTTTTTTCCTCATCTTCGATTATATTGTCCAGCATTCATTACCGTATTGAAGAACTGACATCACATGGCAATCTAGCACTCTGTTCTTTGTTTCTAGTGAAATTTTCTTGTGTGTTAGTACTTTACTCAGCTTCTGGAACGCGTTCTTCGCCATGCCAATTCGCCTTCGGATCTCTGTGTCGCACTTTCCATTTCCTGTTAGAACACTTCCTAGGTATTTAAATCTTTGTACTTGCTTGATTCTAGTATCCCCTACCTGTATTTGGCATTTTGGGTTGCTCTTTTTACTGATAGCAATGCATTCAGTTTTCTTGCTTTTTATTTGTAGTCCTTTTTTGTCACTCTCCTAAGCTACCTTCTGTGAGAGGTTCTGTAGTTTTTTCCGTGTCTTCAATCAGCACTGTACCAACTGCATACCTTATGTTGTTCAGATTGTGACCTCCGATAACAAAGCCTGGTGTAGCATCTATACTCCTCAAAATATTCTCACTGTACAATTTGAAGAGATCTGGTGAAAAGAGGACCCTTAACCCCGCCTTACATGTTAATAAATTTTGATTTAAATTTTCTTTTTAAACGAGTTCTACCTTCCCTTCTACAAGTCATATATATATATATATATATATATATATATATATAATTTTAGATTTTTTTTTAATCATATCACCCCAAGCAAGGCGATAACGCCACTGAAGCGCAGTGGGCTACGTAAGTGTAAAAAGAATGGAAAAGAGAAAACCGGAAACCGCATCCTAAACAGGACACAAGGGATGAGCCTCTTCACCTGTTCAATAGACGCGGGTGGAGTGTGAACCGGGCGATAGTTTAGTCTATCTACTCCAATTGAAAAAAAAAATAAAGAAAAGAGTGAAAAGATTGGAAAAGAGAAAACCGGAAACCGTATCCTAAACAGGAAACACGGGATGAGCCTCTTCACCTGTTCAACAGATGTGGGTGGAGTATGAACCGGGCGATAGCCCAGTTCATCCACTCCAATAGAAAGAAAATGATGGTGACTTGCTTAGTTTTAACTTAGTTAAAGTTCAGGCGGTGAAGTTTTGTCTAGAAAAACAAAATCAATCCTTCAATTAAGCATGAAAACTTTTAAATTTAAGCAAAAGTTAAAAGGAAAAAAAATGGCTTACATTTTAACAATATTTTAAGACATCATTCCATATTGTTTTTCTCAGTGGTTCAAGAAAATATTTTAACTTTTTGGCCCAGGGAAGGGAGAGTCAAATAGACAGTCTGACCACTTCACTAGAATACAGCTAGCCAGCTTAAGAAAAAAAGAAAGAAAGAAAGAAAGAAAGAAAGAAATGGACTGACGTCGTATGGAGAAAAATTAAAGACAAATTCCACCAGGCGGTGAAATTTTGGCTAGAAAAACAAAATCAATTCTTCAATTAAGCATGAAAACTTTTAAATTTAAGCAAAAGTACATTTTAATAGTAGTTTTAGTATTAATTTATTAATATATATAATTATAAAATTTTAAGAGTATTTTGAAATGATCGATATAGGTATATATTATTACAAAATTTGAATAGTATATTATATTTTACCATATATATAATTATAACATAGTATATATTATTAAAATTGCAAATTATTTCTGTTTACATTATTATAAAATTATAATTAAAAAACAAATCATCTGTTGATTCCACTCTTTAAGAAAACGCTCTCCCACATAAATATTGAGAGAGTGACGAGTTTGATTAAAGAGAAGATATTATACAAACATTTTTATTTTTTAATTTCTAGTTTACCTTCCTTGTTTATGTGCAAAAAGCGAATATCTGACCAGAGAAAAATAAAAAAAATCTTTCGTAATCGATCGCATTTAATCATACAACTGACCATTATTAAGAAACATCATAAAATTCATTAAGTTCAGAAATTAATTCTGCTTTATTTATTTACATTACTGCCTCTATCTGGCTTACGGCCATATCAATTTGAATACACCGATTCCCGCTCGATCACCGAAGTTAAACAACGTTGAGCCTGGTCAGGACTTAGATGGGTGACCGCTTGGGAATACCAGGTGCTGTAACCGTTTAGTGACGGATTTGCGTTGTGGTGCAGTGGATATCGGCTCGTTAAGAGAAATCGGTGAGCCGAGTTCGAATTCGAGTTGAGTACACTGCATTCACTTAAGCACTGGTACCCTTGGGAAAGGTATTAATCCGTCCCTTACCTCTAGTCATGGGTTAAATAACAGGGTAGAAATTGGGGACCTTGCCGTTAAAAACAAATCCCAATGAATCTTGATACTCGAAAAGAAAATGTATTACTAGACATAAAACAACCATAAATTGTTGAAAGAAAAAGGTATTGCCAGCAATAAAAAAAAAAATTAGTTGGCACTAAATGACCCGCCGAGGTGTTGATATGCCATAAAAACAAAACAATTAACTGCCTATATTTATATATGATGACTGTTTACTCGTAAGACGAGCATAGCAATCGCTTAAACTTTAATGCAATTTGTTATTGTTTTTATATATGTATAATTCGATCAAATATAAACATTAGTTTAGTCGGATAAAATATCATATAATATCATATATTTTATATATGTATATATCTAATATGATATATATTATAATATATATATGATTTTATGACTATGATATGATTTTAGTGGACGAAGATATATAACATTTGCTTATTTTGTCATTCAATATTCCCAAACAAAATGAATTACTGAATGAAAGAAAATACATTATGATTAAGTGTTATTTAAGTGCCATACGTGATACACGCTTGGGTAATCATGTCTCGAAAGAGACATGTCTGACTGGGCAGAAGATTATCCAGTAGGTTGCCATTGCTTTCTGCGGTAGACTGGTTGCTGACCAAGGCTATAGAACCCAATCTGTCCTGCTATTTAACCCATAACTGGAAGGAAGAGACGGATTAATACCTTTTCCCAAGGGTATTTGCGCGTAAGTGAATTCAATGGATTCAACTGGAATTCGAACTCGGCTCCCCGGTTTCTCGTTCCGAGCCGATATCCACTGTACCACAACGCACATGATTAAGTGTAACTTTACCATAAAATATCTATTAGGGTCATACAACAATAGATGAAAACGTTATGTTTTCTTCTAATTTTGAAAATTGCGCGTTAAAAAATTCCTAGTTACGTGAGCGTTCTTAAAAAAACCTCCAAAACTCCGGTATAATCAGTTATTGCAAATTGCCTGAAGACACCATATGGTAGAAACCTAGGTCGTGTAATAAGTCGTATACAAATGAAATATATATATATATATATATATATATATATATATATATATATATATATATTGTCATCCGCAGACAGATCTGTTTCGCTGTATTACAGCTCATCAGTACGGTTAGACTCCGATTGCTACATAACACAGGCTCGAAACCCGACCGAATTGGCGTCAGTCGGCGACTCTACCCCTGGGCCACGTTCGGTAGAAGAAGGCAGTCTTTTTTAGCGCATATCATATTACGCGCCCAATAGCTAGAGTGCTCAAATTCATTTTTGCTGAATGAGCGATGCGTACACGCTAGAGTGGCTACTGTTTTTCAAAGTCTACCTTTATTCTAGACTGCTCAATCGGGGCGTGAGAACGTAAATATCGTCATTGATTGAACAAGATAATGGTGATTTCTATGATAATAAAATATCCGTAGAAATTGCTGTATTGCTTCGTTAAACATTTGAGCTTAACAACTTTAACAAAATGTTGCAATAACAATGATAAATATGAATGCTGGTTGTTATTTTAAGAAGTGGGTACAAATAAAAATATTTGAACTTGACAAAGTTTTTCCATTTTTCATTCAAACACTTATACCTCTCTTTCTTTCTTTCTTTCTTTCTCACTGAAATCGAGTAATGTCATTTCGATTCTTTTATGCTGTCAAAACAGAACAGTTAATATATATGAGATAGTCGCAAGAGATGTTAAACACTTGTCTTCCCTCCTTCCTTTTGTTCATTTTCTCACTGAATCCGAGTAGTATCTTTTAAACATTTTTGATGCGATGAAAACGGATCAGTCCATTATGTATTGACAGGACATAACTTTGGAGAAAACTAACGATATATATATATATATATATATATATATATATATATATATATATGAAATAATTTGTTTGAATATTATTTTTGATCGATACCCATATTTAAGTAGATATTCTGGTTATAATCAAACAGTATTATATATTTATTTCTACTGACCTGATTATTTACGATAAATTTTTATTACAAAAATGTGTGTTATTCGGCAGGATTACATTTTCGTAATAAAAAAAGACAATCTAATCCTGTGAACACTTATCTATCTACTTTTAACTTCCAAACGTGGTGGCATATTTTCTTTTAATACGTCTTAACAAACATTACACATATATATATATCCATATATACCGGCATATGTATATATATATATATGTGTGTGTGTGTGTGTGTGTGTGTGTAATATTTCCCTTCTGTCACACTCAGGGGTTTGGATTATTATTTTCTTATGACCTAATGTAAGATACTCAATAGTAGGTAGATCATTATATTTGTTGTAATCATTTTAAACGGCAAGTCGATATAAATATTTTTCCGTCTTGTTTGACGGCATAGGCCCAATCGTAACAACATATTCTATCAGTATATGGCTAAGGCGAACGTTCAGCAACGTAATTCACTGCTTCTTCTTGGTCTGTCGTTATTTATTGACATATGGCAACCTATAACGGAAAAATAATCTGCTTAATCAGTCAAAACTAGAAAAAGACATGATCTCCCTAGCTTGTATGACCTATTGCATTTAATTGACTGAACACGTATGATTATATTGATCTCATTGCTAAGTACTACTGATACGAAACTTGATTAACTATGAAGTGTTAGACAGGTTTTGTCAACAGAATTTCTCTTATACATTTATATATTTATGTTCGTCCATGTATCGAATCTTATTGCTACATCTAGTCAGTTGTTCCTGCTATGTATTTAGAGATCCTTATTAAAATCCATCCAAAAATAATTTGCATCGATATCGGTTCTGACCTGGCATTTTGACTTCAGTATTTTATAAAATAATAATTCGTCTCAATGATGCTTCTCTTTGCCTTTTCTATAAATATTTTACCGGTAACTGTTCTGATGAATATTCTCCGTTTGTACCCAACGAAAGATTGGGTTCATAATTTACCTGTTGTATTTGTTAGATGTTGTAATTGCTATGCCAGTAGTTTTTTCCCTATCAATTCTCACTTCCTATGAACAACGATTTTCAAAAATTAAAAACAATGTCGATTGCTATCTTATGTCCCCTTGAATCTCGACTTTTTATTGTCTTCTCCATATCTTTCATTCTCAGGAACTTCTACATCATGATGCCTTTTGACGCTTCGCTTGTTGTAAAAGGACATTTCCGTTAAGATTTAATCGGTCTAAAGAGATGATCATGTTCAGATGACTGCGCATTCGCACGAAGGAGAGGAAACACTAAAATTTTAAATTATACATATATATATTTTGTAATATGTCTTTGAGCATATAGTCTAGCTAATTTCATTTATTTTCTTTTTCTTTTTGTTAACGTTTTTATCATTTGTGCTATTCTGATATATAAAAGTTCATATATCTTTTTTTCCTATCGATTGCCCTCCTTGTCTTTTGTACAAAAGTAAATATTCAAACATTCCTTCCTCTTTAGGATTGTGTTCCTGGTTTTTTCTTCAAAATTATTCGCATCCAGTAAACCTTTGCGTTTTAGTGGCATTATCGTCTTAATTTGGGCGAAATAATTACATAATATATATTGGATAAAATGTGTAATGTCGCATCAAGATAACAAATGTAATCTGAGAAAGTCGTTAAAAAACATCGCATCGTAAAAAAACTTTTTCACCCAATATTTTTCTTGATATCTAAAAACTTATAACATTATCTCATATATATATATATATATATATATATATATATATATTTATATATATATTGTTATCCGGAGACAGATCTGTTTTGCTGTATTACAGCTCATCAGTACAGTTAGACTCCGATTGCTACATAACCCAGGCTCGAAACCCGACCGAATTGGCGTCAGTCGGCGATTCTACCTCTGGGCTACGAGCGTTCAGTAAAAGGAGACAGACTTTTTAGCGCGTATCTCATTATACATATTATATATATATATATATATATATATATATATATATATATGATATTATTTGTTTGAACATTATTTTAATCGATACACGTATTTGAGTAGATATTCTGTTTTAATCAAACAGTATATTTAAATATTTGTTTCTACCGATTATTTACGATAAGTTTTTGTACGCAAATGTGCGTCATTTGTACAAAAAATTATCATAAATAATCAGGCCGGTAGAAACAAATATATAAACATACTGTTTGATTAAAAACAGGATATCTACTCAAATACGTGTATCGACGAAAAATAATATTCAAACAAATATTTTCAATATGTCAGTTGTTAAAATCATTTCGTTAATCTTCGCAATTTTCCGTAACATTGTATATATATATATATATATATATATATATATATATATATATATATATATATCAGCATGCAATGTGGGCATAGAAGAATCCAAAGAGTTAAATAAGTCCTCGGAGTAAATGGTATCATGGCTGAGACTAAGAACTGCAATTATACCTACTTAGAGCCAAACCCGAAGCAAAAACTAAAATAAAAGGGCTGAAAAAAATACAGACATACAGGCAGATAAACAGATACACACACAAACATCTTGCCTTTTATATATATATTATCGATTTTCTGCACTACTGTAAGAACTGCCACCTTGACTCTTCTGAATATCGTTTCTTATGTCTTTGTCTATGAGTGAATCAAATTTTATTAAAATCGGACCACTCCTTCTATAACCCGATTTTTTCGATTATCGGTATTTATCGGGACAAACCCTAGCTAAGAACATTTGCAGACGCTTATAGTACAACTGTGTAAATTTTCAAGAAAATTGGTTCAGGAGTTTCGGAGTCTATAGGTAACAGACACACACACACACAGACACACAAACACACATATACACGGAGACAAAGTTCCATTTATAAATAAGTTTATATATATATTTTTTTCTTTGGTACTGACAATGTGCTATTAAGTTAGTACCAAAAGCAAACAATTCTTGGGTTGCAGTAAGCTATTTTTTTAATGATAAGAAAATATGATAAAAATAATACCCTATTAAGTATGGAACACTCTTAAAAATAAATTATTACAAATATTGGAACACTAAACTATTAGTTCCTACTACTGCTAATATATATATATATATATATATATATATATATATATATATATATATATATATATATATATATATATATATATATATATATATACTTGAAAATTATTTTTATCGATACTCATATTTAAGTAGATATTCTGCTTTTTAATTAAACAGTATTATATGTTTATATCTACTGGCCTGATTATTTCCGAGAAATTTCTATTACGAAAATGTGTGTTATCTACATAGGGGTCGCAGGTTCGAATCCTGCCGAATGACACATTTTCGTAATAAAAGAATTATCGTAAATAATCAGGCCACTCTATATAAATATATAATACTACATAATTAAAAAACAGAATATCTACTTAAATACGAATATCAATAAAAATAATGTTCAAATAATTCATTTCAAATTGTCGGTTATTTATAACCAAGTTTCTCTAAATATATTTATATATACGTTGAGCCTGGTCAGTACTTAGATGGGTGACCGCTTGGGAATATCAGGTGCTGTAAGCGTTTATTGACGGATGTGCGTTCCAGTGCGGTGGAAAGAGAAATCGGTGAGCCGAGTTCCAATTCCAGTCGAACACTCTGCTTTCACTTACGCACTGGTACCCTTGGGACAATATTAATCCGTCCTTTCCCTCCAGTTATGGGTTAAAAAACTGAGCTCTGAAATTCTGCACCGATTGTTTGTTATCAGCAGTTCCAAAAAGTTTGGATGGTGCTACACAAGACTTCATCACTCTAAACAATTCTTTGTGTGGTAGTCTAACTGAGTTAGACACTCATACGTTGAAATCGACGGGAGAGTCCATAATATATATATATATATATATATATATATATATATATATATATATATCTTTAAAAAGAACAGACGTCATATTGTTTAAACCCGAGGAACCTTTCGGCCAACTCTTATCAAGGGTTCTCGTTGGCTTTAATTATAAGGGAATTAAGGAAAAGGACAAGGCAAAATAAATTAAATTACTTACAATGCTGGGAGATGATGGAACTCGTTTAAAAATAAATTTATTGAAAAAAAAACACATAAAATGTAAGTGGGGGTGTACACATGTAATTCCACAAGAGTGTTTAAAAGTGAAAAAGTGTTACACTCACAGACTCACCAGCAGTTTTAAGGAGCGTAAAAACCGCTCTTTCTGTCTGCAAAGGCTCGGCTGTTGAATTTTCAAGCAAATTGCTTCCAAAATACATAGATGATGTGTAGACCGAGCGCTGTGCAAGACAGTAAACCAGCTGTCCTCATATGCCGAGGCACACACTTGATTGTCCAAAAGATGTCGGCCAATAGCGGAATCCAGAACAGATTGTGTTGTTCTTATAGGTCTGAGAGAGCCACTGGAACGTATATTAGCGGGGACGTGTTGTGAAACCCACGTCTCCAACCTCAGATCGGTACGTTCTATGTATGCCGCATCACAACAACATTTAAATTTGTGAACAATGGAACTTTTTCGAAAATAGGACAACCTATTTTTACTCAAGGAAGGAAACAGGTCTAGTCTGAAAACAACACGTAACTGGACCGCAAAATAACAGGACGAAACACATGCCGAAACTATGTCGGCTACAGTTTGACATCTTCTACCAAGCCAGAGTATTTTCAGATACAAGGGACAGCGGCTAGGTCCTTCAACCTTAGGTTCTTTATAACGTTTGATCTTGCGATCAATTACCCGTTTCACCACATTAACCGGGTACCCGTTGCCTTCGAAAATCTCCTGCAAGCGAATTAATTCGCTTTCTAAACATTCAGGAGAACAAATATTCAAGGCAGGGTGAACCAAGGTTTCTATCAGACCCAGTTTACGAGACTTAGGGACAAACAATTTCCAATTAGTATACAAACTAGTGAAAGTTGGTTTGCGAAAAACAGAAGTCACGAAAGCACCGTCCTGCCGCTGAACAAGGACATCTAAAAATGGGAGACATCCCTCCCTTTCAATCTCCATGGTAAACTGAAGGGAAGGATGTAAAGAATTTAGCTGAACTAAAAAATGTTCAGCATCAATGGCGATGTCAAATAAAGAGAAGGTATCATCAACATATCGTTGATATATCAGAGGTACAGCTACCCTCTCAAATAGCAGACGCTCATGAAATCCCACGAAAATATTCGCAAGGACAGGACCATACCCATAGCAACACCGTCCGTCTGCGCAAACATTGTCCCGTCAAAGCTAAATTCGACACCCTCAGTTGCCAATCGCATACATTCCAGGAATAACTCCTCGGGAATTGCCGCGGCACCTAAACTCCCTCTATATAGCATGTCTACACAAATGTTGATAGTGTCGTTTAATGGAACATTTGTGTACAAACTGACAATGTCAAAGGAGACCATAAATTTATCCCTAGATGAAAAATCTAAGTTTCTAATGAAACTAGAAAATCTGAAGGAGTCGATGACATTGTACGCAGACAGAGCAAGGGACACAGGTTGGAGAATCTCAGCCAACCACTTAGCCAACTCATGTTGTGCGGAGCCCACCATAGACAAAATAGGTCAGAGTGGGATTCCGTCTTTATGAACTTTTGGAAGGCCATACATTCTAGGGCGTTGCGAGCCCACGGGTCTGATACTACAATAGATGTCCTTAGAAATTAATTTGTCCTTATACTTGGACAACAGCCAACGTTGAAGTTTGGCTTCTATTTTGCCGGTGTTATCGTGAGTATCGGCTGGACCGATAACTGTAAATTTAGATGGATCATCTAATATATTATGCATCTTTGCAATATAATCCGATCTATTCAAAATAACGACACCGGCACCCTTGTCCGGCTTGGTGATATAAATGTCACCTCGCGAGCGTAAAGCTCTAATCGTTTGAAAATGAATACTGCGCCAGTCGAGAGAATCTTTCTCGCAACCTAGCGCAGAGTATTCAGTGGCAAACTCAAACAACTTAGTTTTAACCTCAGAACACTTCTCGATGGACTTAGGAACATGATGGATGATTTGAGAGTATAACAACTCAAACTCAGAAAAAATCCGTTCCTTATTAACAGCAGAGGGAGGAATACAAAATTCCAATCCACGGGATAGAACAGAAAGCTCAATACCAGTGAGATTAATATTGGAATAATTGAAAAAGTGTCGGTGTAGATCACCTGACAAACAACCAAACCGTCTGGTGATTAAGAATTCTCGGTACTTATTATTTCTCCCATTTGCAGATTCTTCCAACCGAAACCTGCAATTAACTAAAAAGCGAGAGAATCGGAAATAATCAAAGAAGCTCATTTCTGTTTTGATTTTGTTCAAATTTGAACGAAAAGAACGTAAGCACCCATTTGAGCGATCAAACAATTTATCAAGCTCATACTTAACTAAAGACTGTTCAAGTGAGGTATTAGTGGCTTAAATTCTGGCTAACCGCTTCTGAATATAAGAAGGCACGACACCACAAGACAAACAAGATTTGAGAAAAGATCTTCTAATTCTCAAATTATTCACCCTATGCCATTCTCTTACAACCTGATTAATCTGGCCGATGATTTTTCCGGGGTACCGCCGACGTAAATATATAAATAATGATTTGTACCCACAGAAATTACTAATGGCTTTAAAAAGAACAGACGTCATATTGTTTAAACCCGAGGAACCTTTCGGCCAACTCTTATCAAGGGTTCTCGTTGGCTTTAATTTTAAGGGAATTAAGGAAAAGGACAAGGCAAAATAAATAAATAAAAAAATAAATAAATTTTATTTATTTTGCCTTGTCCTTTTCCTTAATTATCTTAAAATTAAAGCCAACGAGAACCCTTGATAAGAGTTGGCCGAAAGGTTCCTCGGGTTTAAACAATATGACGTCTGTTCTTTTTAAAGCCATTAGTAATTTCTGTGGGTACAAATCGTTATATATATATATATATTAATTTAAACACATCTGTATTAGCAAATTATTTTTTATAAAAATTTTACAGTATTGCTGGTTAGTACTGTGCATTTATGAAATGAATGTTTTACACCTTAGCTGAGCCATTTTTATTTCATAATTTATAAATAAATTTGATATTTTTATGTTTATATGTATAATATCAAATGTTTCTGGTTTCTTTGACTCCTGAACTAAGAGTTACATATGACTATCATAATTTATTCAGTTACTGTGTTTTGCGCAAGTTTGGTTATCATTCCGCTCCATCTCGTAATGGTGGTTCATGGCAAAATTCCAAGCAGAAATGTGGAATGGTTTACTGGATGTTTTTTGCGTCGATTTTATGGAGGTTACGCTGCGCCTTCTCTCATAAGGTAAAGAGACAGACATATAAGTTAGCAGGTGATTCGAATTCAGCACTTTCCTTCTCCTAGACTAGTAAACAATCAAGTTCAGTTCTTTTGTTTATTTCTCCGTATATGGGTGGAGGAGGTAGATGCATCCATTTTCTAAAATTAATAGCACATAATGGAATATATATATATATATATATATATATATATATATATATGTGTGTGTGTGTGTGTGTGTGTGTGTGTGTGTGTGTGTGTGTGTGTGTTTGTGTTTGTGCATGTATGGGTGCATGTTTATGTGCATGGGTGTGTGTATTTCCCATGTAACATTATATATGTGTGTGTGTGTGCGCGCGTGTGTGTGTGTATAAAGTGTGATAAAAAATAACTCCTCATGTTACAATATTTATAATCTATCTATTAACAATATTTTTACAAGAAATACATATAAGAGAAAAGCGTTTATCATGAGGTTTTATTCAAATTCGATATAAGCATCAGATTTCGCTACCAGCTTCATAAACTGCCCAGGGATTGTGGCAACTGATTTCACCAGGTTCTCCTCTTGTTGTATGGAAAACATAAATTCTTGCATTCTCACATCAACTTCTTCTAAAGCTTTGCTTTGTTATAGAAGACTTATACATAAAATAGAGTTTTTTTTCAATAATCTTTTATATATATATATATATATATATATATATATATATATAAACGGTGAGGATAATCCAACAAGATTTCCTTAATATAAATTATTAATAGGTAAATCCATAGAGAGAGCTCGATGGGTGTTAACCAAAGCGATACGAAGTTTATAAAGGAAAACTCAACACGTCATATTAGTCATAAACTATAGTTCGTTTCAATGAGCTTAATTCGCTCATATCATCAGACTCTTTTACAATATCTTTTCCATCTGGCATAAAATTTCTGCCGGAATGAACGTTTTCTTAAAATGAAGAGGGAACAATAATAATAGAAATAATAATAATAAACATAAGATTACAAACAAATAAATAAATAAATAAATGACAATAAATGTAAGGGGAAGGAGGAAAGAAAGAAGGAAAGGAAGAAACGGGAGGGAGAGGGGAGAAAGAGATAGACTCCAGTTCCAAATATGGGTAGTATCCGTTTGAATTTATTTTGATTCTGTAGGATGGTATGACCCCTGAAAAAAAAAATACAATTCTCTTGACTTTAGGCGTCCATTTGACCCCATCAGGTCAACACACTTACTTATACTAACTTTTATCCACATATACCTATGTGTACATTCCCACATATACTTACCCTGTGATTTTGTTTAAGTTTACATATCCACTGATTTCTTTTTTTTCTTTTTTTTATCTTTTTAGGTCTTAGCGTTTTCATACTCATACATACACACGCTTCATAAGCATAGGGCTTCCGGGCGCGCACGTAGCGCGGTGTATATACGCGCTCACATACCACGTTAAATAAATTGTCGTATTCTCAATCTCGCATATATTTATATACACGAGATATATATGAGATCATTAAGTACATATTTAAGCCCATATACCTAAACAAAATTACATATATGTATATGTATATGTATGTGCATACGTACACAAACAAGACCGCATATGCACGCACACACCCATATTCTTCTTCTTCTATGTGCCCTGTCCCTTCAGGATGTAGGCGATCATGGTTCTCCACGTCTCCCTATCCCTTGTGGCTCTTAATATGTTTGCTCCTGTTGCTCCTGGCAACCCCCGTTCTGTAATCCACCTGATCAGACCCTGCAAATATGTTATCCGCTGCCTTCCTCTGTCTCTCCTTCCTTCTATCTGACCAGTCAGCATCAGGTTCTCCAGGCTCTCTTTCCTCATTGCATGTCCCATGTTTCCTTTCCGTGTCCGCAATCAGCACTGTATCGTCCGCATACCTTATGTTGTTCAGGTTGTGGCCTCCAATAACAAATCCTGGCGTGTCATCTAGGATCCTCAAAATATTCTCGCTGTATAGGTTGAACAAATCCGGTGAAAAGACACATCCTTGTCTTACGCCTTTTCTATCTTTGTGTATCTACTGAGATCGTTACCTGTCCGTATGCAGGCCGTTTGCTGCCAGTAGAGATTCCTGAAAATGTCGAGGCTGCCTAGCATCTCCATCAATTCTTTGTGTCGTATTTTGTCGAATGCTTTCGCGTAGTCAATGAAGCATAGGTACAAGTCTTTCTTCATTTGTAATGCCTTTTCAGAGAGCATCCTAATCATGAATATGGCGTTCCTTGTTCCAGTGTCTTTGACGAACTCGCACTGTTCCTGCCCTATCTCTGGCCTGATTCTACTTCTCGCTCTATTCATCAGGATTCTGGCAATCAGTTTTGAAATGTGACTCATTAAGCTGATAGTTCTGTGTAGTTCGCACTCGTTTGCACCAGGTTTCTTCGGCAGTGCTATAAATATCGACTTGCATAGGTCGTCTGGTATTATTCCGCTGTTATAAATTTTGTTTATTATGTCGGTAATCATTTTTATGGCATATTCTTCTAAGGCTCTCAGCAGCTCTATCACTATGCCGTCTGGACCAGGTGCTTTGTTTCTGTTCATTTTGGCAATTGCAGCTTCCACTTAGGATGTTAGTATTTCCGGTCCATCCATCTCCTTGTGTATTCTCGGTTGTTCTCTCTTGTCGCAAAAGAGATCCTTTATATATTCTTCCCATCGCTGGAGTATTTCCTCTTTCTCTAATATGATTGTCCCTTCTTTGGATTTTATGCATCCTGCTGAGGAGCAGGTTTTTTGTCCTGTCAGCTGTCTTATCTCTTTATGCATCTCTGCTTTGTTGTTCCTGCTCAGTCTCTCTACTTCTGCGCACTTGTTGTTGAGCCATTCTTCTTTGGATTGTCTGCATTTGTTCCTTATCTCCCTGTAAAGTTTTTGTACTCTGCTCCGTGTCTTGGTGTTATTTTTTGTCTCCTTTGCATCATGTGGAGAATCTCTTCGGTCATCCACTCGTTTTTTCTTCTGCGTCTGATTTCCTTTGGGGCTATGTTGTTCGCTGAGGTCACCATCGCTTTTTTTAGTGAATCCCATTTTGAGTATCCTTTTCCAATTTGTTCTTCATATTTCTTTCTCACGCTGTTATTGTATTCTTTCTGCAGGGTGAGATCGTCCTCTAGCGTGTCGTATTGCAACCTTGGTGATGTGCTGGGCTTCTTCAGTCTTAACTTATAACGGATACAAGTGCACTGGAAGTTTACTATGTCCCCATTTATAAGAACCCTGTATAAAAGACCCAGTGCGTTTGTGTTCGTTAAATCTCTAAATGAATTGGTAATTTTATTTTTATTTTTTAATTTATTATTACTTCTTAATATTTATTTATACCATTTTACTTCATTTGGGTGTTGATTTAATCATATATTGGTGGAAATAAGTCACACTAGGGAAGTTACAGTTCGAGCCTGTATAATTGATTTTATCTAAAGTTGACATATTTCGCCTCTAATTAGGTGTTCCCACACGATGGAAAAAATATCTATTTTACCTAATTAAGTTTGATCCTACCTGTAAAGTACACATCTTTTTAGGTGCCCATTTTTCGTACATCAATGCATCCAATAATACACAATACATAAAACATGATACATAAATGTGATACATAAAACATAATACATAATACATATGAATTTTCACAAGTTTTCTAGGAGCATGCATAAGTTTAAGTGGATCTCTTTTTTTTTCTTTAGAGGGACATATCTCACCTCATATTTGGGTGCCTCATTTCCTCTGGGGAAACGTTTATGTTAAAGTCAATATAATGAGCATTTTTCATTTCATAGTTTAAGGTAGGATATTTCTTTTATATATATGTATACTAATCAGAATATAAGGGCATGTCCTTCTATTGAATGATGGGTTCTTAACCTCTTTGCAATTGGTCTGCACATTTTTCCAACGAATGATCCATCAGTTTAGGAGGGTTGGTAGGGGTGTCGGAAGGTGGTGATTCCGGGATTTTATGTGTCGAATAGTTTAAATTTATTTCTGTGACGCCACTTGTAAATTATATCGTTTCTCTGATTTAATAATTGGCTAGATTCTCTGAACTTGATAATTCTAATCTTTTCATCTAAGCATAAGTTGCATCTACCTCTAAAGCTATTGGGGGTTTGGGATTTCCCTATAATCTTCCACTCGATTTGAAAGGAAAAATGTTGCTTTTTAATTCCCAGAAATATTTAGAGAGGGCGATTTGATATTTTAGGTGGGGTTTAGAGAAAAATTGGGTGTGATTATATAGACGTTGTTTTCATGGACCGGCGGAAATTCCTATATATGTTTTTGTGTTTTTTTTCTACACTAATATAGATGGTGGCTTGATATATTACTTTTTCTGATTTACATATGCCTCCTACTGGGCATTTATTTTTTATTCTACAGTTACAGAGGGTTGTACTTTCAGTCTTACCGTTGTTATGAAATTTCTTTAATATATTATTATTGTGGGAATTAATGATGTTATTAACATTGTTGGTACAAAAATAGCTACTTTTTAATACCATTCAATTGCAGATTTTCCTTAGTGGGTTATTCTGTATAAAGTATTTATCAACTAATTTTAGGTAGTATTGCCCGATATTAATATTAGATAGTTTACAGAAGGGAGGGTTAAACCATATCACCCTTGTTTTTATATTTCTAGGTTTATTGGTTCTGGTACTTTTGGCGGGGATGTAAGTAATGCAATTCCTGCTTGAACCCACTTTTTTAAGGCGATGTTTTAAGGCGTTTTATTCTCATTAAAGATTTTACTACTCAATGATAGTTTTCTAATTCTAGTGTTTACGATTGTGGGTATTTGTCTAATTATTTGATGTGGGTGGTTGGAGTTGACGTTTATGTAGATTGGGGCTTTATTGTTTTTTGGTATGGTTTGAATGTGTTGCTGGTTAAATTTAAGATAATATCTAGAAAGTTGACTATTTTTAAGTTAGAGGAGATTTCTATTTTAAATCCAAGCCGTTTAAATTCCCTAATTACTTTTTCTCTATGCGAGATGATAGTGGACCATTACTGTTCGGGATAATTATTAGTCCGTCGTCTCTGTATAAACTTATTTGTTTGGGGTTCACTATTCTGCTAAGGGTATTTAGAATGTAGATTCCGATTAAATCTGTGATTTGGGCATAGTCAAAAGCACCCATTGGTACGTCAAAGCTATCACCTTGGCCTTTTATCCAAGTCGAGTTATTGCAGGACAAAATGGATGTTCTAGATGCTAGTATAATCTTCGATTCTTCATCCGAAATATTAACAAAGTTTTTAGCGAATTCTAAACTATCTAACAATACATTTTTAGATATTGATAGACAGAAATCCATAATGTCAAATTGAATGTAGGTAGCCTTATTCTTATTTTGGATGCCCTTGAACCATTTTATGGTGTCTGCAGAATCTTTCCACAGATTGATAGTGGAAGATTTTTGTATTTGGTCTATTATATTTTTTAGTATGTTTTTAGATATTAGTCCTAATTCTGTTTTTGAGGGGTTGATCAATCTAGTCTGTAGCTTGTTATCAAAGTTGGGCTTGTCATCCTTAAACAGCAAATAAGCATCTTTCAGGTGGATCTTTCCCATTCTGTCTTCTATCCTAAGTTTATTTGCACATTTAGCCGCATTTGTGTTGATTTTGGATACAGTCATGTTGTCTCTATCTACTTTATAGGTGCTGGTAGTTTTTCTTTTGATGAGTTGTTGGTAGCGAGAGGGATTGATTTTATATATGCTCCTAGATTTATCCGCTCCAATCCATAATTCCTGGGACTTCTTGATCTCTTTAATGTCCTGGTTTATTCTATGTAGGAATTTATTCGATGATTTTCTGAACTTGATTTTCTTAACTAATTTGAGCATATCTTTTAAATGAATAAGAACGAAATAAACAATTGCAACGTTAAAAACACTAATTTAAAACAGTGCCCTATATAAAAAGAGAGTTCATTGCTTTTTATTATTAATTATTAATTCAGAACATGTGCAAATTACAAACTACTACAAATCTTTTCATTTTGTTTCGTCATTGAAACAACAACGTCTCATCAGGTAATCAATAATGATGGTAATACTTAAAAAAACTCCACTTGCCTCTATTTTTAGATTTTTTTTTGTACGAAGTAAAAATGATATTTAAAAAGATGGGAAAGGGAGAGAGAAGAAAAGATCAGAAATTAAGATGAGAAATCAAAAAAAGGAAAAGAAAGTGGAAAGGGAAAGTAAGTGAGAATTTATAGAGATGAAAGAGCCAATGGAAACTGCTAAGAGAGAGAGAAATTTAAAAATTTGGCCGTGAGTGAATTGCAGACAGTTATTGACATCGGTTACACGGTGTCACAGTTCAAATGTTTTGGCATTTTTTTTAAAAAGAAGAATCGTACTTCTATAAAGAAATAGAAAAAAAAAGAGGAAAAGGAAAGTTAGAGTGTGGGTAGAAAGTAAAGAAGAAAATAAAGAAGAAAAAGTAAGAAAGTAGAAAGGGGAAAATAGGGGAGAGACAATTGAAACTGCCAAGAGAGAGAAATTTTAAATTGTGGCAGGAAGTGAATTGCAGACAGATATCGATATCGGTTACATTGTTTCAAGCTAAATCTTTTGGCATTTAAAACAAAATTAATAAATCACATACACAAACAGAAAAATTATTCATAAAACGTAATATAAAGGATATAAAAAAACAACAACATGAAAATATTAATTTATTTGACCTAATATAATACATTGGAAAAAGATAAATTAAAATTAAAGCTAAATTTAAAATTTAAATTTTAAAATTTGAAATAAAAATAGAAAATAAAATAAATTAAATTAAATAGATATTAAAATTAAATTAAAATAAATTAAAATAATATAATATGATATGAATAAATAAAATGAAGTAAATAAAAATATATTATACAAATAATAATAATAATAAATATAAAATATATGACAAAATAATGAATAATAATGATAATAATAATAATAATAAATATGAAATATATGACAAAATCATGAATAATAATAATAATAATAATAATAAATATAAAACATATGACAAAATAATGAATAATAATGATAATGATAATAATAATAAAATAAATATAAAACATATGACAAAATAATGAATAATAATGATAATGATAATAATAATAAATATAAAATATATGACAAAATAATGAATAATAATGATGATAATAATAATAATAAAATAAATATAAAATATATGACAAAATAATGAATAATAATGATAATAATAATAATAATAAATATAAAATATATGACAAAATAATGAATAATAATGATGATAATAATAATAATAAAATAAATATAAAATATATGACAAAATAATGAATAATAATGGTAATAATAATAATAATAATAAATATAAAATATATGACAAAATAATGAATAATAATGATGATAATAATAATAATAATAATAAATATAAAATATATGACAAAATAATGAATAATAATGATAATAATAATAATAAAATTAAATATAATATATATGACAAAATAATGAATAATAATGGTAATAAGAATAATAATAATAAATATAAAATATATGACAAAATAATGAATAATAATGATAATGATAATAATAATAATAATAATAATAATAATAATAATAATAATAATAATAATAATAAGGAAGGGGTCTTATTCAGCTGGAATTGTCATACAAGACAACAACTATTGGCTTACTAACATACATAGAAACAACAAAGGATTGGATGATACAATTAGTAAGGCAACATGAAGAAAGAAAGAAAAAATATTCAATAATAAAAGAAGGCAGTAAATACAAACAAGAATTACAGTTAGTAGATTCTGTAGAAAAGCAAAACAGTAGCCAAGAACCAACTATTGCGGCAAAAAATATGAAAATGAAAGCCAAAGATAAAGCTCTTGAAAAGATGAAACAGCGCTGGCAAGACAAACCTCTGCATGGCCAATATCCAGTACGTGCCAATAAATCCAATGTTGACAAAGTTAATACTCATCGATGGTTACGAGCATCTGGATTAAAGTCTGAAACTGAAGGATTTATACTTGCAGCACAAGACCAAAGTCTTTTCACGAGAAACTTTCAGGCAAATATTATGCATAATAATATGGATCCAAAATGCAGGTTTTGTGATAAACACCAAGAAACAATAGACCACCTAATCTCAGGCTGTTCTGTGCTTGCCCCAAACGAATATAAAAATCGCCACGATAGAGTTGGGCAATATTTACATTGGGCAATGTGCAAACATTATGGAAAAGCTGTAAACAAACACTGGTATGAACATCATCCAGCACCGGTTACAGAAATAGAAGATGTAACCATTCTATGGGATTACACCATCTACACAGACAGAAAAATTGAAGCAAACAGGCCAGACATTATTGTTAAAAACCAGAAGGAGAAAACTTGTCTATTAATTGATATGGCTTATCCAGCGGATTGTAACATAGCAATCAAGGAATTTGAAAAACTGTCAAAATATAAAGACCTGGAAATTGAAATAGAAAAAATGTGGAAATTGAAAACAAGAGTTGTGCCAGTGATAGTAGGTGCACTTGGAATGATAAAAAATGGAAGAAAACAACACATTGAAAGAATCCCTGGAAACCCCAGCTTAAGAGATATACAAAAAATTGTATTATTAAGTACAGCCCACACACTAAGGAAAACGTTATCTATGTAATGCTGGGGATGATAGGGAGGATAGAAAAACATGAAATGGAGTCATAACAACACGCCACTACCTGCCTTAGGTCTCCCCGCAGACTTGGTTGGTAGTGAGACCAATGCAGAAATCGAAATATGATGAAAAATGACATAATAATAATAATAATAATAATAAATATAAAATATATGACAAAATAATGAATAATAATGATGATAATAATAATAATAAATATAAAGTATATGACAAAATAATGAATAATAATGATGATAATAATAATAATAAAATAAATATAAAATATATGACAAAATAATGAATAATAATGGTAATAATAATAATAATAATAAATATAAAATATATGACAAAATAATGAATAATAATGATAATAATAATAATAATAATAATAAATAAAAAATATATGACAAAATAATTTATAATAATGATAATAATAATAATAAAATTAAATATAATATATATGACAAAATAATGAATAATAATGGTAATAATAATAATAATAATAATAATAATAAATATAAAATATATGACAAAATAATGAATAATAATGATAATGATAATAATAATAATAAATATAACATATATGACAAAATACTGAATAATAATAATAATAAATAATAATAATAATAATAAATATAAAATATATGACATAATAATAATAATAATAATAATAATAATAATAATAATAATAAATATAAAAAATACCATCGTTATTAACCACCTGATGGGACATTGTTCTTTCAATGTCGAAACAAAATCTATAATTTTGTCGTTTGTAGTAGTTTGTAATTGAATTAATGTTTACTAGCCTAGATTCATGACACATAAATAAGATCAGAAGCACATCTTATTTATTAAGTATTTCAGTGTTTAGGCAGGTAGCCACTAATTTCGTCAGAAGTCATTAGTCTTTCCTGTGACGGAAGTCAGAATTCGTGCTACGCTAAAACACTTCCAATATTAAACTTCGATAATCAAGTTTGAAAGACTGTTCGCTAATATAGTTGATATTTCATATCGTATTCATTTGTCATGAGTTACCTTCATTTTTATCTGGGCTAAACTTCAGTACTGTTATAAAATATCTACTTGATTACGTAAGTTTCTAAACATGTGTGTGAAATACATTTATCCAGGGAGTATATAGTTGTTTAATATTAATTAGAAAATACCCTCTCTTTGTTCGCTTTAAAATATCCCTCTTGAACAACATTGTTAGTCTAGCGTATCTTCGATTTTAAAAAATAGTGTCGGTGAAATTTTTTAAAGGAGTCGCAGTCAGCGATCTTGTTAATACCGGCTAAAGGGATGTAATGAATATTGTACATGTGACAAAAACAAAAACAAAAAAAAAAACAAAAACAAAAAAACAAAAAAACAAAGAAAACAAAAAAAAGCAACAACAAAAAACAAAAAAAAACAGCAAAAATAGATATCAAATATTTAATGCAATCAAATCACTACTATAATGAGTTGATATGATGTTTTGCACTCCTCAACCATAAAAATATCCTACCCTCAGTCGGTCATTGTAATGATCTTATAATACTTAAGCTTACTGACGACTGATTAAACCTGTAGATTGTGTGATTACACATGCGCAGAAAGGTCCTCTATGATTGGGTGACAAGTTACATCAAAGATGCGCAACTTGTTCTTGAATAATCATTAATATTAAACACTTTCCGGACAGTTCTTGTATATAGCGCATTGCGTTTATTAAATGTGTAACTTGAAAATGAACAGATGAATACAAAGGAATTCATTTCTATAGAGAAACCAATATCTCTATTAATCAACATCGCAAGACATTAACGAGATTTTGTCAAGACTTCCCTGTGTCTCTTCTACAAATACTTTTACGGCTACTGCTCAGATTAACTTAGCTCATTGGTGCCCCTTATGTATAAATTTACTCAAGTCACAAGATTAACAACCAGGCCCCACCCTTTTACTGTGAAACCAATAAATTGTAAACGCAAATTCTACAACCAGCTTCTTTTCTCGCACTTCCTGCCTGTGGAATTCCCTTTCATATACTTGCTTCCCTGACAGCTATAATCCCCAAGAATTTAAATGTAAAGTCGTCATCTTCTATCTCACTAACCTGCATCCTCTCTTTCATGCTCCTTTCTCCGTTCACTTCACTCTCATCAGTATTCTCATTCTTCTCTTACCCACTTCCTGACACTCCCTATAACCTGTCACTCTTTCTCATAACTTACCTCCTATGTAACCCCCTGCATAACAGTGTCAGTAAAATGCCTTGTTTGGGGCGATATGATTATAAGAAAAATCTGTACTATTATAATGTGGATATAAAGTAAGGATCAATTCTACATGACAATAAAAATATAAACTGATCCCTCACTTTATTGCCACAGTCATCCTTCTCTCATGTTCCTTTCTTCGTCCACTCCACCCTCATCAGTATTCTCATCCTTCTCTTACTCACTTCCTGACACCCCCTATAACCTGTCACTCTTTCTCATAACTTACCTCCTATGTAAACCCCTGCAAAACAGTGGCAGTAAAATGCCTTGCTTGGGACGATATGATTATAAGAAAAAAAAACGTCTGGAAGAGAACATTTGAACTTAACGCTATTTTCGGGGCCATTATTTTACAGTGGATTGAAATAACCTTAATAGCGCGGATTCTGTGCAAGGTAAAGCAACTGCAGGTTATCCTTTCCGCTTCTTTGATGTATTCTAAACTACGTAAAATGAAAGGCAATATTCACACACACGCGCATATATTTAACTAGCAGGATAGTCCGGCGTTGCTCGGGTCGTAATGAAAGCATTAAAATTAATCCATGGTCCTGGAGCTCAGACACTTTGGACGTTGGCACAAAAGACTAAAAAGCAATAGCTGTTTCCAGTTAAAGCAAAACCGTAGACTGAAAGAAAAATGAATGGATGTAAGTCAAATTTTGATTTCCTGGTATCGATATCAAATAAGAATTTTCGTCGTAAACTGAATTTTGAAGGCTAAATAAGTCCTCTGAGTAAATGGTATCATGGCTGAGACTAAGAACTACAATTATACCTATTAGAGCCCAACCCGAAGCAAAAACGAAAATAAAAGGGCTGAAAAACTGATTTTGATCACACCCGGTAGGATATCGGGATATCGATTTTCAATATCGGAGTCAAATAAGTCATCCATGGATAGAACTGCAACCTTGAAACTTCTGAATATCGTTTCTTATGTCTTTGTCTATGAGTTTATCAAATTTTATTAAAATCGAGCCACTCCTTCTTTAACGTGATTTTTTCGATTATCGATTTTCGCTATTTATCGGGGGTACCTTGACACAAAACCGAGCTAAGAGCACTTGCAGACGCTTATAGTACAACTGTGTAAGTGTTCAAGAAAATCGGTTCAGCCGTTTCGGAGTCTATAGCTAACGGACACACACACAGAGACACACACACAGACAAAGTTCCATTTATAAATAAGTTTAGATTAAACATTATTTTAATAGATTCTTGTATTTCAGTTAATGCTCTTTTTTGTTTTATAATCAAACAATATATTGTTTTATAGTATTGAATTATATTTCTGTTAAGAAAATCGGTTCTCAGTGTAGGGCCAATAAATTCTTTTCCGCCTGAAACAATCCTGCACATATATAAATCTACCATTCGACCGTGCATTGAATACTGCTACAATATCTGGTCGGGTGCTCCTGCTATCCACCTAGGCGTACTTGACAAAGTCCATCGGAGAATCTGTAATGTGATAGATCCTGACTTGGCAGCTCGGATACAGTCACTTTCTCAGCGGCGCAATGTTGCTTCCCTGTGTCTCCTCTACATATACTTTCACGGTTTCCGATCAGATGAACTTAGCTCATTGATACACCCTATGTATAAATTTATTCGAGCCACAAGATTAGCAACTAGGTCTCACCCTTTTACTGTGAAAACAATAAATGGTAAACGCAAATTCTACTCCAGAAGCTTCTTTTCTCGCACTTTCAGCTTGTGGAATTCTTTTTCATTTACTTGCTTCCCCGATAGATACAATATCTAATAATTTAAATGTAAAGTCAATAGTCATCTTCTATCTCACTAACCTGCATCCTCTCTCTCATGCTCCTTTTTCCGTCCACGTCACCCTCATCAGTATTCTCATCTTCTCTTATTTTATGACACCCCCTATAACCTGTCATTCTTTCTCATAATTTTCCTCCTATGTAACCCCCTGCAAAACAGTGGCAATAAAATGCCTTGCTTTGGGTGATGTGATTCCAAAAATATAGTGACTTCAGTAGTTTACTGATGGTTGGCTAGCAGGTGTTTTTGTCATAAATTGCTCGATATAATCATAGAACGTCAATAGAATTAACGTGGAAAGATTTTTTACTTAATTGAACAATATTGTTTTACGCATGCATTTTTATGTCTTCACTCTTCATAGGTCAAGCTTTTTTGTTGCTTATAAATATATATATTATTTGCATTATTCGGAATATTGTACTCATCTTTGTTCCCATTCGTACGACGTTTCGGCCGTTGTACGCTCCGGCCTTCTTCGGGTGCTAGGAATTTCGAACCGAACCCTTTATTATAATCCCTGAACTCCATTCCTTGCCTACAGCCTGTTCTGGTAGTGATGAGTTATCTAAATTACTTGTTCAGCACTGCTGTAGCCTGGTATTAAACTCATAACTCTATAACAGGAACTAAGCAACGTTTACATCCACTAGGCCATGTGTCCTTAAGGACAAGAACAACTGAATTTTTTGGACTTATAAACCTAATGTCCATTAACCTTTTTTTTACCAGAGTTAATATTGAAATTTTTTATGTTAATGGTTTTCTCTAGTATTTTTTATGTATATGGTTTTCTCTAGCAATGTAAATACTGTAAATACTACATCATCTCAGAAATATAGACAAATAATATATATATATATATATATATATATATGTGTGTGTGTGTGTGTGTGTGTGTGTGTGTGTGTGTGAGTGTGTGTGTGTGTGCGTGTGCGTGAAGCAGAACAGTTTTTATGAGGATTTTCTGAATTGGAACACCGATTGAAATAATGTTTGAAATAAAAATAATTAAAAAATATTATTTATTATGCTAAAATTTAATGAGGAAAGAAGATTTGGAGAATTTCCGAAACACAATCGTTAATGAAGGCAAATGTAGATTGAAGGCAGATCACGAAGTGGGAAGTGAAGAAAATAGTTAAACATTGTAAGTATGTGAAAATGTGGAGAGCCAAGATTGTTCAGTCCTTGAAAGAAGATGAAGATTTGGTTCTACGCATGAATACAGGCGTCGTGCCTTTTCAAAGGACGGTACACCGACCCCGGGCGAATGGAAAAACCATCTTTAGCGCCTTTGTGATTTTCTCTCCGACTTTAAGATCGAAGAGCTAAGTGCAAAACCAAGAAAGACAAATGGAAATAAAAAAGGTGAAGACATTTAGGAAGAGGTTCTTCTTCTATGTGCCCCGTTACTTCAGGACGTAGGCGATCAAGGTTCTTCACGTCTCCCTATCTCTTGTTGCTCTTAGTATATTTGCTCCTGTTACTCCTGGCAACTCCAGTTCCGTCATTCACCTGATCAGGCCCTGCAAATATGTTATCCGCTGCCTTCCTCTGTCTCTCTTTCCTTCTATATGGCTAGTCAGTATCAGGTTCTCCAGGCTCTCCTTCCTTAGTGCATGTCCCAGGAATTTCAGTTGTCGCTTCTTGATGCTCAGTATTAATTTCCTTTTTGTTGCCATTCTTTCCAACACCTCATCGTTACTTGCATGCTCAGTCCACAACGCGTGGAAAATATTCCATGTCACTGATGAAAGTGATCCACACTTGTGAAGATTATTGAAACCGAATATATTTGTGAACTTTAATGGCATCGGTAAGCAAATGCCGGTTGTATATTTTAACTGTAATTAAAATTCGCAATGTAAAATTCAACGGTGAAATTAGATTCTTTTCGAGCAAGTGGTCAATACAGAGCATAACCAAAAATCAATAATACGATAATAAATCGATAATAATTAAACTAATTGTGTTAAATCAAAATTTTTTAAAAACTCCGTTAAAAATCAACCGTCTGTCGTGTAATGTAAATATTCTTCGTGTCAACAAAGTGAAAAATTAAAATTAAATCAGACTTTGAGTTAAAAAACAGTTCTAATATTATATTTCTAGTAAAAACGTGATTTAATAAAAAAGTGTCTCGTGATTGTCTTAGTTCTTTTTAATGTTAATGAATGCCCTCCCTGTCTCCTATTTGATAAACGCCTTCTCTCTTCTCCTTTTCGAATAATTCAGGTTTAGAAACATAAATCTGCATTGGTTCTGAATCAACAACAGCGTTGCAATATTTTCTTACGCATTTGGTTTGATTTAATTTGATTGTTTTTGTTTGCTGGCATATCAACACCTCTATGGTTTATTTCATACTGAACTTGTAATTTGTACGCAATTTTATAACTTCAGCTACATTAATCTTGAACGCAATGTTATGTTTTCTATTATTGAATACACCGGTTCTCGCTCGATCACCGAAGTTAAGCAACGTTGAACCTGTCAGAACTTAGATGGGTGAACGCTTGGGAATACCACGTGCTGTAAGCGTTTAGTGACGGATGTGCGTTGTGGTGCAGTGGATATCGCCTCGGAAAGAGAAATCGGTGAGCCGAGTTCGAATTCCAGTTGAATACCCTGCATTCACTTAAGCACTGGTACTCTTGGGAAAGGTATTAATCTGTCCCTTCCCTCGAGTTATGGGTTAAATAACAAGAGTAGGACTTGAGGACCCTGTCCTTAAAAACAAATCCCAATGAATCTTGATATTCAAAAAGAAAAAAGTATTATTAGACACAAAACTTACATAAAAGCAAAAAATAAATTGTTGAAAGAAAAATGTATTACCAGCAATAAATAAATAAAATTTATTTGGCAATAAATGACCCGCCGAAATTGATATGCGATAAAAAAACCTTTATTTTGAACGCAATGTTATGTTCTCTATTAGAGATATTTTAGACATAATTTTATACTTTAAGAGCAAAGGGATGTTTAATAGATATATAGTGTGTAGATGATCTATTGTGGGTGTTATATTTTTTAGCATAAACCTATTTCTTTAAGGTAAGACATTATCCTGACAGTTTCGGTGTTTTCGGGATGAACGTTTGTTTTATAGATATATGGTTTGTACATGATCTGATGTAGGTGTTTTATGTGTTGGTATAAACCTATTTCTTTCAGATAGGACATTATGATGACGTTTTCAGTATTTTCAAATAATTTTTTAGTGTTAGTTTCCTTGTAGTAATTGTGTTTTGCAGGACTGCCACGCATTTGGATCTATTGCCATGTAATTTAAATGAATTGTATAAAACAGGCTTTTAAAACAATAATAGAATATAACTGTAGTATTCGTCTTCTTCGAGGATTATTATTCATTCAGTATGTAGGCGGTCATGGCTCTCCCAACTTTTCTATGCTGTAGTATTTTACTCAGGATTATTTGTGCTTTGTATTAGTTATGTGCGTTCTGGTGCAATGGATATTGACTCGGAAAAACAAATCGGGGAGTCGAGTTCAAATTCCAGTTGATATTCCTTGCATCACTTTCGCACAAATACCCTTGCGAAAGGTATTAATCCATCTCTTCCTTCCAGTTATAGGACATATTAGGTTCTATAGCCTCGGCTGGCAACCAGTCTACCGCAGAAAGCAATGGCAACCTACTGCGGGATAATCTTCTGCCCAGTCAGTCCTGTCTCTTTCGAGACATGATCGCCTAAAACGTATATCACGTATGGCACTTTACTAACTGACTGATTAGTTATTCGAATATTTTGAGAATGTTATCCCAGTTTATTGAATGATAAAGTGATGTTTACACGTAATACAAAGTCACATATTTTTTAATGTATAGCGATTCAACCCAAATTGTTGAAAACCTTGAGGTGTAGACTTCAAATATACTTGAGGCTTTTGGGAAGAATAGACTTAAGATTAAGTGACTTACACACACAAATAAGTAATTGTCAAAGTAAAATCCAACTACAAGAAATAACAAAACAGAGATCGCAAAAAAGGTAGAGCCAATTTTCATTGAAATCGCCATAGAATCCAACTAATATACGTTCAGGCAATGGTTCTTACATCAGAGACTAATACCAAATGGTTGGGTCACCTAGATTAGGAATTCTGATGATTTCAGTCACTCTAATATGCGTTCAGGCAAAGGTTCTTACATCAGAGACTGACAATACCTACTGCTTAAGTCACCTAGGAAGGGAGTTCTGATGATTTCAGAAGCTCTAATATACGTTCAGGCAAGGATTCTTACATCTGAGACTTAGAATACCTACTGGCTGGGTCACCTAGAAGAATGTCTGATGATTTTCAGAGGCTCTGATATACATTCAAAAAAGGGTTCTTACATCAGAGATTGACAATATCTACTGGTTGAGTCACCTAGAAGAGGAGTTCTGATAATTTCAGAAGCTCTAATATACGTTCCGACAAGAGTTCTTACATCAGAGACTGAGAATACATACTGGTTGGTCACCTAGAAGAAGAGTTTTGATGATTTCAGAAGCTCTAAACGCTCAATGAGAGCAGAAATAAACGCTTCTTATTTTGAAAGGTGCCTTTCCTAAACAGTATTTTATTTAAAACCTAGGTTTTGTTATACTTTAAGATGGTGTATGTAAAGATAGGAGCAGACAGGTAGACATCACAATCTGAACTGTAGTTTTGAAATATGCTATTAATTGTCAAGTACACTTTTAGCATTTACCCTAAATATTTACAAAATTAAAGATTTTTTTCCGTTTCTTTGAAAGAATCTGGATTAATGACTTTCTTAAGAGTATTAGCACGTAATTGAATGTAATTCTTCAGTTTGAAAAAAATTCGCATAGCATTGCTATGTTATCAATGCAGCATATTTATAGAGTCCAGTTTACCTCATTGTGCTAAATGGCCATTGACACTACAAGAATCTTTTCACAAGTATTTTTTAAAAAGATGCTGGTAATATAGAAATCCTAGTCAATTCAACTTGGAGTAGATCCGGTATAATCATCGATGACTTGATAATGCAGTTGATAGTATTTAGTGACATGATTATAAGTATTATGCGGAAAAAAAACTTAACATGATCTATCAATGAAATTATATTAATAGCTTCGTGAGTTCTATTATAAGCCGAATTCAGGTTTGAAACATTCACTTTGTAATTTTCATTTGAAACGTTTACTTCTCCACACTTGATTAAGTGCACTTACAAATATTATTTGCGAAAATTAAAGAATATTAAGGCGAATAAATGCTTTTTCCTCTTGAGGCTGTGTACATATTGATGCATGCTCTCTCTTTCTCTCTCTCTCTCTCTCTCTCTCTCTCACACACACACACATAATAATAATAATAATAATAATAATAATAATATATATATATATATATATATATTATCATTATTATTCATTTCTTTGTAGAATAAATTATATTTCAGTTATTACACATCTAACAAATGTTTTATTACCAACAGTCCTTAATTCAAAATTCTTTAATTTTCGCAAATAATCTTAAATATTTCACGCATATATATATATATATATATATATATATATATATGCTTGAAATATTTACTTTTATTACAAGTGATCTTCCTGGTTGTAATCAAACACATATATTCCTGGCTGTTCCGAATCGATTTTCTGTATACAACATCGAAATAGACAAACTCAGACATCCAAAAACAACATTAATTATCAAAATAGAATTAGCAGTTTAGACGTTTCTGCTCTTTGATAAGTGTGAAGATTTTTGAAACGTGCAAGCGATGTTAAAATGAATTTATGCGCATGCGTGCTTTCGGATGTGGTCGTCATCGTCAACATTTATTAGTAAACATCGATGTTTTAAAGATGCATAAAAAAAGAGAATTATAACTTCGGAAATATCTGAAGTTCGTGAATGCAATAAATATTGTTTTTTGCATTCTTTGAATTTTCTTTTGTTTTCTCGATGTCGTCATACATAGAACTTTCTGGGATCTTTGCTCCAATCACTTTTCTGCATATTTTCTGCAAATATTTTCGTAATAATTCTTCTAATTTTTTTTCTCTCTAGTACCTCGACTTACTTTATAAATTTATTCGCATACCTAGATTGGTATCATTTTTATTATTTACATTGTCAACATTTATTGCCATAATCACTACGTTTTGGCCGCTGAAAGCTACAGCCTTCTTCAGGTCATTAGAACTTCCAACCGAACCCTTTATTTTAATCACTGGGGTATATTGCTCTCGTTCCATAAGCCATGTCAATTCCGGATGTCTTAGTTATCACCATTTAACACAACTCTCTAAGTTATTTGTTCAGCACTGCTGTAGCCAGGTATTGAACTCACAATTCTTTTGGTCAGGTCACTGAATCTAACTAACGCTTTTATCCACTAGGCCATGTGTCCTTGAGACATCCGGAAATGACATGGCTCATGGAATGCAAACAATACACCTCAGTGATCAAGATAAGTGTTCGGTTCGAAATTCCAATCTGAAGAGGGCCGGGGCGTACAACGACTGGAACGTCTTAAATAGGGCAATAATGACGATGACAACGGTCCAAACAATGTAAGTAATGAAAATGATACCTCATCTCAGAAGTATAGACATATATTGGTATCATTTTATTGTCAAAAGTTTAGATGTGACCGTAAATTCTATGCTAATACTTTCTTCTAGGTTACTTTTCTCTGTATAAATCTTTCCTGGTTTCTTGCTTTAATCTCAGCTACGATATTTCAAACTTAAATGCAGCATTAATGATAATTGTTTCGTCGTCTTAGATAATGTTTTTTCTTGTCTTTCGCAGATATGATCATACGATCATAGATTTCAATTTTTTTATATGTAAAAAAAATATAAATATATATATATATAATTGCTCTGCAAATAATTACATAAAACTGGCTAAATCAGTTTTAATAATATTTAATTTTTATCAGTTAATATAAATAGGATCTTCTTTGTGATTTTACCATCAAGCCGCTTTTGTATATATATATATATATATATATATAGAGAGAGAGAGAGAGAGAGAGAGAAATAGATCGAACTATTTAAATAAATAAATGAAACAAAGTATAAAGTTTTTAATGACAACGCCTTTTCGCCTTCAGCCACTATGATAGCGTTTTCAGGTCAGAATGAAAAATAATTTTTTTGGTGGGTATACTTCAGATTCTTTCACTCTCACTAAAAGTTTGTGCCTTAATTGCATCATTGCCTTTCTTTGGTAAAATGAAAAACAAACAAACAAAAACAACGATTAACAATAGGTTTGCAATGAGATTTGAATTTACATATCTGACTCTTTGGATATTAGCTGTTTAAGATATCTTTCAAATTAGCTTCCGTAAACTAACAAATAACTACCATTCAGATTTAATCTGTATACAGGGTGATGTGTATGCGCGTTGTGGTTCAGTGGATATCGGCTCGGAACGACAAATCGGAGAGCCGAGTTCGAATTCCAGTTGAATTCATTGCATTCTCTTAAGCGTAAATACCCTTGATAAAGGTACTAATGCGTTTCTTCTTTTCAGTTATGGGTTAAATTACAGGACAGATTGGGTCCTATAGCCTTGGCTGGCAACCAATCTACCGCAGAAAGCAATGACAACCTACTGCGGCATAATCATATGCCCAGTCAGTTATGTCTCTTTCGAGACTTGACCGCCTAAGCGTGTATCACGTATGGGACTTAACTGACTGACAGGGTGATTGAAAAGTAACTCACTATTTTACGTATGAGTGGCCAGCCAGGAATTCTGACATAACACCCTGTGACATTTTTATTTGAGGAGCAAGTCTACTGCATCAAACCAAGATTTTCGAAGAACTTGAAGGGTAAATACAAGATATGTCTTCCATACCACAAGAGTTACTGGTGACGTCATTTGGCGCTATTCTTGGCTCGAGAAGCTGGTAGCAAAATTGGGTGGGCATATCTTATTTTAAATAAAACTTTATGCTAAACGCTTTCCTCTCATATAAATTTCTTGTAAAAACTATAGTTAATGAATAAATCATTAGTACTTCAAAATGAAGAGTGACTGTCATGGCAGCATCATCCATTAAACGGAATGAACTCTTCCAACCATTACATATACCTCCCCTCACAAGAGGTGAGAGGGGAGTAGCCTAAGTAGTCTGGAAGTAGTCTGAGAGAGTAGCCTGAGGAGAACGCCCTGAACTCAGCCGAGAGTCGTCTACGAAGACTGCTACCTTACCACCCATTACGAGTCCCAGTTCTAGGGTTGAATTATAGTCAGACAGTAAGTGCCATACGTGATAAACGCTTGGGCGATCATGTCACGAAAGAAACATGACTGATTGGGCAGAAGATTATCCCACAGTAAGTTGCCATTGTTTTCTGCTGTAGGCTCGTTGCCGACCAAGGCTATAGAACCCAATCTATCCTGTTATTTAAGCCATAACTTGAAGGAATAGACGAATTAATACCTTTCCCAAGGGTATTTACGCGTAAGTGAATGCAATGAATTCAACTGGAATTCGAACTCGGCTCCCCGATTACTCGTTCCGAGCCGATATCCAATGCACCAGAACGAACATCCTGAATTATAGTATTTCACACTAACCCGTATTATCGTTCTACTAACAAAGTTCCAAGTACTATATTTTGCCGTGTTTAATATATATTCGTAATTTCCTATTTTGATTGTTTTGTGTTATTCTTGCTGAATCTTTAACCGGGTCAACGACAGTTACATTTCAATCACTCTGTTTATTAAGGGAGAAAACTTGTGTGTCTCTCATAAGTAGAACGCGTGGAGCAGTCCTAAAAAATTTAATAAATTAGATGTTTTAATTTGAAATATTAAAACAAACTCTAGAACGTTCTAATGACTGAATCAATAAATTATCTAGAATATCGAGGAAAGTGCTAGAATATTGATAGAACTTGCTGTCAGATGGCGTCTTTAGTACACGTCTAACTAATCTCTTTATTACTGACAAAACTTAAAAATAATTAAGATAAAACGATTGATTTTTTACATAAACTTAAGTAACATCCATTGATCAGTGTTTATGACATTCAAGTTTACGTAAATATGCATTCGATCTAAAGAACAAAATATTGGTTGCTGAAATGTTCTCGACCATGCAATCATTAAAAGATGTGAAGAAAATTATTTTTTTAATCTCTTCTTGAATGCCACGAGACAAATTTCAGCTTCCATCTTAGAGATTAAACATTTCCAAATCCACTTTTGCACAGTGTTAGGGAAAACTTATAAGTGTTTTTAAATTTTAATCATCATATTATTGCTTTTGTGTATATACTTTTAAAGAATCATTGCAAAAGGCGATAATTTTATTATATTTAAGATAGCAAAAAAATTAGAAGAGCAATATAACGATTTCCGTTCCTATATAATGGTCGTGAGAGATTTGTTATAAAAATTTCAAAAGTTATGCTAACTAAAATTTGGCGTACTAAAACAAAACAGGCGCAGAAGTTAAAAATACCTGGGAAGTGTGATAATAAAAGACGGATAGTGTTATACGGAGATCCGAAGGCGAAGGCATATTGGCATGGCAAAGGATGGATTCTAGCACACACAGGAAAATTTCGCTGGAAACAACGAGGAGAGTACTGGAAAGTTATATGATGTCTGTCCTTCAATATGGCAGCGAATGGCAGACAAGCTCATCACAATTGAAGGAGAAACTTGAAGCAAGTGAAATGTGGTTCTACAGAAGGATGCCGAGGATGTCATGGACGAAACACGCGAGCAGCGAGGTTGTGGACAGGAAAGACACAAGATGGAAACTGATACTTAACATCAGGAAATAACAGCTGAAGCTTTTGGAACATCAAAGATGAATGACAAACTTGAAGCAACTGAGATGTAGTTTTACAGAAGGATACTGCCAATATCATGGCTCGAGCATGTGAACAATGATGAGGTTTTTGAAATGATGGAAACGAAAAGGAAATTAATACTGAGCATCAGGAAGAGACAGCTGAAGTTCTTGGGACATGCAATGAGGAAAGAGGGCTTGGAGAAATTGGTACTAACAGGCCAGATAGAGGGAAAAAGAGACGGGGGAAAGAAGCGGATAACATATTTGAAGGACCTAATCAGGTGGATGATGGAACGAGGGTTGCATGGTGTAACAGAAGAAGGCGTGCTAAGAGCCACCAGGGATAGGGAGATGTGAAAAGCCATAGAAGAAGAAGAACGAAGAAGAAGGGCTTGAAGAACCTGATGCTCACGAGACGGATAGAGAGGAAGAAAAACAAATGAAAGCAACGCATGACATACTTTATGGACTTCAATCAATGGATGGTGGAGCGGGGATTGAGTGTGATACCACGAAAAGGGGTATTAAGAGCAACAAGTGAGAGGGAAATGTGGAAAACCATGAACGCCTTAGGCACTTAGAAGAAGAAGAAACACTTTTACCGTATATCAAACTAAATTTTACCTACCAAGCCGTAAAATAGTTTGGTAAGGTTTTTTTCTTTTTCGTAATCATGGTATACGAAAGTTTTTTGTGCTTTGTACCTATTTGCCGTTTCAACTTCCTCGCAGTCCTTCTTCTGTCATTTATTTGAACTAGGTACTCGCAATTTTCCCTTCTGTTATTTTACTAGCAGAGTAAAGCTTAGGTCATATGGGCACTTGCCAGGGTGCCCCTCAAATATAAAGAACCATGATAATTCGTGCATGTTAAGTGACTTGTGTTACAGAAGCACCTTTTTAAGTAATACTAAAAATAAAAATTACAACAAGCCATGAAGTGTTATGAAAATATAAATCATAATCGAAAGTTTTCATTTCAGTAAATTCTCAAATAAAAAAGTAAGTGGGAGAATGTTTCCTCTTAACCTAGTCAGTCAGTAAGTTAAGTGCATTACCTGATACATGCTTTCGGCGATCATGTCTCGAAAGAGACATGACTGACTGGGCAGAAGATTATCTTGCAGTAGGTTTGCCTTTACTTTCTGTGGTAGACTGGTTGCCAGCCAAGGCTACACAACCCAATTTGTCCTATTATTTAACTCATAACTGGAGGGAATAAACGGATTAATACCTTTCCCAAGAGTATTGGCGCGTAAGTGAATACAAGGAGTTCAACTGGAATTCGAACTTGGCTCCCTGATTTGTCGTTCCGAGTCGATATCCATTGCACCACAACGCACATCATTTTGACCTAGAAGAGGCTGTAAATGGCGAGAACCTCCTTCAAAGAGGCCGCCCACATATATAAATGGAACGGCTGATTTGTCACATCAGTTCAGTTCACTTGCCGACAATTTTGCTCTCACGGAAAAAAGTAAAGAACTCACGCTGATCCCTCTTCGCAATATCTTGACACAGACTTGCTGTTAAAACTGTCATTTCTATCTTTTAATATTTGTCACCAAGATTACTGTTAACTTTCTGCTGGGGACATTTTTTGTTTTTCTCTGGTTTGATTTAATTCTTAAATTTCCCTCAGATGGAATCAATATTGATTTGTCTGTTTAATTATAACATCTTCTGCATTTTATTTTTACAAATAAATTATTTTTATTGTTATAAAACATTAGCGTTGATAGTATTTCTTTATTTTCCTTTTCTTTCACCTTCTCCCTTACAGTATTTTTTTATTTTGACACAACCGTGACAAAATGGGGTTTCTTCCTATGTTCTTATGCTCCTTTCAAAACAAAAAGAATGAATTTTCTTATTCGATGTTCATTTCCCAACAATAACAAAGAATTCATATTTCTCTTCAAATATTCTTTTTGATAAAACCGACTTTTATTTGTGTTTGTTTAAAGATGTCATTTTCTGTTAAAGAATTTCTTTCATTATCCAAATTGAATGAATAATTTAATTCATTAAAAAATCAAAATTATTGCAACTAATAGACTAAACTATCGCCCGGTTCACACTCCACCCACGTCTATTGAACAGGTGTAGAGGCTCATCCCTTGTCCCCTGTTTAGGATGCAGTTTCCGGCTTTCTCTCTTCTAATCTTTTCACTCTTACGTAGCCACCGTTACCGCCTTGCTCGGGGTGATATGATTAAAAAAAAAAAACAAAAAAACTAGCTACATATTTCGATGTAAACGTTAATGCAAATATGAAAAATCAGAATTAACATTAAACCTACTAGAGTACTATTAATAGCAATTACGTGGTTATTAGATATATTTATACATTGAATATGAACCCAGGTATAGGGCTATGTA
This sequence comes from Ascarosepion bandense, assembly GCA_037127315.1. Taxonomy (NCBI): domain Eukaryota; kingdom Metazoa; phylum Mollusca; class Cephalopoda; order Sepiida; family Sepiidae; genus Ascarosepion; species Ascarosepion bandense. The sequence continues at coordinate 2,078,296 of JBBBDQ010001511.1, read as the reverse complement.
TGCATTACTAGTGACTGAACCTGACATTCAGTCATAACATTGAACACGTGTACGGTAATCATGTAGAGGTTACGTAAGATTATAAATTTATGATGCAGTATTAATTATCATGTATTCATATATTTGTGAATATATGAATGGATCTTCTTCTTCTATGTGCACTGTCTCTTCAGGACGTAGGCGATCAGGGCTTTATCCGTTTCTCTATCCCTGGTGGCTCTTAACACGCCTTCTCCTGTTACACCATGCAACCCTCGTTCGCTCATTCACCTGATTAGGTCTTTCAAATATGTTATCCGCTTCTTTCCCCTGTCTCTTTTTCCCTATATCTCTCCTGTTAGTACCATGTTCTCCAAGCCCTCTTTTCTCATTGCATGTCCCAAGTACTTCAGCTGTCTCTTTCTGATGCTCAGCATTAATTTCCTTTCCGTTTCCATCATTTCCAAGACCTCATCATTGCTCACATGTTCGATCTGTGAAATTCGCAGCATCCTTCTGTAGAACCACATTTCATTTGCTTCAAGTTTTTCCTTCATCTTTGATGGTATTGTCAGGCATTCACTGCCATATTGAAGGACGGACAGCACGTAGCAATCCAGTACTCTTTTCCTTGTTTCTAGGGAAATTCTCCTGTTTCTTAATACCTTACCCAATTTCTGGAATGCTTCCTTCTCCATGCCAATTCGCCTTCGGATATCTGTGTCGCACTTTCAGTCTTTTGTTATAACACTTCCCAGGTATTTAAATGTTCTTACCTGCTTGATTCTAGTATCCCCAACCTGTATTTGGCATATTGGGCTGCCCTTTTTACTGATGATTTATGCACTCGGTTTTCTTGCAGTTTATTTGTAGTCCTTTCTTGTTACTCTCTTCAGTTACCTTCTGTAGGGGGTCTTGTAGTTTTCTTTCTGTGTCTGCTATCAGCACTGTATCATTTGTGTACCTTAGGTTGTTTAAACTGTTGCCTCTGATGAAAAATTCAGGAGTAGCTTAACCTTTTTAATTGTGAAGTTGAGTAAAATGTTGAATATAGTTTTGTAGATTATACATCGATGATGGCAGTTCAGTGTCCTATCTATGCCACTAAGCTATATCTAGGTCTTTAAGGCAGAGATTTTAATCAGAATACAGTACAGGGTTTGTATAAAGAATAGATACTGTTCGTACAATTAAAGGAAATATAACATATTCATTATGAAAGCGGAATGTTTAAATATTTAGGTTTTTGTTGCAAGCACACTTATAGAATATATCCCTATTTCCTGGTATGGGAGTAAATACTAAATATTTAAGATGTATATTTCCAGATGAATAGGTCATTTAGCAGAAATGAAATGTGATATTTTGAGTGGAGCACAAAGAAGAAGAGAACTACAGAGAAGAACAATAGTATAATTTCCAAAATTAACATCGTAGCTCAAAACAATTACAACGGCGGCCACTTATAAAATTCCTTCAGATATTTGTACCTAGAGATGGTGTAATGGTTAGCAAGCTTGTCTCGCTAGAATAATTAAAACTGAATTGTGAGTTCGACCCTCACTAGATGTCTCTTACTTACGGCCTTGTACCACATCTAAGCTACGTTTAGAAAATCACCATACCATTCCTTTAGATATAGCGTCTACTTCTACAATATCAGTCACTAGTAATATTCCTTCAACTATAGTTTTGGTTTGGTTGTTTTGTTTTTATGGCAAATCAACCTCGGCGGGTTATTTATTGCTAATTAAACTTTATTTATTTATTGCTGTTAATACCTTTTTCTTTCAACAATTTATTGTTGTTTATATAAGTTTTTGTGTCCAGTAATACATTTTTCTTTTCGAGTATCAAGATTCATTAGGGATTTGTTTTTAAGAGCAGGATCCCCAAGTCCTACTCTTGTTATTTAACCCATAACGGGAGGGAAGAGACAGATTAATACCTTTTCCAAGGGTACCAGTTCTTAAGTGAATGCAGGGTATTGAACTGGAATTTGAACTCAGCTCACCGATTTCTCTTTCCGAGCCGATATCCACTACACCACAACACACATCCGTCACTAAACGTTTACAGCACCTGGTATTTCCAAGCGGTCACCCATCTAAGTACTGACCAGGTTCAACGTTGCTTAACTTTGGTGATCGAGCGAGAACCGGTGTATTCAACGTGATAGGCCGTCAGCCTCCTTCAACTATATCCTGTACATCTAAATCAATTCCTGCTACCATTCATCAAGTTTCAGCAGACATACCATAATTGCTTTTGCTGGTGACATTTTAATATAACAAAATCACTAACAGTGTTTGCAATAAAAGAGACTGCATTGTGTGTCGCATGTTGTCGACCTTTGCTACACCGGGGGTCACTGACTAGAATCACATCAATGTTATTGTAGAACATGAACATTTCGAGAAAATAAAACATGCACTGGATTCTCTATCATCTGATAAATGAGCACCAAGTCAAAACAAAATGAGACGTAGAAGGAAGGAGCCAAACAATGTAAAACCCGAAAACAATCTTTCTCACAATTCTTTGGAATAACATCTTAGAAAGAATAAACAAAACATGCAAGGTTCTTTTAATCAAAGAATGTGTGCATCCTTGTTGCCACTAATCTTCTTGAGTCTATGAAAAAATATCTTCAGAAAACGAGAGACAAATTTAGGGAATATGAATTTAAAGTCAAGAGTGTCCAGATACAGCGATTGAAAAAAAAACAAAAAAAAAAAAAACGAGAATTAAAACGAAGTCTGCACCTCAGTAGATACAATGGATCCGTAGAAAAGGTACTTCTCAGTAAAACCAAAAAGTTCAAGGAGGAAACTTTCCTCTCTATTCTGGACACTATAATTTTTGAACAGAGAAAACGGCTTATTTACAGATTGGAAATCTGTTTTACTTCTTCAGAGAATTTCTTCTGATGAACTAACGAAAGAGTGTGGGCATCTGATTAATATGTCTCACAAGGACCTGAATTATGATGACCTTTAAAATGAATGTGAGCATCTCAAGCACAACATGACTCTTGGAAAAAATTATAAGACTCTCTCTGCATTGTACAGACAAATAATTCCGGACAATCTGAAATCTCTATTCTTGAGTGTTAAAATTGCATTTAGGATGTTTATGCGAATGAAAGTGACCAACTGTAGAGAAGAACGTTTCTTTTTAAAACTGAAACCTGTAAAAAAATCTTCTTCTTAGCACAATGAGGCAGCATCGTTTGAACTGACTTTCACGCATGTGCATAGAAAATGACATCCCATTCCCGAAGGCAATTGATTCAAGCCGCTAATAAAGCAATTCTCTGAAAATAACTGCCGTAATGCTTGTTAGAATCAGAAGTTCGTAGTAATTCCATACTGTGCCATTTAATCTGTGTGGCTTACTAAGTATTTTTGTTTTTCCAGCCTTGTGCATTGTTCAAATGTTTATCATGTTGTTTAGTTTCTGCTGTACAGCATGTTTTAATGTTTTAACACCAATTTTGTTGAAGTGTCAATAAAATAAATAATTGTTTAATATAATGATCATATGCTTTTTATTCCAGTGAGTGGTTGTTGTACACTTGTTTGCCCATGGGGCCACAATTCTGTTCAGATTGCCCTGCCTGAGAGAGTCATTTTCTCATTTCTTTGCACTATTCATCCTTAGAAATGTCAACTGTCTCTTTTTTATTGAAAGCCTGTGCACTTTTTGTTTCCATTTTCTCTAGGCGGTTTCTTGTTCGATTATCGAAGTTAAGCATTGTCGACCCCAGCCAGTGCTTAGATGAGAGACTACATAGGAACACCAGGATCTGTAGACTTTTTGAATCGGAAATTTTGGCTTTATATTATCCACAAAACATTGACAACCCGCAAAAAATAAATGAATAAATCGCGTTTTTTTTATACTTCTTACTTACTCATATGTTCCGTCCATGGTATTCCTGGCATATTTCTGTAGAACTACATTGTTAAATATGATTAGGACATCTGATTAGGATGGTACTAAAAAGATTATGAATCAACGTATTTTTCAGGAAACATGCAATTATTATCCATGCTGCAGTACAGTATGGTAAGGCATATTCATATTCACGGTTCTTAAAACAGATTTTAACTCGATATTTTAACCATAACAACATAGATGTTTTAAATACAGATAAGAAAGATTTGATTTTAAATTTAAACTTTGGTCCTGTCATTAATATTTTAAGTTAAGACATTATTAGGTTTGCAGGTATTGTTTCGACTGTTACATTTTCCGATTTTGCTAGTGTTTTACTAGTGTTTCTACTGTCAAGATAGTTACACAAAAATGTATCGAATATCACTGCACATTTTGTCTCTTGCTTCCGCTATGCATTTAGATATTCTTGATAAATTGCAAATAAGAATCTGCATTGTTATAGGTCCTCACCACGTATCTCGGTTTCAATTAATTTTGCATCGTCGTGACGTAGGTTCTCTGTGCCTTTTCTGTAAATATTTTCATGGTAATTCTTCAGATGACTTTACCCCTATGGTACCTCGACCTTACGAATTTAAGCGCAGTACTAGATTGGCAGCAAGGTCTCATCATTTAACAGTATAAATGGCTAGATATCAGTCGTTTGCTTCCGTCTTTACTTTTTTGTTGTTTCATTGTTCTTTCTCTTTAATAATAATTTTTTCTCATATTCTCTCACACTCAGTAACCCCTTCAGTCTAAGAGGCTTTATTATTTTGGTTGCAGTGAAATAATTAAAACAATTAACGACAAAAAATTAAAATAAAAAGCAAATGGAATTTTGTTTCATACAGAAAATCTGTTCTTTTAAATTTTCATATATATTTACCAAGCTTAATTCTTTTTAGTTTTTTATTTCAAAATAGAAAATTAAAAAAAATGTCGAGAAAGGCGTGAAATAGCAAAGGTAAAAAAAAAATTTGTTCATTAGCCTGAAAGATTCTTAGAAAAAAATGATACCATCAAACAATCCGTTTATAGATAAATTGTTTTGTTAATCTGTTGGTCAGAAATGCGTTTGAAAGCTCTTAAAAACATTTAGGATCATCTGTGTTGTTTGAAATTGATAATCTTCGAAGTAAATGCTTTTGCTTTGATTCTTCTGTAGCCAGCCATATAAAAACGGCAGTGGTAGGCCATTTTGCACCAAAAAGCTCCTGATTTATAGTGCTACCTATTGTCTTTTGTACTTCTTGGTAGACCGCCGAGTCGACCTTGTGTTATTCTATGTCCTTGCCAACAGCCTTTGTTGTTCAATTATTATAGTCGATTCTACGTGCTTTGAAGTTTCATCCTTTAGTTCCTTCCTTAGTACCTACCCGCATCTCGCAGAGAGGCCATTTATTCGAAAAGAACGATCTTTGGAAAGCAACAATCTATTATCTTCATTATGTAACCTCTTATTACAGATAAGGAGTTACATAATGTTAACATTTTCTACCATTAACTCAATGCTTGTGACACTATATGACTTGAGGGCCTTGGTTCTAATGAAAATATCACTCCAGTAGGAGCTGCAGGAAATACTAATGGAAGTGCTTCAATAGGCGGAGATTGAGCTTATATATGAGTCAGTATTAGGCGCCATATAAAATGGTTACCAACACGATGGGTTCGCAGATACATTTAATTTCTGTTTATCTTTTCTCAAAGTTCTTGTTTTGCTCTACACATTTATATAGTCAACCCAAAACTCTCTTTACCTTAGCCTGTCTCTACGGTTTTAAATGATCGCGCCAGAAATAGTGAGCCGTCAATATGATAGAAAACAAAACGAAATAAGTCATTAATTGAAAGAAAAGAAGGCTGGCACCAGAAGAAACTAACTTCCTACGGCAGATGTGTATTTTAGATAATTTAATAACACATATTATTACCCAGGAAACTTGGCTCACTTCCAGGTAAGTTGGTCAGGATACTTAAACAGAGTAAGAAATTAGTGATGTGAATGGTGCGTGTGTGGTGTTGGGTGGGCTTTAGTTAATTGCAAACGTCAGTCAAGATGGCACGTTAATAGAAACTCCAGTAGAAACTGGTGGGAGAAAATTATGTGGTATTTAAAAATAAAATACCACATTTCAAGTCTGACACTGAATAGCAACATTTGTAAATAAATAAAGTTTGTTTGTAAATAGCACAGTTCATATAATCCTTCTTCAGCAACGCAAGCGATTATCACAAATCCGTTTTCAAAATATCTACAAGCGCAAAGATAAGTAATACACTAGGATTTTTATCAAATGAAGCATTGTCAGCTATTGTCAGTTTTTCATTAGTATTCCTTTGATCTTAATTTCATTTAATTATCTCATTAGATTATTAATATTAGAGATAAAATTTTCTTTATTTTTGTTTTGGATGGAACGTTGTCAGCCATTATTTATTTTGGACTAGTATTTCTTTCATGTGCGTTGTGGTACAGTGGATATCGGCTCGGAACGGGGAGCCGAGTTCGAATTCTAGTTGAATCCTTTGTATTCACTTACGCGCAAATACCCTTGGGAAAGGTATTAATCCGTCTCTTCCTTCCAGTTATGGGTTAAATAGCAGGACAGATTGGGTTCTATAGACTTGGTCGGCAACCAGTCTACCGCAGAAAGCAATGGCAACCTACAGCGGGATAATCTTCTTCGGCCCAGTTTTCGAGAGGGTAGAGTTGCTTGACATTGCAAGAGTCGGGGGTGGAGGTAAAGCAGAGATCTAGTAGTGAGTCGTGTCCATTATGGTTATTACAGAAACACGTGGGGTTTATTTTTCTTTTTCTATTCGTACATGGTAATGTTGATCTATCTATCTATCTATCTATCTATCTATCTATCTATCTATCTATCTATCTATCTCAGTCCGTTGATATATATCTTTCTATCTCAGTCGGTTCATATCTATTTATCAATCTCAGTCGGTTCATATCTATCTATCTATCTATCTATCTATCTATCTATCTATCTATCTATCTATCTATCTATCTAACAATTTTCTTCGTATTTGTTAGTATTGACTCGTCTCTGCCTCTCCCCCTCTCTCTCTTTCTCTACCTGTTTATTCATCTATCTGACGTGCAAAGAAAGGAATTACAATATTAGATTTTGGGTCGGAGTCAATATCTAAAAATAAGATCTGTTTAATCATGGAATCAAAATCAAAGAAACGGAATGTTTTTGGTTTTAGACGACAAAGAATTTTTTTCCCAGGAAATATGTTACAAAATGCAATTAGCGACTGCGTTCTAGTGGCTCCATAAATTATGTTCTCCAATCATTCACATAGTTTCAGTCTCTGCATTTTTGTTTTTTGCACTTTCAGTGACCTGCGGAGAAACCTAAAAGTAAAAATTAGTAAACCGTCATTAATTATCCTTCCAAAATCGCAAGAAAAGTGACGCTCACAATTAGAATTTTGTAAAAGGATGCAATAAAGAGCTTGATTTGCCATTTCCTATCTACTTGAACCCCGTTCATCTTGAATTTTCTATCTACTTGAATCCCTTTCTTAACTACCCCACTCTATTTTACCCAGTCTTTTCTCTCACTTTAAACTCATGTGTACTCGTGGTGATCCTGTCTTGTTTGTGATGAAGTTATTTAAAACAAGAGAAAAAAGGTCATTAAGATTGGTGGTAGAATTAAACACAAAAAGTATCCAAGAATGTCCTTACACATCTACCTGTGAATTCTCAGATAGTCCCGCTTCCCAAACCATGCATTGCAGAATAGGGAATTGTGTGAGTCATTCTTGCTCGTACGGCCGTTTGGGGTCGTTTTTATCGACAAATGAATCTGTGACGCTAAACCAGCCCAAAATTGACATGGGCTTACTAGACTATGATTCGACAGTATGAGCGATTTTCATTTTTATTTACAGCTCGCCAATGAAAGATTGACTTAGTGTGTTATTTATAGCCGTTTTTAGTCAGAAATCATTTCACTTCATGTTTGCTTATATATATATATATATATATATATATATATAATTTGAACAAACATGAAGTGATACTTAACAAGTGAGTAAAATTGTTTTGTTTTGTTTTGTTTTTATTAATATACATATATTCAAATCTGATCTATTAAAGAGACAAACTTTTTGTATTTATCTGCATACCGATATCGAGCAATTTGTGATAAAAACCTGCCTGCCAAAATACATATTATCAGGAATAAACACTGAAAACCATCACCTTGGCGCTAAATACTATCACAAGTAATATATATAGATATATATATATATATATATATATATGTGTGTGTGTGTGTGTGTGTGTGTGTGTGTGTGTGTAAAATTATTTGTACATTATTTTTATATTAATATTTAACGTAACTTGGCTTAATGTAAAATGCAAAGTTTTGCGGGTAGGAAGATAATGTTTGTTGCATCAGTTTTGCAATTTGACAACACATGAATTTCGTTGATTTTCCGCGGTATAAACACTGAAAATTGACGCGATGACAAATCGATAAACAGGGAAATTACTGTTTATGCGCTAAGATGATTATATCTTATGTCTAAATAATATTTCATTTTAGATTTAATGGAGTATCAATACGTTTTTCTTGAGAATGATTTTTTCTCCTCTAATTAATTTTACGAAAATTCTTCTGTCTCGTTAGTTTTCAGGATTCATTTCCCTTCACTTAGACCAAACAATTTTCATCAACTTCTTCATTAGGTAAATTGCAATTACAGTGATTCGCTTAAGTAACTTATCTCTTCTCATACCGCTCGTCTCCTTCATGTAAGACAGAAGAAAAAAAGTTATATATGCGTGTTTGGCAAAAGAAAGATTGAATAACTAAGATATTTAAACTTTACAAAAAATAAAGAAATATAATAGATTAACAATATATATAATTAAGAGATCAATCTTTTGCTTATTATTATTATTATTATTATTATTATTATTATTATTATTATCATCTTATTAATGATTTTATTGTCATTATCACCATTATTGTTATCATACGTAATCTTAGTATCATAGGTATTATTATTATTGCCATTAATATTATCATCAATATTATCATAAGTATTATTACCATCATAGGTATTATTATCATAAGATTTATTATTATGACTATTATTGTTATTATTATTGTTATCATAAGTATTATTATCACTATTATCATAAGTATTATTATAATTATTATCATCATCATAATAATTATTATTAATATAATAAGTATTACTGTAATCATTATAAGTATTATTATTGCTATCGTAAGATATGCGTTGTGGTGCAGTGGATATCGGCTCGGAACGAGAAATCGGGGAGCCGAGTTCGAATTCCAGCTGAATTCATTGCATTCACTTACGCGCAAATACCCTTGGGAAAGGTATTAATCTGTCTCTTCCCTCCAGTTATGGGTTAAATCACAGAACAGATTGGGTTCTATAGCCTTGGTCGGCAACCAGTCGACCGCAGAAAGCAATGGCAACCTACTGCGGGATAATCTTCTACTCAGTCAGTCATGTCTCTTTCGGGACATGATCGCCCAAGTGTGTTTCACGTATGGCACTTAACTGACTGAAGTATTATTATTATATTACTAACAACGTTTTAGAGACGAGAGCAATTTAGAAAATGAAAAGGAACAGAAAAGTCAGTCTTTGAAAACGTTCAATAATATTTCGGCAGTATCGTTGTCTGCTTCATGTTATACCTAAAAATTGTACACAATCATGAAAATATTAGGAACATTTACAAAAAATTATAAGCCTTTGAACAAACACCCCTTGTCTTGTAATGGAAGACGGCTGTCCAAGTAATGAACACGTTAAAACGGATGAAACGCCGACAGCGTGAACTCAGGCAAATGAAATGTGCTTAATATGGCGGCGATTTTGTTCATCTTCGAATTGTCCATTAGTTGATGAGTTTTGAAGAGGAATTAATCAAACAGCTTAGTATAATATAAATCTTATGGAATAGTATTATCATTGAATATATTTCCCCCGAACCAGTTGCGTATGTAACTATCTTCATGCGTTTCAAGGGTCGAAAGATCAGTAGATTCTGAATATTTTTCAGACTATGCACCTTTAGATGTTTGTTGAAATTACAATCTTTTGTAATAAAGTGTTCCATAGACACCGTCGATATCGCGTTGTTGTGCCTGACATCATACGGAGTCCATTGAATCTTTTCTTTTATTTTTCCGTTGTGCAACCCTCACAAATTAAGATATATTTGGTACATTGGGTGGAGTATATCAAATAGGAGTCAGTAGAATTGCCAACTTCTGAAAAAACGACGATGTTTCTCTTTGAACGTGTGAAAAATTTGACTTGACTCATGTTGTTGCACAATGAACGGAATTCTCCCTTCTACGAGTGTTTTATGGATAGAAACAATCCGAAATTCGAGTTTTGAATTAAAATACTTAAATTAAGTGCTGTTATTATTATTTCTACAAATACTTTCACGGTTTCTGCTCCGATGAACTTAGATCACTAGTGCCCCCTATATATGAATTTACTCGAGTCACAAGATTAGCAACTAGGTCCCAACCTTTTACTGTGAAACCAATAAAATATAAACGCAAATTATACTCCAGCAGCTTTTTTTCTCGCACATCCTGCCTGTGGAATTCCCTTCCGTTTACTTGCTTCCCCGACAGCTACAATCTCCAAGAATTTAAATGTAAAGTCAATAGTCATCTCCTATCTCACTAACCTGCATCCTTTCTCTCATGCTTCTTTCCCCGTCCACTCCACTCTCATCAGTATTCTCATCCTTCTCTTACCCACTTCCTGACATCCCCTATAACCTGTCACTCTTTCTCATAACTTTCATTCTATGTAACCCCCTGCAAAACAGTGGCAGTAAAATGCCTTGTTTGGGGCGATATGATTATAAAACAAAAAAATTATTATTATTGTTATTATTACATCGCGGGTTCTGTGACTAATTAGAGTCGAATCATAAGGGTCTTGATCATAGGCTGACCAAGTCCATCATTTTGAAAAGTGTATTTTTTGATTTCAGTGTTTCCATTTCCTAAACTTCACTCCTATTAAATCCATATGGATAGATGAATTCATCAATTTTGCAAGGGTATTAGCATGAAATGAATGAAACTGAATCGAGGTAAAATTGAACACTACATGACGAATTTACGTCCCCGCTGTCACACATTACACTATGTGCGTCTCCGAAATTATTATTATTATTGGTTAAAACTGCAGTTAGTTTTTTTTTTAGTTACTGTCGAATGAATTTGAGATCAATATTTTTGTAATAAGAGCTCGTTTCACTTTGGATTAACTTTAAAAAATTTCAAATTTTACTGATTTTTATATTCATCTCACTGCAAGCATTGCAATTAGCCATTAAAATGCAAGAAATTGCTGAAATCATATGAGATAAAGAAAAACATTATTAAAGAGGGAGAACAATAAAACGAACAGGGATTACGAAAACAAAAGCTAATTATTGATATTTCATTTTAAATTTTAAAAATTCTGCGGAAAGCAAGAAGTTGGAGTAAATTTCCACAAGCAAGAACCGTGATAGAAGAAACTGTTAGCATAAAACTTACGATGACCTTTATTCAAACTGTAAAATAATGAAACCTAGCTGCTAATGTAGTCAGTCAGTTAAGTGCCATACGAGATATATGATTAGGTGATCATATCTCGAAAGAGACGTGACTGCAGAATAATTTCTCGCAGTAGGTTGCTATTACTTTCTGCGGAAGACTTGCTGCCAACCAAGGCTACAAAACACAATCTGTTTTGCTATCTAACCCATACCTAGTTAGAGAAACGTCAGATTAATACTTTTCCAAAGAGTATTTGCGCGTAAGCGAATGCAACAAATTCAACTGGAATTCGAAATCGGCTCCCCGCTTTCTCATTCTGAGCCGATATCCACTGCAACACAACGCACATATTCGCGCGTAATTGAATGCAACGAATTCAACTGCAATTTGACCTCGGCTCAATGCTTTCTCGTTCCGAGCCGATATAATTTTTCAGTAAGAAACGCATTAAATATAAACGAGATATGAGGCATTATTGAAAACCATGTTTTAAGAGTAACATAAATTTTTGCTAATGTTTCACCTTTATTATAAACTACATTTGCTTCTCTACATATCTTGAATTCATATATGGATGAACGTGTATTGAAATATACGCTCTCTTTATGGGGATAGTTACATCTGATGAAAGATGTTTTCATATTTCATATCCCGTGTTCATGTTTTGTAATTATTTTCTATGGTAAACTGGTTGCTATAGAACCTAATCTGTCCTGTTGTTTAACCCATAACTGAAGGGAAGAAATGGATTAATACCTCTCCAAATGGTATTTGTGCGTAAGTGAATGCAACAAATTCAACTGGGATTCGCACTCGGCTCCCCGCTTTCTCATTCTGAGCCGATATCCACTGCAACGCAACGCACATATTTGCGCATAATTGAATGCAACGAATTTAACTGCACTTTGACCTCGGCTCTTAAATTCCTAAGTCTAGTTAACAAAGACAATGAAAATATAATGTCAGGTATTATTGCAGATTTTGCTTTGGATTTTATCAAGAACCTCTACATATATAGCAGGAGGACAGGAGCAGGTGTGACAGCAAAATTAATTGCATGGACGACGAATGGGAGAGTTTTAAATGTTTAAGATGGATTTTGTCGAGAAACGAAACATTTCCGATTAGGACATCTTTACTCGCTCTCTCGACGTAGATTAATTATATCTTTACTGACGTCGTTCCGTACTAGGTGGTCTTCACTTTTGGTTTTGTGTCTGACAATTATAACATTAATGAATGACTAAAATTGATAGTGCACTTGCAGCCGATTTGAGACTTACTTAATCCTCAGCTACGAACAACAAATGCATTTTAATCCTAAGCTACGACCACCAAATGCCTTTTGCGAGAAAAAATTATCTAAATTAATAATAAATGTGGAGATGAAAAGAAAATTAGAAAAACCGAAAGAAAATTAGGAAAACTAATATCATAAAAGCGAAGCATTTATTTCGAACAAAACAGCTTGAAAAGAAGTTAAGCCGATTAGCTGGAAAATAAAAATGTCAAAATAGTCACTCATACAACTAAGATATGTGAGCTAATTAATGCCGGGTAATGCTCGACACTGTCCGACTACACCGGTGATTTTTTATAGCTTCCTGACTCTAAAATGCACTTAATTTACCAATTACAGCCAGATAGATTAGTTAACTAATTACCATTTGATGGGTTAATTTTACTGGTAATTTTATCTTTAATTAGCAGTCGAATGATTATTTTAGCATGGTTCAAGTTTTGTGTTATAAAGCTTGTAGTTATCTAAACTACATTTTCTACTGAACTGGAGGAAATTGCTTTGAGGATTCTGATGAAAGTCATTGAAATTGACCATATTCATTTTTTGTGCAGTGTTTTTTAGCAGTTTGATGTTCATGGTTCACCATAACTTCCATTTAACACTTCATCATCCCTATTTGTTCTTGGGCGCTTTAATGATGTGTCATCGTTGGCAAAATTGTTTTGCAAACCAAAAAGGAAATTACAAGATCTCCTACAGAAGGTACCAAAAGAAATCAACAAGAAAGGACTAGAAATAAACTTCACGTAAACCGAATGCATGGTCATCAGTAAAAAGGGTAGCCCAAAATGCCAAATACAGGTCGGGGATACCAGAATCAAGCAGGTACAAAAATTTAAATACCTGGGAAGCGTTATAACAGAAGACGGAAAGTGTGACACAGACATCCAAAGGCGAATTGGCATGGCGAAGGAAGCATTCCAGAAGTTGAGTAAAGTATTAAGAAACAGGACAATTTCGCTAGAAACTAGGAAGAGAGTTCTGGATTGCTACGTGCTGTCCGTCCTTCAATATAGCAGTGAATGCTGGACAATACCATTAAAGATGAAGATAAAACTTGAAGTAACTGAAATGTGGTTCTAAAGAAGGATGCTGCGAATATCATGGATCGAGCATGTGAGCAATGAGGAGGTCTTGGAAATGATGGAAACAAAAAGGAAATTAATACTGAACATTAGGAAGAGACAGCTGAAGTTCCTGGGAGACGCAATGAGGAAGGAGGGCTGGGAGAATTTGATACTAACAGGCCAGATAGAGGGAAAAAAAGAGACAGAGGAAAGCAACAGATAACATATTTGAAGGACCTAATCAGGTGGATGACGGAACGAGGATTGCATGGTGTAACAGGAGAAGGCGTGCTCCGAGCCACCAGGGATAGGGAAAAGTGGAAGGCCATGAGCGCCTACGCTCTGAAGGGACAAGGCACATAGAAGAAGAAGTGAGTTTGATCTTCAATGGGTGCTACACAATTTCGCCTTTGGTACCTAATCTAAGCTAGGCTTAGGAAATCATTTTACGGCACTTCGACGAGGTGTATTTTCAGCAACCTTGTCTCGTTAGATCAATTACAACTGATGAGTGAGTTCGATCCTTCCTGGGTGCTCCACATTTTCGGCGTTGTTCTACATCTAAGCTACAGTTAAAAATACACTTTACGTCATTGTTCTTATTTTGATATCAAATTTCTTTAAAAGATTTACTCGTTATTTCACCCTGTTTGTTTTGGTTTGTTTGGCTTGTTTTGTTTTTCGGTATATCAGCCTCACTTGGTTATTTAAGGCCAAAAAGATTTTTACGATATATATATATATATAACGAGAGAGAGAGAGAGAGAGAGAGAGAGAAACATAGAAATACATATCTGAACAGATCGAGATAGACAGATATGAACTGAGATAGATACAAAGATACATAGATACATACTTACATCCATAAGGACTGGGATAGATAGATAGATATATAGATAGATATGAACATACTGAGATAGATAGATAGATAGATAGATAGATAGATAGATAGATAGATACTGAGATAGATAGATAGATAGATAGATAGATAGATAGATAGATAGATATGAACATACTGAGATAATTAGATAGATATATAGATAGATATGAACATACTGTGATAGATAGATAGATAGATAGATAGATAGATAGATATGAACAGACTGAGATAGATAGATAGATAGATAGATAGATAGATAGATAGATAGATAGATAGATTTGAACAGAGTGAGATAGATATGAACAGAGTGAGATAGATAGATAGATAGATAGATAGATAGATAGATAGATAGATAGATAGATAGATAAAAACCTGATTTGGCTTGTTTTGTCTTACAGCATATCTACTATATTGGGTCATTTAATGTGGACAAGAATTTTTACAATAGATTTGTACGAATAGTAAATGTATTCTTTGTAAGAAATCAGTTTGTAGGACAGGTTTCATTAACATACTTTTGTAAAAAAATCATTTTGTCGAGAGTCAGATGTACTACTAACATATAAATTATTTCTTCAAAAATTTATTGCCGTTATTATTTTTTATTAAATGCAGCGTCCAACTAAAGCAGTTTAATGGAACGACCATAAAAACAATGGGAAGATTTCAAGGTAATTTTGAAACCTACAAGAGTTTTGAAATTATTCCTATTACAGGTTTAGCAAGCAAAAAGATCCCCGATTATAAGGGATTGATATATTAAAAGTAAATAAAGCAAGACTAATCAATTCCATGGAAGCAAACGGAATGCAGTAGGATTGTTAAAATGTTATAACACAAAGATTTGACTAAAAGAGAACTATCACCCAAAGTATATAGTGTCAAGAAAGGTTTCAGTTCATATTCTATTTTTAATATTAGCAAAATTAAACAAAATGATAAAACATGTCACACTAAAAAGAGTAACTCAAGGTGGTAGTAATTGGGCGTTACAGCTAGTAGCGATAAAGAAAGCTGATGGAGATTTGAGAATATGTGGTGATTAGAAGATAGAGGTGAATCACCAGATATGCTCAGACTCATTGCCATTGCCAAATATAGAAACTTGCAAGCCACGAATTAGTAAAAATGGAGTACTTTGCAAAAATTGATCTCAAGCCATCATGCAATCAAATAGCAATTGACAAGAAATTCAGGGAAATAACCATGATAAACAACTCGTCTAACGTTTGGGATAAAAACTTCCAGCCATATTTTAGAAAAATAAAACAATCTTATTGGGAAAAATAAAAGAAAAATATGATAATATACCCGGACGACAGAGGTGAAGATGCGAGAACTAAAGAAGAGTTAAGTTATAAAACAGAGCAAATTCTGGTGAGATTAAAAAGGCAGCTTTGACTATAGACAAAGAGAAATGTAATTTTGACTGTAAGAAGATATATTTGGGATATCAAATATCAAAAGAAGGTATATCATCTGATGAAAGACTGAAAGGAATTAGAACCCTTTTTTGATAGTAATTAATTTTTATAGTAAACATATACCAAGATAGAGTGACATAATCGAACCATTTGCAAAATTACGTGAAGAAAAAGTAAATTTGAGCGAACACAAAAGCAAGCCGTCGTTTTTGAAACACCTTTTTTGAAATATTCTGAAAAGCAAATCAATAAAAAAAATTTTGACCCCCAAAAAGAAATAACGTTAACAACAGACGCAAAGGTAATTGTTTCTCTCCTATCAAAAGAAGAACACCCAATCATGTACATATCAAGAAGGTTAACGTCAGCAGAAATTGACTACTCGAATATTGAAAACGAAGCGCTAGCAATAGTATGGAGCATGGAGAAGGCACGAAACTTTTCATGGCATTCGAGTTTGACATAGTGTACGTAAAAGGGAACACTATTCCTCATGTAGAAGATTTATCAAGATTGCTATTCAAGAATGAAACAGAAGAAAGACAAGAAAATGCGAAGATAAATAATACATTGGGTAGAAACAGACTTTTTTTTTCTATAAATAGACTAAATAAAAACAAAAATGGCCAAGTTTTAAGCAGAAGAGTAGAAAGAATAAAAAATAATTGTTCGATGGCAGAGCAACCATTTAAAGAAACAAACCACAAACTAATCATAGAAAATGGCATTATATGTATTAGCTTCACAAATACTGAAAAGGGACATATTAAAAGGAGTACATAAAGACTTATATTGTGGCAAAACAACGCAAAGAGGACTAAATTTGCAAGCGTGATGACCAAGATATTCAAAAACGTAGATGAATACGTTAAGTGATGCCCAAAATGTACGGAAATAAAGAACTTCAAGCAAGAAAAATTCACTCATGGCCCAAGGAGGCAGAGTTATGGGTTAATTTCCATATGGATCAGGCACACATCTGAGATAGGAGATTATTCTTAGTATTAGTAGATTCATATTCAAGATGTCAAGAAGTTGCCAGAGTAAAAGACAGAAAAGCAACCACAAAAAAAAAAAAATATTAAAAACCATATTCTCAAGGAATAGAGTACGACGAATTTATGCGTGTGGTTAAAACAAAATGAATTCATCCCATAGAAGATACTACCATATCACCCACAGTCTAATGGCATTGTGGAAACAATAGTACAAAGCCTGAAAATGGGATTAGAAGAATTCTCACCACTCACGGAAAAGATAGAAGCGTATTTACCAAAAATGCTTCTCAGTTATCTATCTCTTATGCAGGAAGGACACCGAGTCCGTTGATATTCATGGGAAGACAAATCAAGGCCATCGTAACTGTGTCCGTTGCAACGAGGGAAAAGATTTGGTATAGAAAGAATAAAGAGACGAATCCAGAAGAAGCAAGTTTCCTAATGCTAAAAGGTCACAACACAACATATTTGACATAAAGGGACAAATAATACTGAACATGCAGATTAGTTTAGAAGCAGAAACGATCTGGAGGATGTAGGGTTAGAAGATCAGGAATAAAGGCAACATATATTGGCACATGGAAATCAATTCAGAGGCAGAGAAAATGTGGGAATGGAAAGTCAAGAACAAGAAGAGGTAGAAAGTTTTAAAAGTGAAACAGATCAGGAAATGCAAGACGGTGAGAATAAGGAGATAGATGAAGATGAGGATGAAAATCAAGAGAGGTCGAGATCACCATTAAAGTGAAAACAACAGAGACAAGAGGAAGGGCTGTACAAAAGAAAAATAGTTAGGCTTAGTAAGAGAAAAAACAATGTTTTACAACCTCTTCGATTCAGGGAGGTGTCGCATAGTATACTAATGAAGAGACCAATATATATAAAGAGAGTACTTGGAGAAATAGAACAGAAAATAACCTTTCGCCACAGAGAACACGCAGAGCGGTACTATGACTACTGCTTCTCACACTGATATATGAAACATAACAGTATTGTTGGTAATATTTTTTCTTCATAAATATATTATTGGTAATACTTTTTTCTTCAAAAATGCATTGCTAGTAATAATTTCTTCTCCAAAAAGTATTGCTGGAATTTTCACTATAAACATTTTTTTTTATACTTTCATAGTGTTTTCACCTCAGTTTTTGGGTCAACTATTTGCCCATAGCTGGGAACTTAACAGGTGCTACCAGCCTGGGTCAGGGTAAACCTTGGAACAACAACAATTAGCTGGTTACATGCTTATCAAAACTCTCCAAGTAGAATCCTTGCTGCCGGATGCAGTTCATCGTCAAACCCAGGACCCAAATATAGATTATCGTCATACGCGGGACTGATCAGCCGATAAGGCAATCTGCTTCTTTTGCTTTTTCAGAGAAATTCACAATCATCTATAAATTTTTATTCGTGTTAACCCATAGCATAAATTCAGAGCATCATTATCATTGACTCTCTCTGACCTCAAAAATGTAAGGTTGGCATTGATGCGTTATACAAAAAACCTTTGATTAATAACGCATGATTTTTTATCTAAACTTATTTATAAATGGAACTTTGTTTGTGTGTGTGTGTGTCCGTTACCTAGAGACTCCGAAGCGGCTGAACCGATTTTCTTGAAAATTTACAAAGTTGTACTATAAGAGCCTGCGAGTGTTCTTAGCTAGGTTTTGTGTCGAGGTAACCCCGATAAATATCGAAAATCGATAATCGAAAAAATCGGGTTATGGAAGAAGTGTTACGATTTTAATCAAATTTCCGAGACCATATCATTGCTCACATGCTCGATCCATGATATTCGAAGTATCCTTCTGTTGAACCACATTTCAGTTTCTTCAAGTTTTCCTTCATCTTTGATGATAGTGTCCCGCATTCACTGCCATACTGAAGGACGGACAGCACGTAGCAATCCATTACTCTCTTACTATTCCGAAAAAGACATTTCAAGAATGATTCCTTCAACGAAAACGACGTTGGATAAAAAGAGCGGTATCCGAAGAGGGAGTGAAGTACATAAATGGCCGAATTGTTATATGTTGTAGTTTTCTCATGACATTACTTCTGATAATTTTGGGTAGACCTTGTTTTCTTGAAATTTAACTAAATAACCTTTGTATCTAAATGCCAAGCCCTACCGTTTGCTTCTCAAATGTTTTCTTCTAAGATCTGTAATATGCCGCTATTTTCTAGTTATACAATTTTAAATTGAAAGTTGTCTTGTTACATAATGCCAGAAGGGTAAATAATAGTTATAACGAAAATGCTAAGACTAATTTTATATATCTATCTAAATCTATCTAAACTTATTTATAAATGGAACTTTGTGTGTGTGTGTGTCCGTTACCTAGAGACTCCGAAACGGCTGAACCGATTTTCTTGAAAATTTACACAGTTGTACTATAAGCGTCTGCGAGTGTTCTTAGCTAGGTTTTGTGTCGAGCTTCCCCCGATAAATATCGAAAATCGATAATCGAAAAAATCGGGTTATAGAAGGAATGGTCCCGATTTTAATTAAATTTGATACACTCATAGACAAAGACATAAGAAACGATATTAAGAAGTTTCAAGGTTGCAGTTCTTACAATAGTGCGGAAAATCGATAATATATATATATATATTTTTTTTTTTTATAAGCGTTTCACCCCGAGCAAGGCATATCAATGCCACTACTGTGCAGGGGGCTACGTAGAGTGGAGAAAGGCTGGTTAAATATAGGAAATGACAGAGGGTGGGTGATAGGCGGGTAAGGATTTGGGTAGATGAGAGTGTTGTGAGAATAGTTGGGAGTTAGTGTGATAGGAGGTATCTATTGACCCTACATTTAAACACCTGGAGATTGTAACTGTCGGGAAAGCAGACTTGTGGAAGGGAGTTCCACAGGCGGGAAGCGCGAGAAAAGAAGCTGTTGGAGTAGAACTTACGGTTACATCTTATTTGTTTAACTGTAAAAGTGTGGGACCTAGTTGCTAATCTAGTATCTCGTGTAAATTCGTGCTTAGGCGGCACCAGTGATCTAAGCTCATCGGAGCAGAAGCCAGGAAAGTACTTGTAGAAGAGGCACAGGGAAGCCACATCACGCCGGTGTGAGAGCGGCTGCAGCCGGTTTGCCAAGTCAGTATCAACCACGTTACAGATCCTCCTTTGTATTTTGTCAAGAAGCCCAAGGAGAGCAGCAGGGGCACCCGACCAGATATGGCAGCAATATTCAATACACGGGCGGATGGTAGATTTGTATATGTGCAGAATAGATTCAGGTGGGAAAAATTTCCGGGCCCTGCACAGAGAGCCCACTTTCATAGCAGCAGATTTGGCAATGGATTCAATATAGTCATTCCATTTGAGGTCCGCCGAGAGTGTAAGGCCAAGGAGGCGTAGTATTTTACTCTCTGGGAGGCTAGCCTGTCCCATGCTAATGGGAGGTAGATGCGATTGTCTATGGTGGTTAGTTGATAACAGCTTTGTTTTGGAGGCATTGAAATTTACCAACCATTCCCTACCCGACCAGCCACTTCCCACCCGGGATTTTGTGTTGTATTGTGTTGTTTTGTAATAAGAAGCTCAAAGCGTAGCATTTGTTCCGCAGTGATATTTGCCATTGCTTTGTGTCTTGGGCAACTGTTTTCCAGCCCGAGTTTATTGCTCGGGCCAGCGTAAAAGTAGTGTTCTTCGGAACGCGAAACACCGGGAAGCAGTTGTCCGGTGTAAGGCCACGTAGGAGGCATGGCCTCCGATGGGCCGGATAACAACACTCCTCTCACCATGGCGTCGGTGGGAGGCACGGAGGGGGACTGGCGCTTACCGCCAGCTACACCAACACCCCCCGCACCAGAAGCACCCGAAGCACCCGGATTACCTGGACTACCGAGACTACCGGCACTACCGGCGGCACCAGTATCTCCAGTTCCCTCCACGTCGGCGGAAGTCGTGCAGCAGAATCCAGCAGCAGCGGTACCCACCAACATGGCATGGAAGGAGGGCACCATCCAGAAAGTACTCAAGGGCGCTGCGTACTACGAATCCCTCAAGGACAAGTACGCAGAGTACGTGAATGGAGCGGAAATCCTCCCGATACCCGAAACGCTGAGCGAGATCGAGCCCAGGATCCTCTCCCTGCTGACCAAGGACCTGAAAAGCCACAAACTCATCGGAGTCAGCAGGGACGCCATAGAGGAGGCCATCAAAGCCCTCAAAATCAACGGCAAGATGGTGGCTAGGCGCAGCTACGCCACGTGGGACGTCCTGCTCAGCACCGCCGACGAGGCCAGAAAACTGGCCGGCACCACCATGCAGACCAAGACCCTGCTACTGGAAACTGAGTACATGGGCACGCGCAGAACCAAGATCACCCTGCACGGAGTACCCATGGACATCTCATCAGACCATGTCGGGGTCTTTTTCACTCAGTACGGCAGGGTCGAGGAAGTAAAGGCGCTCACCTCGAAGCAGGGCTTTTTGACTGGCGACTTCATCCTGCAGGCGACGGTCGCTCGCGAAAAGTTGGCCAAAATCCCCAACATCATCAACTGCAGGGGGAGAAGGATCTACGTCGTCGTGGAGGGCAGGAAGCCCTTCTGCTGGGTCTGCGGAGACTCCAACCACGTGGCCAGGGAGTGCCCCACTAAGAATCCGGCACCCAAGACCCAACCTCCGCAGACGACCGCCGCCGCCGCCGCTACTACAGCAGAAAAGCCGGAAAAACCGGCACAACCAAAAAACGGCCCGGCGGAGCAAAAGGAGGGAGAATGGAAGACGGTTGGCAAGAGAGGAACCAAACCCAAGAGCCAACCGTCGGCGGAAAAGCAACCCGCCAAAGCAGCAGCAGTGCCAGCGTCCCCTCCTGCGCCCTCTCCCAAGCCAAAGGAGTCGGCAACTCCTCCCAGGAAGAAGGCGACGACACCCTCGCCAACCAAGCAGGACGCCCTGCAGGCGAAAACCAAAAAACCCCCGACGGAGGAGCGCATGGAGGTCGGCTCAGCGGCACAACCAAGAGCCTCTTCCCTGAAAAGAAACAGAGAGGAGGAAGAACAGCAGCAGCAACACAGCATCAAGATGCAGCGGAGGAGCAGAAGCAGCGACAGGAAGACGCATGCAGCCGTCTCGCTACCCGGGTCTCCGGAGAGGCCAAAAGACACTTATGCCAAAAAGGCAAGCAGCCTCCCATCTTCCCCCCTCAAAAAAATCAGCAAACATCTCTCCTTTTCCCAGTCCCCGGTCTTCAAGCTGACCCCACTTACACCAAGGAAAACTCTCTCCCCCACTCCCACCCCTTCTCCTACAACGTCCCAGCCCAGAAAGAAAAAGACTCTCCCGAGGGGCGAAGCCCTAATGAAAATAGACTCAAAGGACGTAGCTAGGGAGTGGAGTGCACAAAGGCGTGCACTTTTGAAGCCACTCCTCAAGCTCAAAGAGGTTAACGGCAAGTCGTCCGAAGACCCGTTCAACTTCCCCGATGCCCCGGGGGTAATTACCCTCATCAGGACTACAGGGGGCAATCTAAAAGTGTGGGATCACGTGGAGGCTGCCGAAAAACTTTATCCCAACATCGTCATGATGAGGAGTGGTACTCCTGAACTACGCAAAATGGCGAAAAATTGTGCAGGCCGACTCCCAGTTTTACTCCACCCCTCGTTATATAGGGTAGTAAAACTAACATACCCAACGGACGTTGGCGGCATTGTCCATGACGGACGGGTTACGTCCGATGTAGGAACTGGTTCCCTTGGACAGTCCGTCGGGGTCCTTTCCCCCAATGATTTTTACCCGGTATGCGCTCGTGTTTAAGTGTTTTCTCTTTTCAGATCTACTAGATGTCTATCAAGATAGCCAGCTTGAATGCGAGGGGCTTGAGGGATCGGGGTAAGGCGGCTCGCCTGCTTCGTGACCTCCTGTCCTTCGGCGTGGATGTCGCCGCGATCCAAGAGACCCACTTTGTTTGCGAAGTCGACTCGTGTGTGCTGTCCAACGACTTTGTCGTCTATTCAGCATACGGGAGCCGGCATGCCAGAGGAGTTTCTTTGCTGGTCAAGCGTACCCTGGACGCGAGGATCGACCTTGTCCATGTCGGTGCCGAGGGCCGGCTCATCGTGGCCGATATTGCAGTGAAAAGCAAGACGTTCCGGCTGATTGCGGTTTACGCGCCCAACGTTCAAGGTGAGCGAGTCTCTTTCTTTCGGCTGTTGGAGCCCTTCATGGTGAATCCAACACGGCTAATCTTAGTTGGGGACTGGAATGCCATCCTAACCCCCAAATGGGATAGAGGGAGGGGCGCTAGCGGGTGGAGTGGTGATCGCAGCCTGGTCGATCTGATCGGCGAATTTGGTCTCGTCGATAGATACCGGGTCGATCATCCGGATGGGAGCATGTGGACGTGGACGCATAGTTGGCCTTCTACCCGGGTATCAGCGTACCTGGATAGGATGTTAGTGAGAGAAGCCGACATAGACTTCTTAGAATGTCCAACGTTCCACTGGCTAGGCTACTCGGACCACAAACTCGTTTGTGCCCGGGTGGCGTTAGAATTTAGGCCTAGAATGGCTGGTTACTGGAAGTTCAATCAGTCCTTACTGGACAGGCGGGACTTTCGTGACCAGCTGACTAGAGTAGTTCAGCGGGCATTAATTGGGCGAGTCATTGGGAGTAAGTGGTGGGCTAGCCTTAAGGATAGCATTAGGTCTTTCGCCACCCAATACAGCCAACGGCTCAACCTAGATAAGGCTGCGAAGGCAAAGACACTTAGAGCTAATTTCGCCCGGGCGGAGGCTGGTGGGGATCCCCTAGAGATAGCCTTAGCCAGGGAGGCCCTGCAGCGCCCGACTAACGAGCGCTACATGGGTCAGGTAATTAGACATAAGTTAAGCAAGATGTCTTCCGAAGCTGTGAACATGGGCGCGGAACTGCGCAAGGAAGAAATTCGCCGTGCCGGCGACCGGTACATTCGAGAGGTGCGCGACCCGGAGGGACATCTCCTAAGGTCCACTGACGACATGTGCGAGGCTTTCCGGCAGCATTTCGAACACCGCTTTACCAAGGAACCTGGTCTCCGCGACGAGGAGTTTCGCAGCTATTTGGCTGACTTTCCCCGGCTTTTGCCGGCTGAAGCGGCTAGCTGTGAAGGGGAGATTACGGAGGACGAAATCTACGTGGCCTTGAAGAAGGTCGGCAGAGGCAAGTCGCCAGGTTTGGATGGTTTGCCCTATGAATTGTACTTGAGGATGTCGCACCTTTTTGTCCCGATCTTGGCTGTCGTGTTCAACCACTGGTTTCGGCAGGGGTCCATCCCCGGTCGGATCACCAGGGGCGTGATCACGCTGTTGAGAAAGGGCAAGAAGGTTGGGAGGGAATTAGACGATTACAGGCCCATAACTCTGCTAAACACAGAGTTAAAGATTCTGGCCAAGATCCTGACGAATCGCTTGCAGCTAGTTGCCGAGTCTCTGTTGGAACCGGATCAGACTTGTTCTGTGAAGGGGAGAACAATTCAGAGCAACCTGCACTTGATTCGCACGATCGTAGAGGGTGTAGAAGACGACGATGAGGCCGCGCTGATCAATTTGGATCAGTCCAAGGCATTTGATAGGATTGACCATGGCTACCTGGCTGCTGTCCTGCAGGCCGCCGGATTCAAACCCGACTTCAGCCGCTGGATTAGCCTCCTGTATCGCTCCCCCCAGGCTGTGGTGCAGGTGAACGGGAAGCTGTCGGGCGCTTTCGCGCTGTCTAGGTCGGTCCGACAGGGTTGTCCACTGTCGTCTCTCCTTTACGTCCTGGCGTTGGAGCCGCTACTTCGCCGGCTAAGGGACGAGACGCACAGTCCGGTCCTACGTGGAATCGCCGTCCCTGGTGGAGCTCGAGCCAGGGTTTCCGCGTACGCCGATGACGTAACGACCTTTGTGTCCTCCCGCAGGGACATAGAGGCGGTACAACAGGCGCTTGTACGGTACGAGAAGGTGACAGGGGCCAGAATTAACTGCGACAAGTCATCCGGCTTGCGGTTAGGTGCCTGGAAGGGTGTTTCCCTCCGGGGCCCTTCGGCTGGACGGACGGGCCGGTCAATCCTCGGAGTTTGGTTCGGTCCGGACTTACAGCTGGAGAAAAACTGGTCAGAAGTACTGGCAAAGGTCGGCGCGTCGGTCAAGATTTGGCGTCGACGGGGTCTCTCCGTGAAGGGCTTGGCGGAGGTGTGTAACACATACCTCTTTCCCATGATCCTTTACCGACTGTCAGTACTTCCCCTTTGCGATGATCATGAGAAGGCGCTCGAGCGTTTGCTATTCTCCTGCCTGTGGAGAGGACGCAAACACATGGTCAGCAAAGGAGCCTGTTACCTCCGTCCGTGTCAAGGGGGTCTGGGAATGCCACACTTGAGGAGCCACGTGCTCGCTTCGAGGTTGGCATTTCTCAGGCGCGCGTTGGAGGAAGATCGGTTGCTTGCGGGGGTAGTGAGGGACATGTTCCCTTGCCTTACCATCACCCCCCCGACCCTTTGGCTGACCGTCAGGCCTTGGGTGCGACCGAAATTCCTGCTCGAATGCCTGGCGGCCTTACAGGCCATTCCACGGTCCAGTGACCTTTCACAGCCTAGGAAAATCTTCTATCGGGGACTAGTGGAGGGTGCCGTGAAGGATAAGCTGTGCAGTAAGCTCGGCATGTCGAGAGTGGAGTACCGCTCTCATTGGTCTTGGGCGCCGGGTGCGGATTGGCTCAGCAACTCTGAGTTCTCTCTCACCTGGCGATTGGCTCGGAATGGCTTGTCGCTCAATGACAGGCGTTTCGCAATGGGCCTGGCGGATTTGCCAGATTGTGAACGTTGCAACCTTGGAATCAAGGAGACGTCTGCGCACGCCTTCTTCCATTGTTCGCGCGTTCGCCCGTTGTGGGAGCGTGTCGGCGAGTTGACTGCTCGTATCGCGCCGCGAGAGCTCGTGCTCATTGATCGCGCATACGCTGTGGACAATGTGTCGCCCCCGTACTCTGGAGTGAAACGGATGGTGTTTCTGTCGCTACTGGCCACGGCTAGAATGGTGATTTGGATGACGCGTCTGGAGGAAGTCTTGCGGGGAGGCCGTCTTTCGGATCAGGATCTGGTCCGATATTTTGAGCACCAGCTCAAAATGAAGATTGGAACTGAACGGAAACGACTGCACCCGACAGACTTCGGTGAAAGGTGGATAAATGCAGCGAGCCTGGTTCGCGTGACCGGGGCTAGCCTTGATTTTCTCTTCTAGATCTGCTAGGTGCATCGGGGTGGATTCCGTTGGAACCCCTCCCATGGTTTAGGTAAGAAGTTCTTTTGTGTACCTAGTTAATGTGAGTGCATGTGTTTGTCCTAGCCTGTTCCCGGCTCCATTGCTTTTGTTATGATCCAGTCCGAGATTCCCATTGTCCACTGTTATTTTTTGTCCCATTTTTTGATTCTCGGCTGGGTCAGCCTTATATTCTCCAGTCCAACTTATTTTTTTTTTGCCCAGCCTCTCCAGTCCCCCTTTAGGAAGAGAGCTCCTTGATTTTGTCCTTCAAGGCAGAATACAGCGGCCTCTTTATTTTTGAGGGTGTGTTTGGGTCTTACTAACATAATGTATATGCATTTATTTGAATTGTTTTATGTTTTGGGAACTTTTTGTTTTCTTCATACCCCTGCCCATCATAACATTCCATTTCATGAAAAAATTTTTAAAGTTATTTTTGTAAACTATTGTAAATATTCACAAATTTTTATATACACACTTGGGGCGTTTTGTAGGTCCTCGGTATGCTATTTTTTGCGACTTTTTTGGTGCATGATAAGTAAGAGTGGTGATGGACAAATTCTTATGGTGAACGAGAACCATTGTAACGCATGTATGGGTCGTGATTCTGATTAGCTAGGTATAGGATAGAGTACTGAAGACCAACCCGAGTTTTTCTTCCCCCTCCCACCTTTCGGCCTTGAGCCACAATTTGTATTTTACAAATAAATAAAACCAACCATTCCCTACCCGGGATTTTGTGTTGTATTGTGTTGTTTTGTAATAAGAAGCTCAAAGCGTAGCATTTGTTCCGCAGTGATATTTGCCATTGCTTTGTGTCTTGGGCAACTGTTTTCCAGCCCGAGGTTATTGCTCGGGCCAGCGTAAAAGTAGTGTTCTTCGGAACGCGAAACACCGGGAAGCAGTTGTCCGGTGTAAGGCCACGTAGGAGGCATGGCCTCCGATGGGCCGGATAACAACACTCCTCTCACCATGGCGTCGGTGGGAGGCACGGAGGGGGACTGGCGCTTACCGCCAGCCACGCCAACACCCCCCGCACAAGAAGCACCCGAAGCACCCGGATTACCTGGACTACCAAGACTACCGGCACTACCGGCGGCACCAGTATCTCCAGTTCCCTCCACGTCGGCGGAAGTTGTGCAGCAGAAACCAGCAGCAGCGGTACCCACCAACATGGCATGGAAAGAGGGGACCATCCAGAAAGTACTCAAGGGCGCTGCGTACTACGAATCCCTCAAGGACAAGTACGCAGAGTACGTGAATGGAGCGGAAATCCTCCCGATACCCGAAACGCTGAGCGAGATCGAGCCCAGGATCCTCTCCCTGCTGACCAAGGACCTGAAAAGCCACAAACTCATCGGAGTCAGCAGGGACGCCATAGAGGAGGCCATCAAAGCCCTCAAAATCAACGGCAAGATGGTGGCTAGGCGCAGCTACGCCACGTGGGACGTCCTGCTCAGCACCGCCGACGAGGCCAGAAAACTGGCCGGCACCACCATGCAGACCAAGACCCTGCTACTGGAAACTGAGTACATGGGCACGCGCAGAACCAAGATCACCCTGCACGGAGTGCCCATGGACATCTCACCAGACCATGTCGGGGTCTTTTTCACTCAGTACGGCAGGGTCGAGGAAGTAAAGGCGCTCACCTCGAAGCAGGGCTTCTTGACTGGCGACTTCATCCTGCAGGCGACGGTCGCTCGCGAAAAGTTGGCCAAAATCCCCAACATCATTAACTGCAGGGGGAGAAGGATCTACGTCGTCGTGGAGGGCAGGAAGCCCTTCTGCTGGGTCTGCGGAGACTCCAACCACGTGGCCAGGGAGTGCCCCACTAAGAATCCGGCACCCAAAACCCAACCTCCGCAGACGACCGCCGCCGCCGCTACTACAGCAGAAAAGCCGGAAAAACCGGCACAACCAAGAAACGGCCCGGCGGAGCAAAAGGAGGGAGAATGGAAGACGGTTGGCAAGAGAGGAACCAAACCCAAGAGCCAACCGTCGGCGGAAAAGCAACCCGCCAAAGCAGCAGCAGTGCCAGCGTCCCCTCCTGCGCCCTCTCCCAAGCCAAAGGAGTCGGCAACTCCTCCCAGGAAGAAGGCGACGACACCCTCGCCAACCAAGCAGGACGCCCTGCAGGCGAAAACCAAAAAACCCCCGACGGAGGAGCGGATGGAGGTCGGCTCAGCGGCACAACCAAGAGCCTCTTCCCTGAAAAGAAACAGAGAGGAGGAAGAACAGCAGCAGCAACACAGCATCAAGATGCAGCGGAGGAGCAGAAGCAGCGACAGGAAGACGCATGCAGCCGTCTCGCTACCCGGGTCTCCGGAGAGGCCAAAAGACACTTATGCCAAAAAGGCAAGCAGCCTCCCATCTTCCCCCCTCAAAAAAATCAGCAAACATCTCTCCTTTTCCCAGTCCCCGGTCTTCAAGCTGACCCCACTTACACCAAGGAAAACTCTCTCCCCCACTCCCACCCCTTCTCCTACAACGTCCCAGCCCAGAAAGAAAAAGACTCTCCCGAGGGGCGAAGCCCTAATGAAAATAGACTCAAAGGACGTTGCTAGGGAGTGGAGTGCACAAAGGCGTGCACTTTTGAAGCCACTCCTCAAGCTCAAAGAGGTTAACGGCAAGTCGTCCGAAGACCCGTTCAACTTCCCCGATGCCCCGGGGGTAATTACCCTCATCAGGACTACAGGGGGCAATCTAAAAGTGTGGGATCACGTGGAGGCTGCCGAAAAACTTTATCCCAACATCGTCATGATGAGGAGTGGTACTCCTGAACTACGCAAAATGGCGAAAAATTGTGCAGGCCGACTCCCAGTTTTACTCCACCCCTCGTTATATAGGGTAGTAAAACTAACATACCCAACGGACGTTGGCGGCATTGTCCATGACGGACGGGTTACGTCCGATGTAGGAACTGGTTCCCTTGGACAGTCCGTCGGGGTCCTTTCCCCCAATGATTTTTACCCGGTATGCGCTCGTGTTTAAGTGTTTTCTCTTTTCAGATCTACTAGATGTCTATCAAGATAGCCAGCTTGAATGCGAGGGGCTTGAGGGATCGGGGTAAGGCGGCTCGCCTGCTTCGTGACCTCCTGTCCTTCGGCGTGGATGTCGCCGCGATCCAAGAGACCCACTTTGTTTGCGAAGTCGACTCGTGTGTGCTGTCCAACGACTTTGTCGTCTATTCAGCATACGGGAGCCGGCATGCCAGAGGAGTTTCTTTGCTGGTCAAGCGTACCCTGGACGCGAGGATCGACCTTGTCCATGTCGGTGCCGAGGGCCGGCTCATCGTGGCCGATATTGCAGTGAAAAGCAAGACGTTCCGGCTGATTGCGGTTTACGCGCCCAACGTTCAAGGTGAGCGAGTCTCTTTCTTTCGGCTGTTGGAGCCCTTCATGGTGAATCCAACACGGCTAATCTTAGTTGGGGACTGGAATGCCATCCTAACCCCCAAATGGGATAGAGGGAGGGGCGCTAGCGGGTGGAGTGGTGATCGCAGCCTGGTCGATCTGATCGGCGAATTTGGTCTCGTCGATAGATACCGGGTCGATCATCCGGATGGGAGCATGTGGACGTGGACGCATAGTTGGCCTTCTACCCGGGTATCAGCGTACCTGGATAGGATGTTAGTGAGAGAAGCCGACATAGACTTCTTAGAATGTCCAACGTTCCACTGGCTAGGCTACTCGGACCACAAACTCGTTTGTGCCCGGGTGGCGTTAGAATTTAGGCCTAGAATGGCTGGTTACTGGAAGTTCAATCAGTCCTTACTGGACAGGCGGGACTTTCGTGACCAGCTCACTAGAGTAGTTCAGCGGGCATTAATTGGGCGAGTCATTGGGAGTAAGTGGTGGGCTAGCCTTAAGGATAGCATTAGGTCTTTCGCCACCCAATACAGCCAACGGCTCAACCTAGATAAGGCTGCGAAGGCAAAGACACTTAGAGCTAATTTCGCCCGGGCGGAGGCTGGTGGGGATCCCCTAGAGATAGCCTTAGCCAGGGAGGCCCTGCAGCGCCCGACTAACGAGCGCTACATGGGTCAGGTAATTAGACATAAGTTAAGCAAGATGTCTTCCGAAGCTGTGAACATGGGCGCGGAACTGCGCAAGGAAGAAATTCGCCGTGCCGGCGACCGGTACATTCGAGAGGTGCGCGACCCGGAGGGACATCTCCTAAGGTCCACTGACGACATGTGCGAGGCTTTCCGGCAGCATTTCGAACACCGCTTTACCAAGGAACCTGGTCTCCGCGACGAGGAGTTTCGCAGCTATTTGGCTGACTTTCCCCGGCTTTTGCCGGCTGAAGCGGCTAGCTGTGAAGGGGAGATTACGGAGGACGAAATCTACGTGGCCTTGAAGAAGGTCGGCAGAGGCAAGTCGCCAGGTTTGGATGGTTTGCCCTATGAATTGTACTTGAGGATGTCGCACCTTTTTGTCCCGATCTTGGCTGTCGTGTTCAACCACTGGTTTCGGCAGGGGTCCATCCCCGGTCGGATCACCAGGGGCGTGATCACGCTGTTGAGAAAGGGCAAGAAGGTTGGGAGGGAATTAGACGATTACAGGCCCATAACTCTGCTAAACACAGAGTTAAAGATTCTGGCCAAGATCCTGACGAATCGCTTGCAGCTAGTTGCCGAGTCTCTTTGTTGGAACCGGATCAGACTGGTTCTGTGAAGGGGAGAACAATTCAGAGCAACCTGCACTTGATTCGCACGATCGTAGAGGGTGTAGAAGACGACGATGAGGCCGCGCTGATCAATTTGGATCAGTCCAAGGCATTTGATAGGATTGACCATGGCTACCTGGCTGCTGTCCTGCAGGCCGCCGGATTCAAACCCGACTTCAGCCGCTGGATTAGCCTCCTGTATCGCTCCCCCCAGGCTGTGGTGCAGGTGAACGGGAAGCTGTCGGGCGCTTTCGCGCTGTCTAGGTCGGTCCGACAGGGTTGTCCACTGTCGTCTCTCCTTTACGTCCTGGCGTTGGAGCCGCTACTTCGCCGGCTAAGGGACGAGACGCACAGTCCGGTCCTACGTGGAATCGCCGTCCCTGGTGGAGCTCGAGCCAGGGTTTCCGCGTACGCCGATGACGTAACGACCTTTGTGTCCTCCCGCAGGGACATAGAGGCGGTACAACAGGCGCTTGTACGGTACGAGAAGGTGACAGGGGCCAGAATTAACTGCGACAAGTCATCCGGCTTGCGGTTAGGTGCCTGGAAGGGTGTTTCCCTCCCGGGGCCCTTCGGCTGGACGGACGGGCCGGTCAAAATCCTCGGAGTTTGGTTCGGTCCGGACTTACAGCTGGAGAAAAACTGGTCAGAAGTACTGGCAAAGGTCGGCGCGTCGGTCAAGATTTGGCGTCGACGGGGTCTCTCCGTGAAGGGCTTGGCGGAGGTGTGTAACACATACCTCTTTCCCATGATCCTTTACCGACTGTCAGTACTTCCCCTTTGCGATGATCATGAGAAGGCGCTCGAGCGTTTGCTATTCTCCTGCCTGTGGAGAGGACGCAAACACATGGTCAGCAAAGGAGCCTGTTACCTCCGTCCGTGTCAAGGGGGTCTGGGAATGCCACACTTGAGGAGCCACGTGCTCGCTTCGAGGTTGGCATTTCTCAGGCGCGCGTTGGAGGAAGATCGGTTGCTTGCGGGGGTAGTGAGGGACATGTTCCCTTGCCTTACCATCACCCCCCCGACCCTTTGGCTGACCGTCAGGCCTTGGGTGCGACCGAAATTCCTGCTCGAATGTCTGGCGGCCTTACAGGCCATTCCACGGTCCAGTGACCTTTCACAGCCTAGGAAAATCTTCTATCGGGGATTAGTGGAGGGTGCCGTGAAGGATAAGCTGTGCAGTAAGCTCGGCATGTCGAGAGTGGAGTACCGCTCTCATTGGTCTTGGGCGCCGGGTGCGGATTGGCTCAGCAACTCTGAGTTCTCTCTCACCTGGCGATTGGCTCGGAATGGCTTGTCGCTCAATGACAGGCGTTTCGCAATGGGCCTGGCGGATTTGCCAGATTGTGAACGTTGCAACCTTGGAATCAAGGAGACGTCTGCGCACGCCTTCTTCCATTGTTCGCGCGTTCGCCCGTTGTGGGAGCATGTCGGCGAGTTGACTGCTCGTATCGCGCCGCGAGAGCTCGTGCTCATTGATCGCGCATACGCTGTGGACAATGTGTCGCCCCCGTACTCTGGAGTGAAACGGATGGTGTTTCTGTCGCTACTGGCCACGGCTAGAATGGTGATTTGGATGACGCGTCTGGAGGAAGTCTTGCGGGGAGGCCGTCTTTCGGATCAGGATCTAATCCGATATTTTGAGCACCAGCTCAAAATGAAGATTAGAACTGAACGGAAACGACTGCACCCGACAGACTTCGGTGAAAGGTGGATAAATGCAGCGAGCCTGGTTCGCGTGACCGGGGCTAACCTTGATTTTCTCTTCTAGATCTGCTAGGCGCATCGGGGTGGATTCCGTTGGAACCCCTCCCGTGGTTTAGGTAAGAAGTTCTTTTGTGTACCTAGTTAATGTGAGTGCATGTGTTTGTCCTAGCCTGTTCCCGGCTCCATTACTTTTGTTATGACCCAGTTCGAGATTCCCATTGTCCACTGTTATTTTTGTCCCATTTTTGATTCTCGGCTGGGTCAGTCTTATATTCTCCAGTCCAACTTATTTTTTTGCCCAGCCTCCCCAGTCCCCCTTTAGGAAGAGAGCTCCTTGATTTTGTCCTTCAAGGCAGAATACAGCGGCCTCTTTATTTTTGAGGGTGTGTTTGGGTCTTACTAACATAATGTATATGTATTTATTTGAATTGTTTTACGTTTTGGGAACTTTTTGTTTTCTTCATACCCCTGCCCATCATAACATTCCATTTCATGAAAAATTTTTAAAGTTATTTTTTCAAACTATTGTAAATATTCACAAATTTTTATATACACACTTGGGGCGTTTTGTAGGTCCTCGGTATGTTATTTTTTGCGACATTTTTGGTGCATGATAAGTAAGAGTGGTGATGGACAAATTCTTATGGTGAATGAGAACCATTGTAACGCATGTATGGGTCGTGATTCTGATTAGCTAGGTATAGGATAGAGTACTGAAGACCAACCCGAGCTTTTCTTCCCCCTCCCAATTTTCGGCCTTGAGCCACAATTTGTATTTTACAAATAAATAAAACCAACCATTCCCTACCCCAGGTCACTACGGATTGGAGGTCCCTTTCAAGTACGGCAGCGAGGTTCACTTTGTCGTCCAGACCTGGTTTCTGATCGATGCGGGAGTAGATTGTTGTGTCGTCGGCATACATGCCAACTTGGGATCTAATGGTGTCGGGGAGATCATTAATGTAGATCAGAAAGAGCGTGGGACCTAGGATAGAACCTTGAGGGACGCCCGCGTTCGTATGGTAGTTTTGGGAGGCATGCCCATTTAATACCACCTTCAATGTGCGGTTAGAGAGGAAGGACTGGATGAGGTCAAACAGATGTCCAGTTATCCCATAGCTCCGCAGTTTGCACAAGAGGCCAGCATGCCAGACCCTGTCGAATGCTTTGGAGATATCCAAGGCAACGGTTCGGGCTTCACCATTCTTGTCGAGTGCCTGGTATATTTACTCGGTAATGGTCGTTAGCATATCAGCAGTAGACCTGGTGAAGCGAAACCCATACTGTTTGTCAGAGAGAAGCCCGTTGGCCATATAAAAGGCAAGATGTTTGTGTGTAAGTCTGTTTATCTGTCTGCATGTCCTTTATACAAATTCACAATTTTATCCGATTCTCACCAAAATTCACACAAATATTCTTTAGACTGAGTCTGAGCTCCAGGACCATGGATTAGTTTTAAAGCTTTCATTACACCCGAGCAACGCCGGGCTATACTGCTAGTAAGTCTATAATTCATAATGCAAATTTTGAGAAACAATAATTATTATTTTGAATAATCTGTTATATATTTATCAGATTTTATGGTAGGCATTTATCAGTTGAATTAGATTTTGTAACAATTTTTATGCGCCTTATCCCTTCACAGCTTGAGGGATCATGCCTCTCCACAACTGTCTTTTGTTGTTCTCAATGACTTTGACCATTTCTGTTCGCTTTGTTCTTTTTTTGCAATCAATTCATTCAAAATCATTAACTAGGCTACTCACTTTTTCTCAATATCTTCTGTATTGTTCCAGTGCGTGTTAAATTCTCCAGACCTGATTTCCTTATTATGAATCGAGACAACTTCTTTTATTATTATGAGTCTGGACAATTTTTGCTAAGTCTTCTCTTATCCCAATCAACTTCTCGACTATCTATTCATTTGGACGTAGCGGGATAGACGTAAATGGATGCTGCGGAACTACTCGACGGAAGCATCCAGCTTTTTCAAAACTCTGCCCAATCCCAAGCGTGCCTGTTAATATAAGTGGATATGCCCTATAAGAAGTTTTGTTCCCCCTTGATCTCCAAAAATCTCTTTACTTCCTATTCATCTTTAGTTAAAGTAGATACAGCTTAGAAGAAGTAGCTTCAAAAGGAACCATCTGCTTGTTCATCACTCAGAAAACCTCGAATCCGAAATAAAACCAAATCATCCATTTCTACGTTGGTGTTCATAGTATCACATCTTCCTGAAAGGTTCAGTATATTCAAGGAGGTTAGATATTACATTGCAGTTTAGCATTCTTTGTTGCTTCTAATGAGATTTTTGTATCTCTTCCTAATTTTTCTAAGTATCTAGAATATATATTTCACTATTTCTATGCGTCTTCCGGTTTCTTTGTTATATTTTTCTGTTGTCTGTTACTCCGCTACGACTTGTGGTTGAATTTAATTTTTGATAAATGTATTTCGCTGTAAATTTTGCAGTGAAACTTTTTATATAAAACACTATTACTCCTTTCATATTTTCGCTTCCACATCACTTTGTGTACATAGAATAAATATATTCTTTTGTCTTCCAAGAAAACTTCGTATTAAACGGAAAATCTACACGAATTTCACTATTTTCATTTTATTATCCTCAGTCGTATTTTTGATCATATTATTATCCTCAGTCGTATTTTTGATCATATTATTATCCTCAGTCGTATTTTTGATCATATTATTATCCTCAGTCGTATTTTTGATCATATTATTATCCTCAGTCGTATTTTTGATCATATTATTATCCTCAGTCGTATTTTTGATCATATTATTATCCTCAGTCGTATTTTTGATCATATTATTATCCTCAGTCGTATTTTTGATCATATTATTATCCTCAGTCGTATTATTGATCATATTATTATCCTCAGTCGTATTTTTGATCATATTATTATCCTCAGTCGTATTTTTGATCATATTATTATCCTCAGTCGTATTTTTGATCATATTATTATCCTCAGTCGTATTTTTGATCATATTATTATCCTCAGTCGTATTTTTGATCATATTATTATCCTCAGTCGTATTTTTGCTGCCATACATTCACAAAAAATTGTATCGATATATTCATTGAATGTTAGAATAAACAGTAGCTTCTGAGTACACTTGAAATTAATAATAGAATGAAGTTTATCAATAATAGAATGAAGTTTATCAATAATAGAATGAAGTTTATCAATAATAGAATGAAGTTTATCAATAATAGAATGAAGTTTATCAATAATAGAATGAAGTTTATCAATAATAGAATGAAGTTTATCAATAATAGAATGAAGTTTATCAATAATAGAATGAAGTTTATCAATAAAAAGAGAACAAAAGATTCGATGTTACATAGCAATTTAGTATCGTTTCTTTGTTTCCAACAAACTTTTTGTATTTTTTTTAATCATATCACCCCGAGCAAGGCGGTAACGTCACTGATGTGCAGGGGGCTACGTAAAAGTGAAACGATTGGAAAAGACAAAGCCAGAAACCACATCCTAAACAGGGAACAAGGGATGAGCCTCTTCGCCTGTTCAAAGACGTGGGTGGAGTGTGAACCGGGCGGTAGTTTAGTCTATCTACTCCAATTGAAAAAAAATAATAAAGAAAAGAGTGAAAAGATTGGAAAAGAGAAAGCCGGATACCACATTCTAAACAGGGAACAAGGGATGAGCCTCGTCATCTGTTCAATAGACGTGGGCGGAGTGTGAACCGGGCGATAGTTTAGTCTATCTACTCCAATTGAAAAAAAATCTCTTGATACTTATTTTTTGAAAGGCATGTTTTGCTATTTGCCTCGGGTTTCTCTGTCGCTTATTACTACAATTTAATAGTTTTTTTTTAGACATCTGTTTATATCTCTGATACGAGTTATAATAATTATTTAGTCTATTTATAGTGTTGTCCTCATCTTTGTTGCCATATTCATGAGGTTTTGACTGTTATACGCTCCGGCCTTTTCAGGTGTTTGTAATTACGAACCGAATTTTTTATTTCGTCCATCGGAGTAGATTGTTTTAGTTCCACGTGGCACATTCCATTTTATCTAAGTACCAGTTATCTCCCTTTTAAATCAAGTTTTCGTTATGATTATTTCGGATTTATAAACCCAATATTAAAGTAACCATTTTTTTACCAGAGCTCATGATACAATTTGGTGTTATTGTTGTTGTTTTTTTCTCTAGCACTCCGAATCACTACTTCCAATATTGTATTCATGTCTATGCTGCCGTTTGAAGTTATCCAAAACCAGAAAATAATTTTACTTCATTAACAAGGTAATAAAATCATCAACAATAAATCAACGTCTATAACAGAACAAATAACAGACATATATAA
This sequence comes from Ascarosepion bandense, assembly GCA_037127315.1. Classification (NCBI taxonomy): domain Eukaryota; kingdom Metazoa; phylum Mollusca; class Cephalopoda; order Sepiida; family Sepiidae; genus Ascarosepion; species Ascarosepion bandense. The sequence continues at coordinate 2,041,135 of JBBBDQ010001511.1, read as the reverse complement.
GTTTTGAAGTATTTATATTTTATTATAGTGATTCTTCTTCTCAAAAGCAAGGTAATAAATTACTAATACTCGTAACAGAACAAATAACGATACAACTTTGAAGCTTTTTCTCTTAATATAGTGATTCTTCTTCTACAAAAAAAAGTCAGCAATCCAACAACCATTGGTTTTGTTAAATTATTTACGTCAGCAGGTTCAGATTCCGACATGGCGGTTTTCATTGCTGTCCATAAGTCTTTTTTTTTTTGTCATACTGTTTGCCACCTTCATATAATTTCATCTTCACAACTGACCAAAGGTTCTCGATCAGATTGAAATCGGGGCATAATATTGGCCATTTTACACTCAGAAAATTGACAAGTAACCTTAGATACATGAGAAGGAGAATTGTACATAAATACACTCATACTTCGACACTGCAAAGCTTAAACTTGTAACACTGAAAGAAAGTCATGTCCAAGAAATCGCAATAGTCAGCTTTGTTCAGTTTAACACCTTCATCGACATTGAATGATTACAGAAAACTTACAGCGTCAATTTCAGCCCATTTATTCAAACTTCTGCCGCCTTCAGTTCTCATCTATCTATCTGTCTATCTATCTATCTATCTATCTATCTATCTATCTATCTATCTATCTATCTATCGTAGTCTGTTTCTATCTATCTATCTATCTATCTATCTAGTCTGTTTCTATCTATTTCTATCTATCTATCTATCTATCTATCTATCTAGTCTGTTTCTATCTATCTATCTATTTCTATCTATCTATCTATCTTCTATCTATCTATAGTCTGTTTCTATCTATCTATATCTATCTATCTATCTATCTATCTATCTATCTATCTATCTATCTATCTTAGTCAGTTTCTATCTATCTATCTATCTATCTATCTGTCTATCTATCTATCTATCTATCTATCTATCTATCTATCTCAGTCTGTTCATATCTATCTATCTATCTATCTATCTATCTATCTATCTATCTATCTATCCCAGACTGTTCGTATCTATCTATCTATCTATCTATCTATCTATCTATCTATCTATCTATCTATCTATCTATCTATCTCATTTAATTCATATATATATTGTAACGAAAGACATGACTTACCTCGGAATTCAAAACGAGTGCAAACGTGTTTTGCCTGCAAGATAATAAGGAAAAAGAAAGATGGCCGCTGTTGAAGATACAATTTATCCGTGCCTATCTCGTACAAAACATGCAAATTTTGGCCGTCTTGGAATGGCATAAAAACGGGTGCCAGCGCTGATGTGAGTGCAAATTTTTTCGGTGGATTGTGTGTGGTGAAGTTGCGGATTGACAGTCAGACTGACAAGAGGAAGGAGAAACGGCTTAGTTGGTGTCTGTTTCACAGCTGCCCTGTGTAACAGGCCGAGAAAAGAAAACCTGAAATCCATTTCCTTCAGGTAACCAAAGGAAGAAAGAAAAACAGCTGGCCTGCCGGCGAGCGAGCATCACAATGCACATTTTATTCCCCAGCTCATCATCATTCATCTTTTTTATACTATATATATATATATATATATATATATATGAAATGTATTAAATAATACCGATCAAATTAATGTTTTCCCTTCAAGATTATCAAATTTTCTATTGCGCTGTTCATTCCATTATTTATCTGTATTTATTTATTTTTATATATTTAGCTATTTATTGGTGTATATAAGTTTCTAGATATACACGTGTGTGTGTATGTGTGTGTGTGTGCGTACATGTGTGTGTGTGCGTGTGTGCGTGTGTGCGTGTGTGTGTGTGTGTGTGTATGTGCGCATCCTATAATCGATATCCCTCAATAAAATATTTTGGGCGGGAATCACTAAAGAATCGACATCAATTTATTCCATTTATTTCAGGAAGGCTTAATTTGACATCTCCTTGTCTCTACTGCGATAAATATTTCAGAATCCAACCCCAATATCCATTAATGAAGAATTTTATTTTTCCTAGTCGAGTTAATCTTCTATGGGGAAACCAAGAAATTAATCCAAACCTCATTTCCGATAATTCTTTTCCCAACTTCGTTTAAAAAAAATTCTATTTGTAAATAAATGGAATTGAAATGAGATGGACTCCTTGAGGCGCATTTTTCTTCTTTCTTATTTGAGAGTAACTTTTTTTTAATATTTCACAAGATGTCTTGAATATCGTAAAACTTGAATAATCATGAGCATTTTTGATAGCTGCTGGTAACTGAGGTGGGAAAGAAAGACTGAGGTTTAGCTTTATTTTTAAACAATATTGGACTTTGCAGTGCTATCACCAGCATAATTTTTGCTATGACGAAAATGCATTCAACAATATTGTCTTATGATACTTAGCTCCAGGTAGAAAAATGACAGATTTTTGAAAATGTTTGAGAAATCAGGTATATAGAAGAAAATCAAGATAGAAATCAGTAGAGCGTGGCATATGAAGACAACACCACTACCTGTTGATATTTAGGTCTTTGGAAACGTTACCAAAAGTAAGACAACAAATATTTAAAACAAATTCCTGGTAAATCTAATACATGTGAATTGCAGAAAGTTATACACGTGGGTACATATCTCTTCTTGTATAGATTTATTTTCATGCAGTGACCACAATTATGTTAATTGGTTTCTCATTGGTTACATGGTTACTCATCTGTTTGAATTTTTTGAAACAATAACTTGTGTTTTGAAGTCCATGATTGAGACTTGGGGTCAACACGTACAACACAAAACAAAAACAAAACGCAACAATAACAATACATGCAGTGATGCTACACAAGGAGTGGTTCTCATGGCATCTCTTCTTAACTGATCGGAGATGATAACATGTATGTTTTCTCTTGAGGAATAAAATCAGGCTACAGTAAAGATTCTGAAAAATAATTTTGGATGTACGTTGTGGTGTAAGATAGATAGATAGATAGATAGATAGATAGATAGATAGATAGATAGATAGATAGGAACAATTAGATAGATAGATAGATAGATAGATAGATAGATAGATAGGAACAGACTTAGATAGATAGATAGATAGATAGATAGATAGATAGATAGATAGATAGATAGGAATAGACTTAGATAGATAGATAGATAGATAGATAGATAGATAGAATAGACTTAGATAGATAGATAGATAGATAGATAGATAGATGAGATGAAAAGATTAGATAGATAGATAGATAGATAGATAGATAGATAGATAGATATGAAAGATTGAGATAGATAGATAGATAGATAGATAGATAGATAGATAGATAGATAGATAGATAATCTTTAATAAATTAAATAATGCTAAAATACTTATCTAGAATAGATTTCAAAGTTTCTCAGGCCAGTTGCTCATCAGGGTTAGAAAAAATTATTGTATTATTAATTGATCTCATAGTTATATGCTTAGAAGCTTGATATATTTTAAAAAAATGACAGTTTGCTGTACTGAAAAAAACAGTCTCTGGAAATGGTTCGATGTCAAGGGTTGGCTTTACCATCACAGAAATGAATTAAAATACCCAACCAGGCAAATGCTACAAGATATACAGTTCAATAAATTAATAGTATCTCTTTATGTTCCCCTCTCTCCCCCACTCTCTCTCTCTCAGACACACATGCACTTTATCTCTATTTCGGATTTTTCATATCTGGTGGTGTAAGGGTTATCGGTTCGGAATGAGAAATCGCAGAGCCAAATCGAATTCTCCTTGAATTCGTTGCATTCACTTACGTGCAAATAACCTTGGGAATAGTATGAATCCATCTTTTCTCGTTCCAGCTATGGGTTAATAGCAAAACATGTTGGCGTCTACAGCTTTGTTTGGCAACCAATATTCACACTGACAGAAATTTGAAAACAGCATGCTGTACTGCTTTGCCATTTACGTGAAAACTCCAATGTGGACATTTAAAATAGTTTGGGTATTAGTCTAAGGATAGTGCAGAGGATTCAGAAAGAGTTTGACGAGCTTAATGGGGGTTACGAAAGTACATCAGCTTGGAGAGGTGGTGTTGCCCTGGGTCAATACAGTGGCTGCTGGAAAACCCTATGTCTGGCAACAAGACTCTGCACCATGTCTCACAAGCAGGAAAACTACATCATGGCTGCCAGACAATTTCTACGAATTCATCTAATCTGGCCACCTAACTCCCCCGATTGCAACCCCTTGATTATTAAACGAGTGGCCAACAAAACTCTTTCTAACACCAAAGATGGCAGCATTCACCAACTTACATAAAGAAACTGTCCACAAGTGTTTCAGAAGAGTTCGAAGTCGTCTGAAGGCAGTGGCTGAAGCCAATGGCAATTTTAGTAAACAAAATTTTGTTTCTTTGTTTCTAGGGAAATTTTCCTGTGTCTTAGTACTTTACTCAGTATCTAGAACGCGTCCTTTGGCATGCCAATTCGCCTTCATATCTCTGTGTCACACTTTCCATCTCCTGTTAGAACACTTCCTATGTATTTAAATGTTTGTACTTGCTTGATTCTAGTATCCCCTACCTGTATTTGGCATTTTGGGTTGTTGGTTTAAAAGACTCAAAAATAATGATCTTGATGTTGAACGTAAAGAACGCTCTAGCACTTTGAAAAATTCTGAAGACGAACAATTGTACGCATTATTTTATGATGGCTCATTTTTTGCAAGCTGAACTTGCAGAATCATTAGGAGTTAATCACAAAGCGGTGTTGAAACGTTTGAAAGCATTAGGAATGATTCAAAAGCAAGGCCATTGGGTGTCGTACAAGATGAAACAGAGAAATGTCGAAGTCGTCTGAAGGCAGTTGCTGAAGCCAATGGCAATTTTAGTAAACAAATTTACTCTTTAGTATTTCAAAATATTTTTTGGCAATTATCGGAGAAAATTGCGTGATGGTTCTCTTTTTCTCAGAGACGGTGCGGAACTGAGCTTACTATTCTCTGCAAACGACAAAATCAAAATCAAAAAATATAATATAAAATGGCGACAGTTTACCTATTGCATGCTGTCTGAGATAGATAAATACATAGATACATATGGACTGTCTAGATAAGTAGATATGAGTTTTTTTGGATATAAATGTATTGTTTCTTGTATTTAAAGGAAAATCATTTTCACAACTATGATCTAACATTAATTGATGACAATGTATAAATCTTGAAAAATAGAAATTTCCGTGTCGCAATGTATTTTAATTAAAAAACAAATGTAATTATATAATTATATTATGCTGTACAATATTTATTGTATTAAGCACTTAGAAAAAAGTAAATGCAGGAGAACTCGGAATTGTAAAACTATTGATTTCTTTTACCTATATATATATATATATATATAAAGGAACCCAACAGTTTTACAATTCCATATCTATCTATCTATCTATCTATCTATCTATCTATCTATCTATCTATCTATCTATCTCAGTCTGTTCATATTTGTTCATATATATCTATCTGTTTATATCTATCTATCTATCTATCTATCTATCTATCTGAGACATTCCATGTATGTATGTATGTATGTACACTCCTGATCAAAATTTTAAGACCACTTAAAAATCTTTAAAAAGAAATATTTTTTTACGGATAGATTTTAAACTCCTCCTACTTAAGGTTACCAATACTACAATCTAAAAGGTTATGGAAACAAAAAGCTACATTCCAAACATTTTATTTAGAGATTTACATTTTTATAAAATGAGGCGATTTACACATGATCAAAATTATAAGACCAGAGAAAAAAATTCTACGAAATTGTATAAAAAGTGTATGAAATGTGTATAAAAACATTCAACGACCAAATTTAATAATGAGTTCTACCTCTACTGCTTTTGATGATTTCAAAAATTCTGGCGGGCATGCTAGAAATAAGCGTTTCCATTAAGGTGCGGGGGATGTTGCTCCAGCTTCTGAAAATGGCTTCACAAAGTTCATTTTTTGTTGAATATTGTTTGCCATTTCGATAAACATTTCTTGTCATCCATCCTCAAGCATTTTCAATTGGGCTCAAGTCTGGTGAGCATGCAGGATGTCCCAAGAGATGGACCCAAATTTTCTTGTAGAAAGGTCCAGGTCCGTCTTGCAGCGTGGATTGCAGCATTATTCTGTTGGAATAACCATCCATCCACACACAAACGATGGCCCTCCATCATCAATGATGCTTTTTGTAGCATGCTAACATAACCGGCCGCTGTTTGACAACCCTGCACCACTTGGAGCTCCATCGTCCCTCTGTAAGAAAAGGCACCCCATACCATTAGGGACCCTTCACCACTATGACGTGTGGAGAAAATTTCAGGAGGCATGTTTTTGTTACGCCAATATTGTTGGAAGCCATCAGGACTATCTCGACTGAATTCTTTCTCATCAGAAAACAGGACATTCTTCCACTTCTCAACGTCCCATGTTTGGTATTCACAACAAAACTTTAAGCGGTTCACCTTGTGATGTGGAAGCAGCCGAGGAATTTGTCTACGTTTTTTATTTACCATGACTTTTTGTCGTAAGTGTGATGGTTACGGGACTGCAATCAGCATCTGTGACTGCCTTAATTTGATTAGAAGAGTGTCCCCCCATCTTTTATAACAACCCGTCTTATGCCCTTACTCAATGCAGGAGAAATTTTGGGGGGCCTACCAGAGGATTTTGCTTTTCCATAATTCTCACTGTTCTTTAGAAAGTTGCAAATCACAGTTTTACTGCGATTTACCTTAGCTGCGATCGCCCGCTGTGACAAACCTTGCTTATGGAATTCTAGAATTCGAGAACGCTCAACTTGGGTAAGTTTGCTTACTTTAGGCATGGTAACACCTTTACGCAGTGATTGCTAATCTCTAACTGAACTAAAAACATTGGAATTACCATAGATCTAACAATTTATACCCCTGGTCTTATAATTTTGATCATGCGCAAATCGCCTCATTTTATAAAAATGTAAATTTCTAAATAAAATGTTTGGAATGTAGCTTTTTGTTTCCATAACCTTTTAGATTGTCGTATTGGTAACCTTAAGTGGGAGGAGTTTAAAATCTATCTGTAAAATAAATTTCTTTTTAAAGATTTTTAAGTGGTCTTAAATTTTTGATCAGGAGTGTATGTATGTATGTATGTATGTATGCATCTGAGACACTCCACATATATCTATCTATCTATCTATCTATCTATCTATCTATCTATCTAGATAGATAGATAGATAGATAGATAGATAGATAGATAATCTTTAATAAATCAAATAATGCTAAAATACTTATCTAGAATAGATTTCAAAGTTTCTCAGGCCAGTTGCTCATCAGGGTTAGAAAAAATTATTGTATTATTAACTGATCTCATAGTTATATGCTTAGAAGCTAGATATTTAAAAAAAAATGACAGTTTGCTGTACTAAAAACAGTCTCTGGAAATGGTTCGATCTCAAGGGATGGCTTTACCATCACAGAAATGAATTAAAATACCCAACCAGGCAAATGCTACAAGATATACAGTTCAATAAATTAATAGTATCTCTTTATGTTCCTCTCTCTCTCCCCCTCTCTCTCTCAGACACACATGCACTTTATCTCTATTTCGGATTTTTCATATCTGTTTCAGTCTGTTCATTATCTCTGTTCATCTCTGTCTATGACCTTAGCTCACTGGTACCCCCTATATATGAATTTCCTCGAGCCACAAGATTAGCAACTAGGTCCCACCCTTTTACTGTGAAACCAATAAAATGTAAACGCAAATTCTACTCCATCAGCTTCTTTTCTCGCACTTCCCGCCTGTGGAATTCCCTTCAGTTTACTTGCTTCCCCGACAGCTACAATCTTCAAGAATTTAAATGTAAAATCAATAGTCATCTCCTGTCTCACTAACTTGCATCCTCTCTCTCTCGTGCTCTTTTCTCCGTCCACCGCACTCTCATCAGTATTCATTTCCTTCTCATACACTCTTCCTGACATCTCCTGTAACCTGTCACTCTTTCTCATAACATTCCTCCTATGTAACCCTCTGCACAAGAGTGGCAGTTAAATGCCTTACTTGGGACACATGATATTAAAAAAAAATTCTATCTATCTATCTATCTGAGACATTCCATATGTATGTATGTATGTATGTATGTATGTATGTATGTATGTATTTATCTATCTATCTATCTATCTATCTATCTTAGACAATCCGTATTATGTATGTATGTATCAGCATTTTATCGGACAGTACATATTAATTTTTTCATACTATGAGAATGTGAATTATTACCAGTTATTGTTGCAATCCGATCTTTTAAGAAGACTGCATTTTAATTTTTTTAGTCTTCGTAAAACTATCGGAACGACCTCTTGTTATTAAAATGAAAACATTGCCGATTGGTGTCAGTAATTCGATAACCCCTTCAATAAAAGCTACAATTAAGAATATAAATAAGAAAAATGTTATCATAACTGATATATATATATATATATATATATATATATATATGAACTCCCAGTGATTTTTCTGCAATAGATTTTTACTTTCTCTATTTTATTGTTCTCTTATATCGATAATGTCACCAATGAATTGGGGGCAAAGAATTTGTTTCTTTTTCCACATCAGCATTAATGCATCTCTGATTCAATAAATGTCCTAACCGCCGATATGCCCGAAAAATTCCCCTGCTGGTATATTCACGCGTTATGTTCCACAATTCATGATAATTGAAAGTTGTTGATGTCAAGTTTGATTTCACTAGAAAACTAAACGCAAACGGGAAATCTCAGTGTCGAATTTTCTTTATGTCATCGATTTAGTTGAAAATTCCGTTGATAGCTGCTCCTATTTTGATAACTGTGTGTCGAACAGTGTGTGATTGGGTGCAAACATGCCTGGTTATGATGATATGCTACTTCCAGCAGCAAGGATTCTGATCGGGAAATTTCTGGCAGCGTAGAAACACTTCTTAATTACTGTTGTGCTCATGTCAACCCTGACCCAGTGTGGTAGCACCTGTTAGGGTCCCAGCTAATGACAACTAGTTAAATGTATGCTTTCTGTAATTGTTGCCTCTTCCTAAAGAAAAACTTGCGCGATGCTTTCGAAAAAATCGGTGACCACGCGCCGGCGTAGTCAGACGTCTAGCCGACGACCACGTGCCGGCGTGATCTGACGCGCAGCAGCCGGCTCTGTGGCAATCGGGCAAAGTTGAAAAAATTCGTTAAATTTCGAAGAAATCGGTGACCCCGCGCCGGCGTGATCTGACTCGGGTCAACGGTCAAAACCCTAAGAAAGAATAAAAAAGTGTTTTTTATATTAAAAATACAGCCCTGAAAACAATACCAGCAGTACATTTTTGAAAAAAAAAAGAAAATATTACCAGGAATACAATTAAACAACAAAAAAAATGCCAGCAATAAATTTGACTTTTAGCAAAAACAATGTTTGCAAAATACGTCAATGAAACCTGATCTAAAAACATATTTCCTGCAAAGAATATATATTCTATTCATACAAACCTATCCTAAAAATCTTCTTGGTATTAAATAACCCATTGAGGTTGATATGCTTCAAAACAAATAAATCCAAACCTCATCTACAAACTGGCTTCTTTCAAAGAATTCATATTCTACACATACGAACCTAACAAGGCTATAGAACGCAATCTGTCATGCTATTTAACCCACTGTTGATAGGAAAAGACGGAATAATACCCTTTCCAAGGGTGTCCGATATCCACTACACTCTAACGCACATCCGATGTAATGGATAACAGATCGGAATTAGAAGTTGGCGAGCCAAGTTTCAATTATAGTCGGGTTTGATATATTCTCTAACGGTCAAATACCTTTAGGAAAGTTGTGAACCAAACTTTTCTCCTCCATCTATGGATTAATTAGTATTATTATCCGTAAAGAATTCTTACAATCTCAAAATGCTTTCTGGTTTTAAAAGGTTGATAAGACGTAAAACAAATCAATCAAAGCAGTTCGTTCTGTGCTGCTGTTACGTAGTATCCTGTTTCCCTGTTCAAGGTTTCTTTTCAACTTTAGCCTCATTAGTCTGGAAACCAACAAAAGAAAGTCTTTTGTTGGCTTTCAGCAGATAAGTGTATTATTTAATTTGCTTCCCTTAAAAGAAATATAAGGTTACTATTACGTGTCTAGCCGATTACAAGGTGGCCGTATACATATAAATGCTGTATCAAGATAAAATTCATTATGTTTGCAAGAAGTGTTCATTATTTTCAGGCAATAAAACATCACTACAACATAAAACATCACTACAATATAAAACTATCAACGCCGTGAGGAACATCTGCCGTGCGTAGCGATATATCCCAGAATGAAACAACTGTTTGTTTTAACGATTATCTCGCGGCTCATGCTTGTCTCATGCTTGTCTCATCTTTTGCGTATGTAGGTGATGTCAGGTAATAAATCTCTCCCTTCAGCGTAAACTGAACCAATGAAAATCAATTTTACGGAGCTGGAAGAAGAGGATAACATGAGTGGAATGGAGAGCTGGTCCGGGTGAGGGAAGCCCTTTATTTGAAATCAAATGAAAACAGACTCACTATTCGCCCACGATTTATTTGTAAGGGTCACACAACATGCAGGTTTCTTTTCTTTCCAGTCAGTGAATTAAATTAAAAATCAGTTTGAAAAGGCATCATTTCATTGTCCACCTAGCACCAAAAAAATAAAAAAAAGAAAAACAATGTATCATAAACATTTCAAAAGAACTAGCTTGACGAGACACCATAGAAAGTTACTTTAAAAGCTGAGATATGACATCAGTGACTATAGCTGAATACACGTTGACGAATCGATGAAAAATCATAGCATGAACTATTAAATATATAAAAAAATTATATCAAGAAATTTAAGTATTTTAATTACATTCAAATCACAAAATTTTTATTGTAAAATGTTTGAATATAAACTAAAAATAGTAAAAATGTCTAAAGCAATTATAAAACATATACAAACACACATATAAGCAAATACACACACATGTAAAATCAAATACACACACGCATATATATATATATATATATATATATATATATATATATCAGCAGATAGACATATGCATACATATATAGATACAGATATATATGCAAACGTACATATACACACACACACATATATATATATATATATATATATATATATATATATATATATATTTCAAGTACGCATATTTGGCAGCATCTTTTCTTTTAAACACGTTGTGCAAAACGATAGGCTTGCAGATTTTCTTTTGTATTTTCTCATATTTTCTAATGAGGCTTTTCATTTTCAAATTAAATTCATGCATAAATATATTTTGGATAAATGTTTAAAATGTATATATATATATATATATATATATATATTAGAAACAACTGACAAATTTAAACACAGTACCTTGTCAGTCGTTATAATGAAACTTGCATATATATATATATATTGTTTAATACTTAGGTTTTTGTCCTAATAGGGTTAGACCAGTACACATTTGTATTAAAAATGTTCTATACAATTATATTATAGAACTTTTAAGTATTTTCCTGGAAAACTCTATGTCTGGCAACAAGACTCTGCACCATGTCTCACAAGCTGGAAAACTACATCATGGCTGTCAGACAATTTCTACGACCTCACACTTTCCATCTCCTGTTAGAACACGTCCTAGGTATTTAAATGTTTGATTCTAGTATCCCCTACCTGTATTGCTTGATTCTAGTATCCCCTACCTGTATTTGGCATTTTGGGTTGTTGGTTTAAAAGACTCAAAAATAATAATTTTGATGTTGAAGGTAAAGAACGCTCTATCAAATCAAAAAATTCTGAAGACGAACAATTGTACGCATTATTTTATGATGGCTCATTTTTTGCAAGCTGAACTTGCAGAATCATTAGAAGTTAATCACAAAGCGGTTTTGAAACGTTTGAAAGCATTAGGAATGATTCAAAAGCAAGGCCATTGGGTGTCGTACGAGATGAAACAGAGAAACGTCGAAAGTCATCTTGTCACGTGTAAACAGCTACTTCATCAGCAGAAAAGGGAGTGTTTTTTTTTGCATGGTATCGTGACCAGCGATAAAAAGTGAATACGCTACGATAGCCCTCAGCGTAGAAGAACGTCCATGCATAAAAAAAACGAATATCCATGGTCTTCTGCATTTCGTGGGGTTAGCTGCGCGTAGTTTTTTATGAACTGCTCAACCTGAGCGAAATCATCACGGAGAGATTGCTATCGACGACAACTAATGCGTTTGAGCGGAGCATTGAAGAAAAATGGCCGCTGTATGAGCATAGACACGACAAAGTGATTTTACAACATGAAAGCGCTAAGCCACTTGTTGAAAAAAAAGGGTAAAAACCTCACTTGGAATTGCTTAAATGTAATGTCCTACCCCACCCGCTGTATTCAGCAGACATTGCTCCATCCGATTGTCACCTATCTGTTGCACATGGCCTGGCTGAGAAGCACTTTCATGCTTATGAATATTCTAAAAGAAGGAGTCGACTCGTGGTTAGCCTTAAGACACGTGACATGTTTCCGATGGGGAATTCAAACACTGCAAGAAAAATGAGAAAAAGTAGTTCTTAGAGATGGACTATACTTTCAATTTCATGTTTCTTACTAAATTCTGTTAACATAACATTACTTTTCATGAAAATTCAGCGAGAATTTATTCAACGTCCTAATATAATAACAATAATAACAATAATAATAATAATATTAATAACTGTTATAATATATTTCAATCCGTCTCGAAAAACCCACCGAGTATAAATACGGATGAGAAAAAAGGGGAAATAAAAAAAGAAATAAACTAAGTACTTGAACATACGTCAAAATACTTGTAGAAAAGAAAAAAAAAAGCCGAGACGAGAACCCTAACACTAAAGCGCTCAATACAATAGTGGAGGAAACAAATAAGAATAAATCTAACCTAGAGCCAACAGAACTGCCTAGGTTTCACCTAACGGATCGTCAGGGAAAGTCTGTCTCGCACCTTCCATTTCCTGTTAGAACACTTCTTAGGTATTTAAATTTTTGTACTTGCTTGATTCTAGTATCCTCGACCTTTATTTGGCATTTTGGGTTGTTGTGTCTCTCGCGTAATGTCACACACACACATGATTACATATGTACATAAATGCATACAAACGCCCAAACTGTTTTGGTATTTACCTTTCGTGTTTTGTTGATGAATGATTTGCACCATGCAAAAATCTATCTGCCAACACAACCCAGGAATTAACGGCATTAACCATCCTAAACTTCAATATTTAAATAAAATACGATAAAATACAATCAGTCCTGGTTTTTATATTCTTTTATTATTTCACCGAATTTTTGACAATAAGTCATTTGCATTTTGTCAAAAGGCGCACAGCGATCATACTAATTGATTTTACATAATTTAATGTAATTGCGACGTAATATTAAACAAATTCATAAAAATCTTTAATTCATTCTGATAGAACAAAGAAAGAGTAAATTTATAAATATTCAACTACTTAATTCTATATTATACGAATCTTTCATAGATTTTCATTTACATGACAAAATAATATACAAAGCTAAAATTTTACCCTTCACATCGGCATACATATTTAATGAAAATTATTGAGATGCGTTGAATCAAGTGCCTTGACAAGGAAATAAGTTACGTTGAAAATATTAATCTGTTGTATGTAATCAATACATTATTCACCATTTAGTCAGTTAAGTTCCATAAGTGATTCACGCTTTTGGGCGATCATGTCTCGAAAGAGACATGACTGACTGGGTAAAAGATTATCCCTCAGTAGTTTGCCATTGCATTCTGCGGTAGACTGGTTGCCAGCCAAGGCTATAGAACCCAATCTGTCCTATTATTTGACTCATAGCTAGAGAAAGAAGAAATGTATTATATTATTAAGTAGTAATTAGTGGGAGATCAGTTTATTACTTCATAGCAATAGAAAACCGACCCCCACTTTATGCCTAGTAGAAATCTTAATCATGTCTCCAACTGTTATATTCAGTCAGTCAGTTAAGTGCCATACGTCATACACACTTTGGGCGATCATGCCTCGAAAGAGACATGACTGACTGGGCAAAAGATTATCCCGCAGTAGTTTGCCATTGCATCTGCGGTAGACTGGTTGCCAGTCAAGACTATAGAAACCAGTCTGTCCTATAATTTAACCCATAACTGGAGGGAAGAGACGGATTAATACCTTTCCAAAGGGTATTTGTGCGTAAGTGAATGCAACGAATTCAACTGAAATTCGAACTCGGCACTCCGATTTGTTGTTCCGAGTCAATACACACTGCACCACAACGTACATCCTTATTCACCATTAGGCTACGAAAATATTTGCACTATTGCTACATTAGATTATAACAAAATTACGCTTTAAATACTGCGCAATACCTACATGTAATTATTCATGTACATAACAAAATAACCCGGTGATTGCTTCTTCTTTATGCACTTTCGCACGCTAAGAGATCAATGCCCTCCATAACTTCCTGTCTGTTGTAGCTGTAAGCATTATTTGTCCCTTTATTATTTCCCAGTTCATTTTACTGGTGAAAAAGTCTTTGTGGACTGACGCTACATGATCAGAAAGATTTGTACAAACTAACAGAAACCACTTACCTTGAGAACTACCAACAGCGACAACAACTAAAATGGATAGTACATGTAAAAGAAAACAATGACATCGTCAAGATGTTTACATTCCACATTCTGAAGTCGAGTAACTGTTTTCATAGAAAAATGTTTTTAAGAGAAAGATTTTATAAATTTCACAGTACTTGCTGTTCGGTCAATAAATACCAAATGTTTCCTTGTAGGGAAACGGCTTATATTACGATTACCATTACCATTAACATTACGTTTACCATTACCATCTATTTATACAAGATATTTAGGTAAGATAATCGCTGTTTTCCTCTACCTTTAATATGCACGGGGAGTAACAAATTATTCATGTTCATTTTTCTCATTAATTCCAATTGTTCTGATTTCTCGCTTACGGCCATATCACGTAGAAACACCGGTTCCCGTACGATCAGTTTTAATAGTTTGTAGCGAGAAAAGCTTGTTAATCATTCGTCGAAGTGCGCCGAACCATTTTCTATGTGTAAATTTGATGTGGCAAGAGAATAACAGAAAGCACATAACTTGAGGACTACCAACCGCGACAACAACTAAAATGGATAGTACATATAACTCGAAGGAAAAATAATGACATAGTCAAGATGTTTACATTCCACACTATTTCAAATAACACTTAAGAAGGAAAACCCCTATCAATACTGGAAACATCGACAACAACTACTGAACTCGAGAAAGTGTTTTCATACAAAAATATTTTTCAGAGAAAAATGTTATAAATTTCAAACGAAATCAATACTAGCTGCTCGGTCAATTAATGTGAAATGTTTCCTTGTAGGGAAACGTTTTATTATCATTAGCATTAATTTACATAAAATATTTTGGTAAGATTCTCATTGCTTTCTTCTATCCTTCTTACCTTCAAAATGCGCTGTGAGTACCAAATTATCCAACTTTGGTCAGTTAAGTGCCATACGTGATACAGGCTTGGCGATCATGTCTCGAATGAGACGTGACTACCCGGACAGAAGATATTCCTGCAGCAACTTGCCATTACTTACTGAGGTAAAATGGTTGTCAATCAAGGCTAAAGAACTCAATCTGTCTTGCTAATTAACGTATAGCTAGAAGAAGAAGTTACGGATTAATACCTTTCCAAAGAGTATTTGCGGGATAAATTCGAACTCGGCTCTCTGATTTCTCGATCCGATTTGATAACCACTGCACCGCAACTACACACCCAAGTTCACTTTTCTCATTAATTCCAGTTCTGATTTCGACTTACGTCAATATCCCATTGAAACATCGGTTTCTTTACAATCACCGAAGTTAAGCAACTCTGATCTGGTCATTACCTAGATAGGTGACAGCTTGGGAATACCAGTTGTTGGAAGCTTGGATATGAAGTTGTTAATCGAACAACCGGGTTCCAATTGCCGTTGGCTTCGTTACCTTCCCTTACGCGCAAACTCAGTTTTGAAAAGTTTATATCCACCTCTTCTCCCCACTTATGGAATAATTAGTAAGACTTCTATTATTAAATCATTATTCACGTTCTCAAAAAATTCTTATAATCTAAAAAAATATTTCTAGCTTTAAATAACCTGCATATGGTTGACGAGGCGTAGAAAGCAAACTAATCTTTCTGATTCTAAGTGTAACAGTCATTCATGCCTTTCTGGAAAAACACTTGCTAGTTGCTCACATGTTTCATCCATGTTATTCTCAGCATGCTTCTCTAGAACTACATCTCTGTTGCCTTAATTTTCCTCTTCATTTATGAGAAAATTGCCGAGCATTCATTGTCATATAGGAAGATTAATATTAAATAACAGTTGATCACTGTTATCATTGTTGCCAATGACGTTTTTCTATTTTCTAATACTTTGATTAGTTTTTGTAAGGCGTCTTTTATTCCAGTGCACCAACGGATATTTGTCACATTTTCCATCGTCCTTTATAATACAAACAATTTCATTTCTGACTGAACTGCCCTTCTTGCTAACGGCTAATATTGCTAATATTATGAATTTTCCAGAAAAAATGTCACATTGTCAAATACCAATGACTGAAAGCGGAATCGATATATGAAATTCATATTCATTAGGATATCAGTTTAAATAAGAGTATCGATATCGATTAATCAAAATGTCATCAAAATTTGAAAGAATTTTCTATTTTATTTATTCAAGTTTATTTTCCTCTCATACCTTGCCTGAAGCTTAAAACATTAGTTTCTAACTTTGATTAAGTGCAGAAAATGTCTCCGGCGAGTGAGAAATAAATTCGAAGAAAAAATAATAAAAAAAGAAAAAACAGAAATGAAAAATAATAAAAGAAGACAAACATTAGATATTTTGTTTGTAGCTTCTTAACAAGTCCTCATGAATTTTGATTTTCCCGATTGTTTTTTTTTTTTTAGATTCGATCATATACTGGAATGAATCATTAATCGATGGTATTTACGCATCATTCGATAATTACACTGGCCGATAAAAATGGTCAAAATATAAATAATTATCAATATTTGATTAAATGTTTAATTGACTAAATGTAAATAATTATTAATATTTCAAAAATTGTTCTTATTTTTGTTGATACCATAACAACGTTTCGGCCTTTGTGTTCAATGGCCTTTTTCAGATGCTTGTCGATGCAGATGATTTCTGACTGTAATCTTCTTTTAATGCACGGCTAGCAGACTATACTCCTTCCGCTGTTCATATCTCCGAATAGCTCGTCTTGTACTTAATTAGTACTACTCAGTTATTGCTTGTCTTGTTTCCACTAAATGTGATCCTGGGCATAACGTTAAACTGTATTCGGCAGCAAGGCCTCTGATTTGGAGGTTGTGAGGAGCATAGAACCAACCCTTAATTGCTGTTGTACTTAGGTCTATCCTGACCCAGAGTGGCAGCACCTGTTAGGGTTCCAGCTATGGGCAAATACTTTTACCCCCAAACTGGAGTCAAAACACTATGAAAGTATAAAAATATACTTTTATAGAAATATATACATAAGATAGACTTTTATAGAAAAATATACATTTTTGAAGGAAAAATATTGCTAACAATACATTTTTGAGGGAACAAAATTATTCTCAGCAAAACATTTTTGAATACAAAACTAGAAGATATTTTCAGTTTTCTAAAATAAAAAAATGGATAAAAATAAAAAAAATCATTAAAATCTAACTAAATCAACCTTCTCACTATAAACAAACATTTAAAAAAAATACCTTGAAACCCCACCTTTATGGCATTGCATAACCCTCAGAGGTTGATATGCTATTAAACAAAACTCAGACTCAAACTCTACTAAATGTGGTACACTCAAGCTAAGGATTGAACACATTTAGTACCGGTTAGTTATTTCTCATCTTAAATCCGCTATGTTTAAATCTGCCTTACCCAAATATGTGATTATGATAGGTGCAACTAAAGTTACTGAGAATAGTCTACGTGAAAATAATGTAAAAGTGGTAATTCCTCATCGCAGAAATTAAAACAGAAAACATTAAAAAGAACAATACTAATAGATATGCTGACAGTATACGTCAGTATTTTGCAAAGTTTTTTGAGCCGAACCATTTGATACCTGTTGACTTTGAGTAGAATAAAGAAAACATGCATATTTGTAGAAATAATTAAAAAACTAGTACATTAATATGCATGATTTATATAAAAAGTTTATCAGTAAGGAAAGCGGAACTCTTAAACCGTCAGGTTTCTGTTTGTATCGATTAGTTTTCATTTATGACTAAGTTATTGAGCAAGAGATGAATTCCCATTTCTATTTTAGCCATCACCAAATATGTACTGAAGGAAATGTCTTCTATCGTTGCTTGCTATGTTCATTGGAAAAGATTTTAAATGAATATGTAGTAATAATCATAATCGTCTTTGGCGAAACTCGTAGTCGAGTAATGGAGAGCTCTTTTCCGCTATGTCAGATCTGAAGAGACCTTCGGAACCACCGCATGGTGCGGTTAACGAGATAGAGAGTTCTGGCTTTTCTTTCAACTTTCTTCCCTTCTTCTGCTGTTTTCGAAGCATGTTTTTTCGTGGACTCAGCTTCTTTTCAAATGTCTTTGAGCCTTGGTTGCGAATTGTTTGAAGTGGTCAGTTAGTCGCACACAGACTTCAGCTGGCCCCATCCATTGCGGCAAACCAGAGCTTCACAGGCATGTTA
Organism: Ascarosepion bandense; assembly: GCA_037127315.1. Lineage (NCBI taxonomy): Eukaryota > Metazoa > Mollusca > Cephalopoda > Sepiida > Sepiidae > Ascarosepion > Ascarosepion bandense. Next base: position 2,022,417 of record JBBBDQ010001511.1, on the reverse strand, counting down.
ACGATGACAAATTGCATCGGGTTGCCGACTTATTCTTTTACATTGAATGTCGCCTTGACAGCCTACCTGCCCGGCGTCGGGTCGCGCTTAGTTTGGTCCCTTACCTAAATCTTAATCGCCATAAAAATAATAAAATAAAACTGTTAAATTCATTGTTAATTTCAATAGTGGGCAGTTGGGAGGCAGAGTTTCATTGCCATGTTTACAACCGTTACACAGCCCACACGTACCGTTGTCTTTTTTCATGATCACAAATCTTATAACTTATTAAAATTTTAGAAGCAGCTCATATACTGAAGCCGTAGGAGCAGGGTGTTTCCCCAAGATAAGAGGGTTTGATAGAGCCCATCAGTTAGTCCATAGTTAGGAGATACAGGGAATAAGTTAAGGAAAACTGTCTGAACTAACATATTCTTTTATGTGTAAGATCTTTTGAAGATCTCTACTATTATGGCTCTCCACTGCTTCCAACTCTAAGCACAATCTAATTCTTTATGCCTATTTGTTCCTAATGTAAAATATATTCGTACAAATGCATTATGCTTTTTACATCGCCGTTTCTTCAATATTCCATGTGGGTAATAATTTTCCAAGCCTTCTTTTCTCATTGTTATCCTATAAATTTAAATTATTTATTTCTGATTTTAACTGTAATTGTTGTTATTGTTCTCATTTTCTTTAAAACGTCCTCATTGCTGACAGGCATTCTTAGCATCATTCTGTAGAACCACTTCTCTGTTGCTTCAAAACATTTCTTCATATACAAGACTGAGGCAGATGATTCATTTATGTATCGACCCAAAACATTGAAAGGACTAAAAACAAATTAGTGATTCAAATCAATTTTGATGTTTTGGCTGACGTTGTCAACAAAATTCTCATTTACTATAACGTTAAGTATGGCTTTGATCGATGTCGATAATATATAAAACGTGTCACTCACCTACTTTTCGACCTTACTTGTTTTCTTTTTCTTTGTTTAATATTTTGTGGTATGTTGAATCTTGTTTTGCAGGAACGTGCATTTTATCTCATTTACGTATTACATGCAGTTTATCACAGAAATGTGTTCTTAATTAATCGATCTATTGTCTGAGCTTGTAACCTTCTTGTAAACACGTTCAGTCACACCTAATTATTGAGTTATATCATTTGATCTTTAAATTCATCGCTGTTTTTCAACAGTCAAATTCTCCAGACCTTGTGGAACGATTTCCATTTACTTGGTTCTCTGATATCTACAATCTTCAAAAGTTTAAATGCGACGTCAATTGCTATCTTCTATCTCGTTGATTCCTATCCTTTTCTTATCCTTTTTTGAAATTTTCTATACCTTGTTTTTGGCTTTCACTGTAAACCACCGCAAACCAGTGGCAGTTTTGCCTTGCTTAGGGTGAAATGATAATAAAAAATGAGTAATGTTTTCCTATAATGTTGAACAATTTTCTTATCTTATTTGATAAGCAAATTGTTCAACATTCATTATCATAGTATAAGATTCATAATAAGGTACTGATAACAGTTCAGCACTCTTTTCTTCGTTTCTAACAACATTTTCCTATTGTTTAATGGTTCTTAATTGAAGTATTTTCATATGGAATATTCCTGTTCATAGCCCAAAATTATTAATAAAAAAATCAAAAAAACAATAGTCAGAAGTTTCTCAACATTTTTTCTGCTTCAAACCTTTGTAATTGATGACATCTTTAAATATTAAATAATTCTTGATATTTGGAAAACTAAGTTTTTACTGAAAAAATCAGATTGGCGAGATGGTATTATGATGAAGGGGATTATGAAGTATAATGCTAAGTCAGTCGTAGCATTGACAGGAAAGAATCCAAGATTTGATTTCATAATTCGCTCTCTCTAAGACAAGCGAATTTCTGTTGGCTGTGAACAAATTCTGTTTTCATAAGACGAAGAATTCTATCGTTCATGCTAAGATTATAGTTTTGGATCAAATCTGTCTTCAATGAGACATTTTCCACTTCTGAAATTTCTTAAAAACTTTAGTCAGGATTTTATTTCTCATTTAAAACGCATATTTTCGACACGGAAAAACATGGACGGAGATCAAAACATATAAATCTTTTACTTTCAACTCATTCTGAAGGATTGTATGAGAATTTACTTTGAATTCATTTAAGGAATATCTTGCTTTCGAGCCATTCTGAAAATAAGATAAAGATTTGTTTTTAATTCTATACATAAAAATTTGGGAAAATATATTAACAACTTCTGACATTAACTAATTTTATAAAGAACAAATACATAATAACGTTTTTTTTAAGTCACTCATATTTTTTTCTTTAATCACGAAAAATGCCAGCTTAGAAAAAAACGTGCTAAGATTCATTATTTAAGCATACGCACATTTCATTTACTCATTTTGTGATCTGTTGAAGCCCCGAAACGCGAAACGCGTAATATTGTATCGAGCAAGCCTCTCCACGGGAAACGCGTAATCCAATGTAGTTTCACTGAAATATTTTTCTATTTGCCAAATAAAAGAATCAATTTTTATTTGTTCCTTAATAACGAAAATTTTAAAAGTATGTACAATTATATATGAAAGGATGTAGATAAAAGAGCAAGAAATAGCAAGAATGATTCACTGCAAAACTGTGGCTTATGTAACAGCCAAGAGAAAGAAAATGAATTAGCCGGTTATCACCCTGGCTCTTCACAGAGGATTATCCTAATAAATGTACGTATGTTACGGAAATTAACGAAAATTAACGAAATGGTCTTTAAACAACCGAGAATTTGAAATTATTTGAAATATTTGAAATATTATTTGAATTTGAAATTATTTTTTATCGATACTCGTATTAAGTAGATATTCTGTTTTATAATGACTTGGTTATTGGCGTAAATCAAAAATTGTGTTATATGGGCTTGATTTGACTTCTTTTAGACTGTTGGTCATTCGTAGTTGAGAGGTCTAAGACGTACCAGATCAATTGATGGCTTCCCTATGTGGATAGTGCCGCAGGTTCCAGTCCTGCCGAATGACACACATTTTCGTAACAAAAGTTTATCGTAAATAATCAGGCCGGTAGAAATAAATATATAATACTGTTTGATTATAAACAGAATATCTACTTAAATACAAGTATCGATAAAAAAATGTTCAAACAAATAATTTCATATATATATATATATATATATATATATATATATATATATATATATGTGCGTGTGTGTGTGTCCTGCCTAATGACACACATTTTCGTGCAAAATTTATCATAAATAATCAGGCCGGTAGAAATAAATATATATATACTCTTTAATTATAAACAGAATATCTACTTAAATACGAGTATCGATCAATAATAATGTTCAAACAAATCATTTCAAATATAAATATATGCACAACGACCAAAAACGGAGGAAAAATTACTTCTAGACAATAAGCAGCATAACTAGCAGAAAGATTATACACATTAGACTTACCTTCTGATTACAAAGGGAAGGTTGCATAGACTTAATATATGTGTTCTTAGAAAATATGTTTTCTGAGAAAGTCGGATTTTTATGAAATGTTCTGCCATCACAGAATTTTAATTATTAAATAGTGTATAGAAAAATTCTCACTATCCCTGACAGAACTTAAGTGGTACGTGTTGATCTATTTTAGTATCCAAAATCTGATTAGTTCTGCTAACACATTCAGGATCGCACTTATATTTTCAATTATAAATCATTGAAATAAAATGAAAGAGGAAGCTTAACATTCATTACTAATCGCATGGCTTGTGACTTTCATGGCTTCTGCTCGGACGAACTTAAGTCACTGGTGCCTTTCATGGCTTCTGCTCGGACGAACTTAAGTCACTGGTGCCTTTCATGGCTTCTGCTCGGACGAACTTAAATCACTGGTGCCTCCTCAACGGGTGTTTACTCGTGCAACCAGACTGGCAACTGGGTCCCACCCATTCACAGTCAGGTTAGCCAAATGCAGACGACAATTCTACTCCTGCAGCTTCTTTTCTCGTACTTCCCGCCTGTGGAACTCGCTCCCATATTCTTGCTTTCCTGACGGCTACAATCTCCAGAAATTTAAATGCAATGTCAATACTCATCTATTAATCACTGGACCCTAGCTCTCGCCCCACCCCCGTATATCCTTCCCTTTCTCTCCACCTATGTATCTGCCATCGCACCTGCATTCTCAGCTTTCTATTGCTCCTTTCTAACTAGTTTGTACTCCTCACTCTTTTCTAATTAATCTTTTTACAATTATGTAGGCTCCCGCTCATCAATGGCATTTCTGCCTTTCTCGGGGTGAAATGATTAAAAATTAAAATTTCAACATAGCTTAGGAAGTAAAAACTAAAATATGAAGGTATCTGTATAGTAAATTAAAACTGGACACAACTTTGTTTCAGATTATAAACAAAATAACGTTACAAGGCGAATAGTTTGCTACTATTCTGTTACTAGTTGGCTTTCAGGCTATTATTTTTGGTTTTTTATTACAAAAGCCTGGGAGGAAAACCTCTCCATTATTACTACTAGTAGCAAGAAACTCGGTGTTGCTCTGGAAAAATACTTTAAAATATAACAATACAAAAATATGTTTTCTGAGAAGTGTCTCAAATAACAAACAAATGAAAAATAATTATTTACCTATAGCTGTTACTGAAGAGTTGAGTCATCTTATTACTGTCAAAACTCTTGTGCCCTCAGTCACACCTTCGTGTTCTCAGTCACACCTTCGTGTCCTCTGTCACACCTTTTGTGCTTCCATGAACTTAATGAATTACGAGAATCGAGACGTGTAGTTAGTGAAATATATTCTTAAGCTGAAAGTAAATTATGTAACTCCTTAGACTGACCGACTTGAATTTTTTCCCTTCCACTAATGGGTATGATTATGAAAAAGTATATTGAGGATCGAACCCTGGAACGATCAACATAGATCTGGAACGTGACTAACGTTCCTGATAGATTATAATGTGTGCATTGTTGATGTACGTGCTAGAACTGAATATAAACTGGAATTAAAGTTATTTGAAATTCAAAGGGCAATTCTGTTTCAGTTAAGAGAATGCAGGCAAGGGGTGCATTGATTTTGTATAGTTAACTTAAGATGACTTAACGGTATACATGTGCTACCATGTGGTTCAAGGGTTGGGTTTTGAACAGATTAAATGTGTCCGGAACAATGCCCCTTAACTGATATTTCTGAAACTTTCATTTCATTTGTAACCTTTACTTGAAGATATTTACCAGAATCTAAAATAAGTCTTAAGAAATGGGAAAATATCATTAGAAACAAGGAGAAGCGTTCTGAACTATCGATTCTGCTTTATGACAATTACATTTTGGACAATTTCCACATAGAAGAATCATTCTACAGAAAGATGTTGAGAGTATGTCTTTTGAACTTTCATGCAAGAGGGAATCAGCATTGCATATCCTGTCATCTAGTTTGTGTCCCAGTTACTCGCATTATACACCTCGCCAACCATCTGTAATGGACGTCATATTAACAACTTTTACCAGAGAATAAAACCGACGATAATAATAATAATAATAATAATAATAATAATAATAATAATAATAATAATCATCTCTGCATGGCCAATATAAAGAACGTGCCAATAAATCCAATGTTGATAAAGTTAATACTCATCGATGGTTACGTGCATCTGGATTAAAGTCTGAGACTGGAGGCTTTATTCTTGCAGCGCAAGACCAAAGTCTTTGCACTAGAAACTTTCAGGCAAATATTATACATAATAATATGGATCCAAAATGCAAGTTTTGTGATAAACACCAAGAAACAATAGACCATCTAATCTCAGGCTGTTTTGTACTTGCCCCAAATGAATATAAAAATCGCTACGATAGAGTGGGGTAATATTTACATTGGACAATGTGCAAACACTATGGAAAATCTGTAAACAAACACTGGTATGGACATCACCCAGCACCGGTTACAGAAATAGAAGATGTCACCATTCTATGGGATTACACCATCTACACAAAGAAATATTGAAGCAGATAGGCCAGACATTATCGTTAAAAACCAAAAAGAGAAAACTTGTCTATTAATTGATATGGCTTGTCCAGCAGATTGTAACATAGCAACCAAGGAACTTGAAAAACTGTCAAAATATAAAGACCTGGAAATTGAAGTAGAAAAAATGTGGAAACTGAAAACAAGAGTTGTGCCAGTGATAGTAGGTGCACTTGGAATGATAAAAATGGAACAAAACAACACATTGAAAGAATCCCTGGAAACCCCAGCTTAAGAGATATAGAAAACATGTCTTATTAAGTACAGCCCACACACTAAGGAAAACTTTGTCTATGTAATGCTATGGATGATAGAGAAGATCGAAAAAAACATGAAATGGAGCCATAACAACACGCCATGACCTGCCTCATGTCTTCCCGCAGACTTGGTTGGTAGTGCGACCATAGCAGAAATCGAAATATGATGAAAAATGACATAATAATAATAAACTATAAAAATCTTGAGATGTAAATCTAAAAAGATGTAGCATATGAAGGTATCAATAATTCCAGTAGTAGCTGGAAACCTCGGTTTGATTGTTAAAACTTCCGACTGAAGAGCTAGATTGTGCCGTAAAGAAATACAAAAACATATTTACTCACAAGTACAGCTCACAAAGTGTTCAACTATCTAATATGTTTGGGGAATCTGGACGTGGTGTAATAATTAGCAAGCTTGTCTCACTAGAACCTATTACAACTGAGTAGTGAGTTCGATTCTCACTGGGTACACCATAACTTCGCCCTTGTGCTACATCTAAGATGCGCTTAGAAATCAACTATCTGATATGTGTGGGATCTTAGGTTCTCTGTTTTTTTTAAATACAAATGCTCAGTGGAAAACGTTAGGAAGCAATTTCTGACCTAAGGTTTCTGGTTCAAACCCGGAAGGAAACTAGCACACGATAGAAATCAAAGCTAATAATAATAGTAATAATAATTCAAATCAATGTTTATTTTTAAATATTAATACAGTTATATTTTTTGTCTACATTTCTGAGATGAAGTAGTATTTACAGCATTTACATTATTCAGACTATTGTCCTCATCTTTGTTGCCAGTTGTACGACGTTTCGGCCTTGTACGACGTTTTGAACACATGGCCCAGTAGATGTAGACGTTGGTTAGTTCCTGACTTGACTCTTAGAGTTGTGAGTTCAATGCCAGGCTAAAACAGAGATGAACAAGTAACTTTCAGGGTTAGAGAGAGAGATAACTAATGACATCCAATCAAGGATTTACGTAAGGAATGAGAATGATATACCCCAGTGATTGTAATAAAGGGTTCAGTTCGAAATTCCTAGCACCTGAGGAAGGCCGGAGCGTACAACGGCCGAAACGTACAAATGTCGACAAAGATGAGGCCAATAGTCCGAATAATGCAAATACAGCTATGTTTCTATAAGAAGATTTTTGGCGATAATTATGCCCCACTTTTTCTTTTTTTTTTTTTTCCACATCAGTTTATCTGACCCACCAAAATATTTTCATCAAGTGTACAATCGGAAAACGGAGAAGAAGAATAAAAACCCGCCAAATATAATAGGTGACAAATATACAGATCGGATTCGCCTATTCCAAACAATTCTTGTGACACAAATGATTCTGTTGTGAATTCTGAAGGAGGAACCACCAAAATAATGAACAACAAAAACCGGTATAGAGATACAAAGTAGGCTATATCGAACGTAATATACAAACTGGAACGCGGGTTAGTCAATTCAGGAATACTATTAGTAGAAATAAATATATACACATCTTGAATTAGAATAGTTGTAGGAAATATTTTCTCGCAAATTACTCGAATATCGAGCCAGAAAAAGAAAATGCCGAAAATTCAACTCGCCGGTACAATCTCGCGAACTGCTAACCACCAAAACATTTTCTCCCCGCTTGGAGAACAACGACTGCTTTTATCGGCTGATCAATTTTCTCCATTGGACGACAACTCGAAGAGGACGCTAAATATTTGCATATATTTTTTATAGCAACTCCTGCGATGGACTTTTCTTTTTTTTTTTTTTTAATATTCCGTCTTCAACATCTTTTGCGGAATATGTGCCCCTTTTTCTGTTTGGGTCTGTAATTTTCTTTTTCGCCGCATTTTCCGTCGTAGTATTAACGCGACGCGCTGTCGCTTGGTTTTCTTCGCTGTAATAGTATATTCGGTTAAGTTATTCTAGCTGAGTGGAGCTCAGAACTAGACTGGTCTCTGGATAACTTTGGTATCTGTCGGAACTCTTCGATAACTGTATCGGATCTCTACGAATTACTCTCCACTGTCAACTGCAACTACAACTAAGATTCCAGATCTACCAATATATATTTGCATTAAAAATTCAAATTATGGCACAAGGTCGAAAAGTGGAGAGGTAGAGGGTGGTACTCACTTTACTATACCTAGCTAAACACTATCACGACCTAATCACACATTACAATTTACACATTCACCACAAGAACCCATCCGTCAGCTCCAAATCCTTCATACACCACAATACCACAAATTTACAAGGGGCACCTAAAAAGAGAGAAAAAAACCCATGACAATAAAAATGTATTTATATACAATATAATATATAATTTAAAACATTTAATGAAAGATGAAATGATGGGAGGGGGATGAACCCAAAAACAAATTAAAAATACAACAAATTTTAAAACAAAATAATAAATAATGTTAGTAAGGCCCGTCCATCCTGGAAAAAGAGTGGCCGTTGTATTCCGCCAACCGGCGAAATCAAGAAGCACACTTGCTAAGGAAGTGGGGGTGGTAAAATAATTAATGGAACGGGACAATCAAAGGCTGGACCAGCCGAGATAAAAAGAGGCCAAAACAAACTGGGGAGGTTGGGAATCTTGACTTGCATTATATCAAAAGAGAAAGCCGGGTGCAGGCTAGGAACACATTCATTCATATTAACTAGGTACACAAAAGATACCTAAATCAGGGGAGTCTTTCAAAGGAATCCACCCTGATATAACCAGCAGATCTAAAAGAGAAAATCAAGACTAGCCCGGTTCACGCAAACCAGTCTCGTCACATTTATCCAATTTTTGCTGAAGTCTGTCGAAGACAAACGTTTCCAATCAGTTCTAATCCTTATTTTGAGCTGATGCTCAAAATATCGGATCAGATCTTGATGTGAAAGACGTTGACCTCGCAAGACTTCCTCCGTTCATGTCGTCCAAATCACCATTCGAGCTGTGGAAACACCATACGCTTCATCCCAGAAAACGGGGCGACACATTATTGCATGCAAATGCACGATCAAAGAGCACAAGCTCTCGCAGCGCGACACGAGCAGTCAACTCGCCGACACGGTCCCGTAGAGGGCGAACCCGCGAACAATGGTAGAAGGCGTGCGAAGCCGTTAATTCCATTCCAAGTTTGCAGCGTTCACAATCTGGCAAATTCGTCAAGCCCCATATGGAGTTCATTTAATTGAGAAGCAACCGATTCTGAGCCAATCACCCGGTGAGCGAAAACTCAGAGTTGCTGAGATAATCGGTACCTGGCGCCCAAGACCAGAACGAGCGAAACTCATCCTCAGAAAGCGGAGCACATCACATAATGAATCCTTCGCGACACCCTCCACTAATCCACGATAGAGGACTCTCCTAGGCTGTGAAAGGTCACTGGACCGTGGAATAGCCCTCAAGGCCGCCAGACATTCGAGGAGAAAACTCGATCACTCCCGAGGCTTACGGCACCGCCTCCGGATGGGTGGAGGGATAGTAAGGCTAATAATGTCCCTCACTATCTCCGCCAGCAATGAGTCTTCCAAAATCGCTCGCCTGAGAAAAACCAACCGTGACGCAACCTTGTGGCCCATCAGGTACGCCAGTCTCAGACCATCATGACACCGACGTTGGTAACAGACATGTTTGTCGACGTAGTGTTTGCGTCCTCTCCACAGAAGTGAGGTCGCCTCCCTACGCCATTTACAATGTGGAAGTACTGACAACCGGTAAAGGATAATGGGAAAGACGTAAGTACCACACGCCTCGGCCAAACTCTTTAAGGACAAATTCCTTCGACGCCAAGTCTCGACCGACGCGCCGACCTTTGCCAGTACTTCTGACCAATTTTTCTCCAACTGGAGGTCGAGCCCAAACCACCCTCCAAGAATGCGGACAGGGCCGTCCGTCCAGTCGAAGGGCCCCGAGAAGGTAACAAAATTCCAGGCACCTAACCGCAAACCGGATGACTTGTTGCGGTTAATCTTGGCCCCTGTCACCTGTTCGTACCGTTCAAGCGCCTTCTTTACCACGTCGATGTCACTCCGGGAGGACTCGAAAGTAGTGACGTCATCGGCGTACGCTGAAACCCTGGCTCGAGCACCACCAAGGACAGTGATTCCACGTAGGGCCGGACTGCACGTCTTAGCCGGCGAAGGAGGGGCTCCAACGTCAAAGCATAAAGTAGGGGCGACAGTGGACAACCCTGTCGGACCGACCTAGACACGCCAGGACGCCCGACAACGTTCCATTCACCTGTACCACAGCCGTGGGGATTTATACAAGAGGCTAATCTAGCGGCGAAAGTTGGTTTCGAATCCAGCGGCCTGCAGGACAGCCTCTAGGTAACGATGGTCAACCCTATCAATTGCCTTGGACTGATCCAAATTGATCAGCTCGGCTTGTTCGTCGTCTTTTATCCCCTCTATGATGGGGCGTATCACAATGCAGGTTGCTCTGAATTGTTCGGCTCTTCACAGCTCAAGTCTGCCCAGGTTCCAACAGAGACTCGGCAACTAATTGCAAACGATTTTGCAAGATCTTGGCCAAATCTTTAACTCTGTGTTTAGCAGATTTATGGGCCGGTAACCCTCCTACTCCCTCCCCACATCCTTTCCTTTTCTCAACAGCGCGATCCCACCCCTGGTGAATTGGTTGGGGATGGACCCCTGCCGGAACCAGTTGTTGAACACGACAGTCAAAATTGGGACAAAGATGTGCAACAGTCTTAAGTACATTTCATAGGGCAAACCATCGAAACCCGGCGATTTGCCTCTGCAGACCTTCTTCAAAGCCGCGTAGACTTCGCCCTCCGTAATCTCTCCCTCGCAGCTAGCAGCACCAGCCGGCAAAAGCCTGGGGAAATCAGATAAAAAACTCCTCATCACGGAGACCAGGCTCCTTGGTAAACAGGATCTCGAAATGCCGCCCAAACGCCTCGCACATGTCGTCAGAAGAAAGAGTATGTCCCTCCGGGTTGCGAACATCTAGAATGTACCGGTCGCTGCCTCGGCGAATCCCTTCCTTGCGCGGTTCTGCGCCCATGTCCACAGCTTCGGAAGACATCTTGCTTCACATATGTCTAATTACCTGGCCCATGTAACAATCGCTCCAGAGCCTCCTTAGCTACGGCTATCTCTAGGGGATCCTCACCAGCCACCGCCCGGGAGTAATTAGCTTTAAGTGTCTTTCACCTTGTCAGCCTTATCTAGTTTGAGACGTTTGCTGAACTTTGCGAGTAGCCTAACCAGTGGAACGTGAGACAATCTAAAAGATTTATGTCGGTTTCACGAACTAACATTCTATCCAGGTAGAAGCCCAACTATTAGCCCACGTCCACATCTTCCCACCCTTGTGATCGACCCGGTATCTATCGACGAGACCGAAATCTTCGATGAGATCGACCAAGATACGATCACGTGCCTTCCCTCTAGCTCCCCACCCTCTATCCATCTTGGGGTCCAGGATGGCATTCCAGTCCCCCACTAAGAGGAGTCGCGTTGAATCTACCAGGAAGGGCTCCAACCGCCGAAAAAACGAGACGCGCTCCTCCCGGTCGTTGGGCGCATAAACCGCAACCAGTCGAAACGCATTGCTTTTCACTGTAATATCGGCCACGATCAGCCGGCCCTGGACATGGACAAGATCCACCTTCGCGTCCAGGGTACGCTTAACCAGCAAATAGACTCCTCTGGCCAGCCGGTTCCCATATGCTGAATAGACGACGAATTCGTTAGACAGCACAGATGCATCGGCCTTGCAAACAAAGTGAGTCTCTTGAATCGCGGCGACATCCACACTTAAAGACAAAAGGTCCCGAAGTAGGCGGGCAGCCTTTCTCCGATCCCTAATGCCCTTCGCATTCAACTTGGCTAACTTAATTGACATATTTTAAACCTGAAAAGAGAAATAAAAAAATTACTCCTGGCCACATACAGCGCGAAAATCAATGGCAGTAGGGATCCCGACGGTTTGTCCGAGACTTCCAGTACAGATATCTGACGTAATACGTCCGCCCCAGACAATCCCGCCGACGTCCGTAGGGAACGTTAGTTTTAAGGCCCTGTAAAGAGAAGGGTGGAGAATTACAGGGAACCTACCCAAACAAAAGTGTGACAATCTTTGTAAGTACCCGGTGCCCATTTGGGCCATATTAATATTTGAGAAAGCAGCAATGGCTCCTTGCAGGAATTCTCACACTTTAAGGTTCCCGGTGCTTCTAACCAGTGTAAAAAAACCGGAGGCTTTCGGAAAGTTAAATGGATTTTTGACCGACTTTCCGTCGATCGAAGACATTTTAAAAGAGGCCTCAGAAGTGTCTTCTTTTGGGAAGACAGGTCCTTCTCCAGGGCTGGTCTGTTTATCTTGCAGATATCAGCATGGCAGAAGGTGTTCTTTTTCTTTTTGGATTTAGGGGAGGATTTTGAGGAGGATTTCTTCAGCTGCGGGGAGATTTTATCCACTTTAGGGGAGGGAGTTTCTGGTTAGGAAGGGGTTGTGAGAGGTGTGGGAGAAAGAGAATTTTTTTGTCTCATACGGGAGGCAGACTGACTCCTCCCCTCAACGTAGACAGTCCTAATAGGTGAGGCAGGGGCGGATAGTTTCTTAAGGGTAGCCATGACCCGCTCCGCCCTGCCGCGCTCTACTGGCTCTTTCTTTCCTTTCTTTATTGCAGATTCTTCCTCTTCCTCCCGTCTCCTCTTCAACGATGAGGAACGTGAAGGAGGCATTTCCTCTACTTCCATCTCCAGATGCTGTTGTTGTTTTTGCTCTTGTTGTTGCTTTAGTTGCTGTTGCTTCTGTTGTGTCAGATGCTGTTGTTTTTGTTGATTTGTTTTTGCCTCTTTCTGGTGCTTCCTTTTCAATGGAGACATTTCTTGCTGAGGGGGAGGGGAAGCCACCTTTTTCTCTCGCTTAACTACTTCAGTCCAATCGCCTTGACTGGTTTCCTGTACGTCCTTTTTGCTGATTCTGATATTGTTTGTGCCACCGGCTGTTGCTGGTGTCACATGAACCTCGTCGGGTTTTTCCTGGGGTAAGTTTTAGACATGTGTCCGGCCTCCCCACATGACCAACAATGTAGTCTGCGTCCCTCTACGACGACATACAATTTCCTGCCCTGACAAAGTAAAATGTCGGGGACTTTCAGAAAGTCTGGTCTATCTAACACTATGTTTATACAGACATCCTCAGTGAGGACACCTGCCTTGCTTAAGACACGCGCCACCTCTTCCACTGAGCCATATTGGGCAAAGAAACCACCCACATGGTCACACGAGACTTCAGTTGGCATCCCATGCACAATTATCCTTGTTATTCGCGTTCCAAGGTATTTCGTCTGAAGTCCAATTCCTTTTGCTGACATTGTGCTTCCGGCCAGTTCCTTAGATTCCTCTTCTGAGTTTAACAGTATGTCCCTCATCGCACGGGATCGTCTCGCTGATATCTTTGGTGTGATTTTAAGAGTCTTTAGGGCCTCCTCCATGTCCTCTCTGCTGACACTAATAAATTTTGAGATTGGATGTCAGGAGGTAGATCATCTTGGTTGCAATAACGTTTACTACTTCCGGAATTGGAAAAAAATTCATTATATTTTATGAATTCCCTGTATTTTTCTTGCATCTGTAAGTAATATTGGGAATCTATTTTAACCGTGGTTTTTGCCCATGCCAACAGCAAAGGTGCCACCGTCGGTATGGCGTCTGATGTGGATGGCTAGGGAGACAAAGCCATACTCGAGCTTGCCCCCCACCTCCGAACGAAAACACAAATAACGTTCAAAACTCCAACGGACGAGCAACAAGACAATTACAAAAAAATGGCAAAACAAAACGTCGTACTCAAAGATGACACAAAGAAGAATTCTAAATCAAATTAACGCGCAGTAACTGTCTAGTCCAACAACGACTGACGAGATTGCAGAACTTCTAATTGCTGTTCTCTCTATGGCAGGATTATATATACACTCAGTCGAATCCATTGTCATATACAAAAGGGGGAGATCCAACAACAGATTCCTTATTCTTAAAGCTTATAATGCTGTCAGGATGCGCGTTGTGATCCAGTGGATATCGACTCAGAACGACAAATCGGGGAGCCGAGTTCGAATTCCAGTAAAATTCCTTGCATTCACTTACGCACAAATATGTTTAAGAAAGATATTAATCCGTCTCTTCCCTCCATTTATGGGTTGAATAGCAGGATAGATTTGGATTCTATAGCCTTGGCTGGCAACCAGTCTACCGCAGAAAGCAATGGCAACCTACTGCGGGATAATCTTCTGCCTAGTCAGTAATGTCTCTTTCGAGACATGATAACCCAAAGCGTGTATCACGTATGGCACTTAACTGACTGAAAGCTGTTCCAATTTTTGAAATTTTAGACAAATTAATCCACATCATGCTGAAATTTTTACAGGCATACACTTGTCCTGAAGGATAATGCTAGACATTTCCACCAGTTTTCTCACCCTGCAGCGTTATTCCTTCTTTATTGTTGGAAATTCATCCAAGAAAAGGTCTTACATGTCACCTCTTACAAATTCTTTACTGTACAGCGTTCTTCCCTAGCTATTATTCGAATTCATCTTAGAAAGCATAATGTTATATATCGCCGTATGACGACAAAACAACAACCACGCATATATAAAAATATAAGGTTATATTTTTATTAATGACGACGAACTGTGTGGAATAGAGAACGGGAGGGTGAGGGCGCATATAGAATGGCTGACGGGAGTGTAGTCTGCCTGTGTTGTCTCTCTCTCTGCTTCCACCGGCCGCTCTCTGCTACTCTGGACTGGTCTGTCTCTCTCGTCTCTCTGCCTGAAATCCGTACGCCGAGGTCTTTTTATAATCTCCAAACCGGTACTTCCTGATTTTGCCTCGCCCACGCACGCCCACGTAATTCTCAGAGACACCTGTTCTGTCTGCCTCTTGTAGCCATTTCCGCTACTGCCGGAAATAAGGTCAAACAAACATCCGTTCCTTTCAACGACCGGAAAACACCCCCGCTTGCATCAGCCTTTCCTCGGGTGGGGCGGGATTGTTATATTACAATAATACCTACCGCTTTCGACAATTTCCTCACTCCACAGCATGGTTTTCTATTTAATATTCAGGCTTAAGTTTTCATACAAGAGCCTATTTAGGATTTGGGAATCTTTCCAAAAATAAAAATGTACACCGCTTACTTCAACTTTCTTAATCAACAACGTAGTTTTTTAATTTTTAACTTAATCCTCAGAGATGATAATACCTACCACTTCCATCAACGCCCTAACTCTACAGTGTCATTCTATATCTCTTATCTGGATTACCTCATGGAGAGAATAATGCATGCTAGCTCTTTCAATTTTTCTCATTCTCTAGCGTTGATTCGTGTTTCTTTTTTTGTATTTTCTTCCAGAGTGTGATATTAGTTCTTTTCTCATCCTTATACACTCTGCCATAGCCAACGTTTCTAATTTTTCTTTGGGTTTGTCTTATATCAGCAAACGTTTTTAGGAAAGTGAATACCTATTTGCTTGTGGATTTCACACCCGAAAGACACTTCCGTATGGACCGACAGAAATGTTAAGGTAATAACTAAACCAACATAAAAAAGAAACTTGATATATTCAGTAGTTTAAAATCTTTAGAATTGTAATAACGCTTCTTCAGTAGTACAGAAAATATAGTTGTCTATAATTCTGAGATGAAGTATTGCCATTATTTACACTATTTACATTGTCCGTACTGTTATCTTCTTCTTTTTTGCTATTTACACGTTGTTTTGGCCGTTGTACGTCCCGATCTTCTTCACGGGATTTGAAATTTTGAACCGAACCTTTTATTTCGTTCACAGAGTTAGATTATTCTACTTCCATGTGTCCTGTCTCTTTCACATGTATGAATATCAATTAACTCTCTTTAACTAAAATTTTCAAGTTTTTAGTTAACCTCTGATGTAACCAGGTATTGAACTCACAACTCTTTGCGTCAAGTCTATGGATTCAATCAACGCTTTTATAGATATGACCCAAACATTGTGAATATTGTAACAAAGATGATGGCAACAATACGAACAATGTAAATGATGTAAATATTTACAGTAAATATCTCGACTGAAAGAAACAAAAATTAAAATTGTCCAATTCTCTTAGACATAATTATAAAGTTATAATTAATTTTATATTTGTTGATTTTATTGTATCTTTCAGGTCATTTATTTTCTATTCTACAACAGTTGAATATGAATCACAATTTGGAAATAAAGAATAAATTTCTAACGAAATTCTAGCGCATCCTTTTTCTTTATAAAATAAATTCTTTAGTTCTCAAATTGTAAGACCGAAAACGTATAATCTAAACATCTTTGATAAATAACAAACATTTTACAGAGTGATGTATATGGATTGAAGAGTAGATGCCTTGCAATAAACGACATTTGTGTTATAAAAATATAGTCGAAACAACCACTATTATATCAAATGTCATCACTATCTTCACTGACTTCCCGCCTTCTTTCATCCTGTAATGATGTAACTCCTATGTCATAATAACATCAATATGAATCCATCTTTCTTTCTCCTAACAATTATTATCACGTGCATCATCTCTAGCAGCGAAGCTATTACCGTTTTTACTACGGAAGCAGCATAATCAAAAGCCTTACGATAATTATGATGATGATATTGGTATCATGTTCGTTTTCAATGCAATGGTTTATTTTGATGGACGTATTTATTTTAGGTTTGACAGTTTCACAAGAGTCCCCTCATAAAGATGCAGACAGAAATCTCTGTTATCGATGATGGCACCGGTCGGAATGTGTTTTTATCCGGATTTATTATTATTTTAATGCTATTCATTAGATATGGACTTTTCCTTACGTCATCATCTGAACTCGTTGCAGCGTAGAACGCCCACAATAGACATAGTTTCCTCACATGCCATTTACAGTGCTGAGAATCGTGCGTTGGATTTGAAAATGAAAGGAAAAAGAACAATGCTTCATTCTTTCATGGAAAAAAAATCGTAAATAAAAAAAGATTCAGGAAGCGGTATATATTTATACTATGTGGTTATCTGGGGTGTATATTAGTTCACGAACTTATTGTTTAGAATGGGAGAAAACAAACAAATTCTGCGCAATTTGGGTAGCTAGTCCTGTGTTGGGAAATTGTTTTTGAAATTCTTCAATTATTCGAGCATGTATCAGTGATGAATGTTGTAGATTGCTTGGGAGGTAGAAACCTTCCAAGTGATGTGTGCACAATGTTAGGGAAAAAAACTTAGAACTTTACACAGCTTCAATTGTTTGAACAGTCAACTGTAGTTTGTCTTCTAAGTGTTAGTGGAAAATTGAATTCACATAAATTTACAGTAAGAGACATCGGTCAGCAGTGAATATTTGTCATTCTCTTTAAGTCCACCTCGACACTCATACAATCAGGAGCGCGGGAAAACGGTTCGTTTTGGGATAAGAAATAAATCATGGTTAGGTCAAGAATAGTGTTTGACATAAATGGAATCTATCTATCTATCTATCTATCTATCTATCTATCTATCTATCTATCTATCTATCTGTATCTCAGTCTGTTCGTATCTATCTATCTATCTATCTATCTATCTATCTATCTATCTATCTATCTATCTCAGTCTGTTCTATCTATCTATCTATCTATCTATCTATCTATCTATCTATCTATCTGTCTGTTCATATCTATCTATCTATCTATCTATCTATCTATCTAGTCTGTCGTATCTATCTATCTATCTATCTATCTATCTATCTATCTATCTATGTCAGTCTGTTCATATCTATCTATCTATCTATCTATCTATCTATCTATCTATCTATCTCATCTATCTCAGTCTGTTCGTATCTATCTATCTATCTATCTATCTATCTATCTATCTATCTCAGTCTGTTTGTATATATCTATCTATCTATCTATCTATCTATCTATCTATCTATCTATCTATCTATCTATCTATCTATCTCAGTCTGTTCGTATCTATCTATCTATCTATCTATCTATCTATCTATATATATATCTATCTATCTATCTAAGTCTGTTCGTATCTATCTATCTATCTATCTATCTATCTATCTATCTATCTATCTATCTCAGTCTGTTCGTATCTATCTATCTATCTATCTATCTATCTATCTATCTATCTATCTATCTATCTATCTATCTATCTATCTATTTATCTATCCATCTCAGTCTGTTCGTATCTATCTATCTATCTATCTATCTATCTATCTATCTATCTATCTCAGTCTGTTCGTATCTATCTATCTATCTATCTATCTATCTATCTATCTATCTATCTATCTATCTATCTATCTATCTATCTGTTCTGTCTATCTATCTATCTATCTATCTATCTATCTATCTATCTCAGTCTGTTCTATCTATCTATCTATCTATCTATCTATCTATCTATCTATCTATCTATGTCAGTCTGTTCATATCTATCTATCTATCTATCTATCTATCTATCTATCTATCTATCTATCTTGAATCTAATATAAATAGTCAAATTATTCGTTTAATAAATATCAAAATTGTTTTAATAATATCAAAAATTAATCTAGATCCCCCTTTCTTAAATTTGATATTGAAGATTTCTACTCTCCAATATCCAAGGATTTCTAGAAAGTTGAATTACTAGAAAGTTGAATTTCTAGAAAGTTCAATTACTTTTGCTAGAAATTATGTTGAAATCTCCTATAGGGATAGTAAGATTATTTTAGCCGCTAGAAAATAGGTCATTACCTTTGAACATTCTACATGGATGAAAGGGCCAAATGATAATTTTGATGTTTCTATGGGGGCATATGATTCAGCCGAAGTGGCAGAACTTGTAGGAATCTATATTTTAGACATATTAAATAGATTTTTGGGCCATAAACAGATAGGTTTATATCTGGATGATGGGTTAATGTTTATCTTGAATAGCAATTGACCCTTTACGAAAAGAACCCATAAAAAGATCATTTGAGCCCTAAATATTCTGTTTTAAGGCTGAAGTTTCTTCCAATCTTAAAATTGTAAACTACCTAGATATTACCCTTAACCTAAATGATGGCTCATGATGGCCTTATCTAAAAAGAAATAGTTTACCCTCTTACATTAATATTTCATCTAACTATTTTGAAACAGATATCCAATATCGAAAATAATAGGATTATCATCGTACGTCAAAATTTCAATGAAAATGAAGAAATCAACAACAAGGCCCTTCTAAAAAGCGGATACAAAAACAAATTAACCTATATAAAACCAATTATTAACCCCGAACCATCTAATACCAAAAATAAAAATAAATATAGAAAAAGGAAGGTAATATGGTTTACCCCCCCTCCATACTGTAGACTAACTAATATTAATATAGGAAAATATTTTCTCAGGTTAATAGATAAACATTTCAATAGCAACAATGCCCTACGGAAAATCTTTAATAGGAACACATTAAAAATTAGCTGTTCCTGTACCGCAAATATGGACGACATCATTAATTTTCACAGTAAGCAGATTCTAAAGAATTGATATAATACCGATTCAAAGTCTAGAATTTCTAATTAATGCGACTGTAGCTCCGTGAGTATCTACCCAGTAGAAGGCAAGTGTAAATCCATCCGGGTAATCTACGTGGCTCAAATCTCACCATCCAATAACAGAAAAAATTAACCTAACCTATATTGGTATATCCACCGGGGGTTTTAAGCAACGTTATTACAATCATAGGTATTCCTTTTCCAACCCAAATCAGAAATAACAAACAGCCCTTTCATGAAGATTTTGGAAAATGAAGGAAGAAGGGATAAACCCCATAGTTAGTTGGAAACTAATAGGCTTAGCTCGTACCCCTAGGATTTTTCACGATAGATGCAATCTATGTTTACAAGAAAAAATACAAATATTAAAATACCCTAACCAGCACCTACTCTTGAATTTAAGAAAAGAATTTGTTAACAAATGCCGCCATAGGGCGAAATTTGTGAACTTTTATACTTAGGATTTACATTTTAAATTTAGTCTAGGAAAATAAATTAATTTTTAATTGATTAATTGATTAATAAATTAATAAATTAATTTAATTTTTAACGAGATTTGAACCCCACTACCAATTACTGATTCCAGCCTAATAGATTCCTTCTTCTTCCTTTATTCTATCTAAATATCTACCATTTAACAAGTAAGAATCCATAGACAAATTTTAGCCCCCATTTTTTCCTGCACCTTTATATTTTATTTTGTTTTTTTTTTTGTGAAGATTCTTACTTCAATTTTTTTGGTCATAACAATTTTACTCATTTAACTTCCCAGGGCTTTGTTATAAATGTATACCTTCCTTTATTTTTTATTTTATTTCATTTTATTTTTTTTGTTTTATATAAATATATATATTCATTTATTTATTTATTTTTATTTTTAATACTAAATCCAATTTACATTTACACATTAAGATTAGTTTTGATAAACTTTTACCAGGGACTTACAATAAAAATATAATAAAATATGATAAATTTTCGCTCCTTTCGTACTAAGCCACCTTTGATTAGTTTCTTAAAGTTTTCAAATATAATTAGAATCGAATTTAACTCGTGAATTGTGAATATCCTTTAGCTTTTTAAATAAATTATGTTCAGGAATGTTTTCTTGTGTGTACGTGGTATATATGTGTGTGTGTGTGTATGTAGGCTTTTGTATGCGCGTGTTTGTGTGTGTTTGTGTGTGTTTGTGTGTATTGTGTGTTTTTTATATATATCTATGTATGTGTGTGTGTCTGTATGTGTACAGTTGTTGAATAGATGTACTCCTTAAGCTAATATTTTTGTATTTTTTTATATATTTTTATATATTTTTATATTTTTTAAATATTTTGTATATTTTTTAAATTTTATTTTATATTTTTTATGTTTTATTAATTTTTTAATTTAAATCTAGTTTTTGAGATGTATATTTAAATTTAGATTTGTGTCAAAATTTTTTCCTAAAAAATTTTTTTTTCTATAAAATTTTTCCCATTTATTTAAACTAAAAATCGCTATGATTTATTTTTCAACACGAAAGATAACAATTTTCCTTGTTTCTATGGAAATAGATTTTTTCATTTCTCAGCGTACTTTCCTGTCAACCACACCTTCCCGCTTTTTGCTTCTTTCCATTTTCTTTTTCTTTCTGTTTTTCTTCTTCCCCCTACTATTTCTTTCCATTTTCTTTTTCTTTCTGTTTTTCTTCTTCCCCCTACTATTTCTTTCCATTTTCTTTTTCTTTCTGTTTTTCTTCTTCCCCCTACTATTTCTTTCCATTTTCTTTTTCTTTCTGTTTTTCTTCTTCCCCCTACTATTTCTTTCCATTTTCTTTTTCTTTCTGTTTTTCTTCTTCCCCCTACTATTTCTTTCCATTTTCTTT
The DNA here is from genome assembly GCA_037127315.1 of Ascarosepion bandense. NCBI lineage: Eukaryota > Metazoa > Mollusca > Cephalopoda > Sepiida > Sepiidae > Ascarosepion > Ascarosepion bandense. Next base: position 2,000,738 of record JBBBDQ010001511.1, on the reverse strand, counting down.
TTCTTTCTGTTTTTCTTCTTCCCCCTACTATTTCTTTCCATTTTCTTTTTCTTTCTGTTTTTCTTCTTCCCCCTACTATTTCTTTCCATTTTCTTTTTCTTTCTGTTTTTCTTCTTCCCCCTACTATTTCTTTCCATTTTCTTTTTCTTTCTGTTTTTCTTCTTCCCCCTACTATTTCTTTCCATTTTCTTTTTCTTTCTGTTTTTCTTCTTCCCCCTACTATTTCTTTCGCCCAGACAAGGCTAAATTTCAACTTTTAAACTCTCGTCTCAGTTAAGGGGTAGGAGGTTTCAAAAAAATCTTATAATAAAAATAGACATAGATATCTGTTTGCTTTTTATATATACTAATCCCACCCCTTTAATTTTCTGTGATGAAAATTTTTGGGGCACTTCTGCCGGTATAATGTCTTTGCTAATTTTGTCATTTGGTTTTTTCTTTTTGGAATAAAGTTCGTTGCTGAGGACGCGAGAATTTTCTCTCGTAGGAATGGCTATTCAACGAATTTGAACATCGGAATTTTGTTTTATTTTATATATATATATATATATATATATATATATATATATGTATTTGACCGGGTGTCGATCCTGGGTCAGGAAGCGATCGGAGTTTAATTGTACTGCTGAGCTGTGATATATCAAAACAGATCTGTCTGCGGATGACTATATATATATATATATATATATATATATATATATTTATTAGAAAACTAAATAGGGTTGTTCCAACGAGAGCAATTGGTAAAGTTCTAAAAATAAACTCGATACGTAAAGCCACGAGTTTATTCGCCTGAAGAGATTCAACTTTAGACTCGAAACACGTGTAGCGCCACAAGTACCATAATGGACACTTAAAATATAACAGTAATAAATATACACTTCAAACAGAACTTTCACGGCCTCTCACACTTTTTATTTATACGTTACTAAAAACAATAATTTTAAAATATTTGTATATAAATGCATATATGCGCACATATATATATGTGAGTATATATATATATATATATATATATATATATATGCGTGTATATATATATATATTTATATATATATATATATAAACTTTGTGTGTGTGTGTCCATTACCTATAGACTCCGAAACGGCTGAACCGATTTTCTTGAAAATTTACACAGTTGTACTGTAAGTGTCTGCGAGTGTTCTTAGCTAGGTTTTGTGTCGGGGTACCCCCGATAAATATCGAAAATCGATAATCGAAAAAATCGGGTTATAGAAGGAGTGGTCCGATTTTAATCAAATTTGATACACTCATAGACAAAGACATAAGAAACGATATTCAGAAGTTTCAAGGTTGCAGTTTCATAGCAGCGGATTTAGCAATGGATTCGATATAACATAAAGAAATCAGAAATAGACCATGATCTCATAGTCGTGAAGAGAAAGTTCTAACTGATTATCTGTGTGGAAAGAATGGAGGACCATTATCTAGTGACACTCATATTCTATCTATCTCTCTATCTATCTATCTATCTATCTATCTATCTATCTACCTTAGTCTGTTCCTATCTATCTATCTACCTTAGTCTGTTTCTATCTATCTATCTATCTATCTATCTATCTATCTATCTATCTATCTATCTATCTATCAGTAAATATTAAAATGAACTCATATTACTTGAGACTGATAATTCATGGAATTGACTCTTCATAGTCTTTTTTATTTCTGTCCATAAATCTTCAAATCGAATCAGATTACACCCCACTCGCTTTCTCACGCCCCAAACTTCCAAATCCTAAATCCTTGGACTTGTAATGGATTTGCATTCACCTTGGAATGACCGGTAATCGCGAAAGCAGCATACTGAGGCAGACTCTCCTCATAATAAAATATCACCAATGCAGTCCATCCGGTCACACACCGATGCTCAACCAAACCATGTTGTTTCTATTTAATTCTTCTGCTGCTGCTGATATTTTTCTCGTGGTCCTCATCTGACAACTGCTGTTTTGTGCGCTAATAATTCTATCACTGTTATTGCTGTAACTACGGCTACCGTGTTCTTAGAAGACAAAATTATAATTATAAAGATCCTTGACGTTCCACACTAGCATGATTTCATGAACGTGGGTGTTTTAGTGCGAGTTTCAACAAAATTTATAAAATATTACAGTTGTTTCGTGAACAGATGTATTTCGTTTATTTCAATACGTTTTACAGCTTGCGTCACTGCTATGACAGCTGCCATCTCGCAACGACTGTTGTTTATGCACCTTTCTGGATATTATTATACTCTTCTTTTCTTCTCCTCCTTCTCTATATGCCATGTCCTTTCAGGACGTAGGCGACCTTGCACTTTCACTGCCCGATCTCCTTTTCCTCTTCCTATCTCTCCCAAACCAAGTTTCACCATCCACTTGCTCAGCCCATCACGCAATTTTCCTTATCTCTATTTCCATCTATCCGTCCTGTAAATATTAGATTCACTAAACCTTCCTTCCTCATTACGTTTCTCAGAAACCTCAGCTGTCCGTTCCTGATGCTAAGTCGTTGCTCATATGTTCGTTGCATCTACAGAATACAAATTTTTGCGCGATTAAATAAGTTTCTTTAATCGTCACCAGTATCTGAAATTCTTTGATGCACGATTAGTATATAACAAAAAAAAATATCTTCTCGGCGCAATTATTTTATTTCACGTTTATTAAACTTATACCAAAAATTTCGGCTGGAAGGTATATTTGAACCGCCGCGTTTTTTGCTTTTTTTATATCGAGATGTCATTTGTAATTTGGTGTACAATAATGATTAAAAATCCATTAGATCATAAGAGGATTTCATTTTTGACTTTAAATACAGAGAAAAGAAAGCTAGTAGAATTTAACACGTATAAGGCATATTGAAGGCAAAAGACGCAGAGCAAACAGGAAATAACCTATGGCAATTACTTTGACGAGTTTTTTCTCTGATGCCCCGACAACATGAACTTAAGCGAGATAATAGATTGGCATCTAGGTTCAACTCTTTTCCATTAAAATGGATACTAACAGGCCAGATAGAAGGAAAAAGAGACAGAGGAAAGCAGCGGATAACGTATTTGAATGGCCTGAGCAGGTGGATGACAGAACGGGGTTTGCTTGGTGTTTACAGGAGAAAATGTGCTAAGAGCCACCAGAGATCGGGAGAAGTGGAAGGCCATGATCGCTATCGATGAAACTCTGAAATCATATTGTCCAAACACATTGTGACCAACAAGCATTATTATTATCAATAATAATAATAAAAATATCCCGATAGAGTGAGTCAATATTTATACTGCGCAATATGCACACACTTTTGAAAATATGTATACAAACACTGGTATCAATATCAACCAGCACCGGTTACAGAAATTCAAGACATTAGGATTCTATAAGATTACACTATCTACACAGACAGAAAGATTAAAGTAAATAGGTTGGATATAATTTTTAAAAAGCAAAGAGAAAAAAAAGTGCCTCCTAATTGATATAGCTTGTGAAGTGGATACTAACATATCAACCAAAGAATTTGAAAAACCAAAAAAAAAAAAAACCTGGAAATTGAAATAGAAAAAATGTGAAAAATATAGTACAAACTATAATAGGTGCGCTTGGAATGATAAAAAAAACAAACAGAACAACACAAAAACATCACTGGAAATTACAGCTTAAGAAAAATACAAAAATGGTTTTGATAAGTACAGCTCACACACTAAGAAGAACTTTGTCCCTCTAACGTAAGTTATGTTACGCTGGTTAGAAAAGCAAATCATGAAATGTAGCCATAAAAACACAATAAAAACAGCCTTAGGTCTTCAAGAAGACTTGGTAGGTGGTGGGGCCATAACAGAAATAGGAATATGATAATAATGATAAAAACAAAGACAACTTTACTTGAATTCGCGCCTTTATTTTATGTTCAAGACATTATTTGTACTTGGTACATGTGTGTTGTGGTGCAATGGATGTCGACTCGGAACGACAAATAGGAGAGCCGAGCTTGAATTCCAATTGAATTCCTTGCATTCACTTACGCACAAATATCCTTGGGAAAGGTATTAATCCGTCTCTTCCCTCCAGTTATGGGTTAAACAATAGGACAGATTGGGTTCTATAGCCTAGTGTACCGCAGAAAGCAATGGTAAACTACTTCGGGATAATCTTCTGTCCAGTCAGTCATGTCTCTTTCTAGACATGATCGCCCAAAGCATGTATCCCGTATGTCATTTAACAAACATAATAATGCCTGGACGATCTGCTAGATCATGATATTTAAATTTTGATTTTAATACAGAGTAGGATAATAACATTGGCATACAATCTACAATAATGGACCATTTTGAAAGGAAGGTATCGAGGATTTGAAGTTTGAGGCTTGAAAAAGCCAGAAGTTGTGCATAAAATAGACTCCGATTAAAATGAATAAATCACTTCTTATGCAAAATGCCTTATTGTCTTTGGGAAAGGCATGAATGCATTCTTCCCTGTTCACTATTCCATTGACAATATAATATCATTAGCATTTTCTTTAATTTGCTACGGCATGTTTATTATCTTTTCAAGATTTTCTCTATGGTATGATTATTTAGTTCATTGTTTATTAAACTTTCATTTTAAACAGGATTTCTTTATATGAATTGCAAAAGATCACACAAGTACGGCTATTCCTGTCATGTGAATCAGTAGATGAGTGCCACACGTGATACACGCTTGGGTGATCATGTCTCAAAAGAGACATGACTGACCGGACAAAAGATTTTTGTGCAGTAGGTTGCCATTTCTTTATGCGGTAGACTGCTTGCCAACCAAAGCTATAGAATCCAACATCCTGCTTTTTAACCCATGGCTGTAGGGAGAAGAGATGGATTAATACTTTTTCTAAGGGTATTTGCGCGTAAGTTATGCAACGAATTCAAGTGGAATTCGAACTCGACTCTCCGTGTCCCGTCATGTGCTGTCCTCAAAAAAGACGTCGGTGTAATTTTTTTAACTTGCTGCGACATGAAATATCATGTGCGTTGTGGTGCAGTGGATATTGGCTCGGAAGGAAAAATTGGGGAACCGAGTTCAAATTAAAGTTGAATTCCTTACATTCACTTACGCGTAAATACCCTTGGGAAAGCTATTAATCCGTCTGTTCCCTCCAGTTATGGGTTAAATAACAGGACAAATCAGGGTCTATAGTCTTGGCTGGCAAAAAAATGAAGATATTATTCTGACTGTGAATAATATCAAAAACCTTTTCGTAGTTATTACTGCCAGGATGTTATGAACATGTCTCGAAAGAGACATGACTGACTGGGCAGAAGATTATCACGCAGTAGGTTGCCATTACTTGTGGTTGTAGACTGGTTGCCAGCTAAGATTATAGACACTAATCTGTCCTGTTATTTAACCCATAATTGAAAGTAAGAGACGAATTAATACCTTTTCCAAGAGTATTTAAACGTAAGTGAATGCAAGTAATAATATATGAATAATATCAAACACTTTTCGTAGTTAATACTACCAGGATGTTATAAACAGTCTGCTTAATTCTTCAGTTATTTACTGTTTTCTCCATCAACTACAGTGCCATGTTAAGGATGTCAAGGCACCTGATAATAGAGCAGTTCAGGGGTCTTCATTAGTAACAACATCAGTAACGATATCAGTACGAAGTGAACATAATCTTCTATTAAAATTAAAATTCGATTTCTCGATTCTAACATTTTAATGCTAATTAATATTGATAAACATAAACGCAACAACAAACACTACACCGATGAAATTGAGTTGATGCCAATTTCAAAACGGAAACTGAAATATCCTGTGGCGTTTTGCGGGTGCATCAAATCATAAACAAAGAAGCAAATCGATTTCATCTACATAGATAATTATTTATGAAACATTTGGAGAAGGAAAGTTGCAAAAGGATATTTTTCAATTCACTATAAGAAGGGCGATAATGCCACTAAGGTACAGAGGGATCCTGGAAGGCAATGAGATTTCAAATATTTTAGAGAGAATCGGAAACACAATAAAAAACAGCCTATAAGGAATAAAACTCTATTCCTCTTCAATAGACCAAGAGGGGATAGTATGGTGATTTTCTAAGCGCATCTTAGATGTGGCACAAGGCCTAAAATATGGAGTACTCAGTGAGGATCGAATTCACTACTCATTTGTAATGGTTTGCTAACCATTACACTACCTCGAGGTGCTCACCAAGAATGGATAGTATGAACCGGAAGATAGGCGAATCTATCTATTTCTATAAAAATAATAGTAAATAAAATTTTAGAGTTTAGGCAGAAACGTTAGTCGGATAGATTTGAAGGTTTTAGAAGGAACTGGAAATCCAGTCTTAAACAAGAAACAAAGGTTGAACTTTTACTGTCCAAAAGGCCGGTGTGCGGTGTGAAACGGATGCTAGAACTTATGTACTTGAAGAGAGGAAATAAAAAACAAAAGTCATTTCGAAGGTTATACGGAGATATTAGATGTCTAGAGTTGAAATAGACTTTGAAAAAAAACAAACTCGGAAACGCATTCCTAAACAGAAAACAAGGGCTAAATCGATACTCTACGGGAAGAAATATAAACAGGACGATAAGCGAATTTATCTACGTTTATTTAGTTCTGAAGTGGTCCTCAAACACTGCGGCGTCTCTCATAGGTGCGGCGGGAAAAGGATAACAGGTGAGGCGGAATGACTGAAAGACAATAATTAATTTAAAAAAAAACTTTCAAAAATTGGTAACTGATGTACACTACCGGCCATAATTATTAAGCAACCCCAGTTTTTTTTAAAAAAGAAATAATGTATTTCCTACTATTTTTAGTATTTATTGCCAAGTGGATAATTCTAAATGAACATAGAATGGTTCTTTTTTAATACCGCAAAATAATATGTGCATCAAATAAACTGTTCTGGTGTCCAGATTTTGTAATCTCTTCCCCATGCTAGTCTCTTCTTCTTATTGGTTGACCTAAGTAAAGGCTTCCTGGCTGCCTTGTAAAATTTTGCAAAGTAATAATAACCAAAGAACCATTCTATTTTCATTTAGAATTATCCACTTGGCAATAAATACTAAAAATAATATGAATACATCACTAAAAAAAAAGGAATGGGGTTGCCAAATAATTATGGCCGGTAGTGTATGTCTTTGGTTTAATTCCACATCTGGAAATCGTCGTTAACTTTCTCCATTAATCTAATCTGTAATAATTTCCTTTTCACGTCAAAACCGATTTCTGATACAATAGGAAACCAATGTAATCTAATCACAAACCACGACATTCGACATCAATGACTTAATGTATTGTAGGCCCCATTAAACCAGTATATATATATATATAATCATTTCACCCCAAGCAAGGCGGTACCGCCACTGATGCATAGGAGGCTACATAAGAGCGTAAAAGTTTAGGCAGGAGAGGAGTGATGAGAAAGACAAACCAGCTACAGGGGGTGAAAGGGAAAGAGCAAGAGAAGGATGTAAACACAGAAATGAAGACAGCTGCGAAGGTAGAGATTATGAAAAAGAACAAGATACACGGACTGATGTGTTAAGGACTGGAGTCAAGGGAATACGGGTATTGACATTGAATTTAAATTCCTGGAGGTTATAGACGTCAGGAAAGCAAGTATATCTGAAGGTGGTTGGTATCCATGTATGATATAGCTTCGCACAGATCTGACGAGGCAATCGGTATTTGATAAATACGGCATAATATACTTATGACGGTAATAGTGAGATTAGCCTAGGGAAACGTTCTTTTGGTTAGTTTTGTTTAGCGGCATATCAACATCAGTATGGGTTATTCAATGCCAAAATCTAAATCATGGCTTCAACTAAATATATTTTCAGCCCTGTATGCCTTTAACTACTAATAAAATGTAATATTGGACATTTTGATATAAAATGCATTGTTGATAATTCTACTATAAATATCTATCGATGGTAATTTTTTTATATAAAAATGTATTGCTGTTATTTTTACAATCAAAGTTATTTGTACACTCTCATAGTTTTCTTTTGGATGTTCGTTATTTGTCTATAACTGGGACCCCAACTCTTTGGATCACGGTTGACCTGGGAATAAAATTAAACGGTGGTTCCAAGTTCCTAAAATCTTTTAATCTCCCAATCAGAAGTCTTGCTGCAGAATGTAGTTTATCGCTATACCCAGGATTGTAAACATTCGAATTTTATTGACTGAACAGATAGCATTACTTTCGGTTGAAATTTTAAAAATATTTTCCTTAAATTAATTGTCAAAATCTTAGATTTCCTGAGTCCACTGCTATCGCATTTTCTAGTATTGATGGAAATATTCTTAACTTCTTGTTTAGTTTCAAAAGTTAACATCTTCATTATGACATTATTTTCTTTTTGAGATATACATGCTATCCATTTTTCTGCTATTGTTAAAAATTCTCGATTTGGCTACTGCTATTTTGTAAAGTTGTGATTCTGTAGCGCCAGTCAAAGACTTTACTAATAACATACCGGCATAAATATTTACCTATTACTTTTACGTTATATGTATATTATCTAATCTAAACTTATTTATAAATGGAACTTTTTCTCTGTGTGTGTGTGTGTGTCTGTGTGTGTGTGTGTCCCCGTTAACTATAGACTCCAAAACGGCTGAACCGATTTCCTTGAAAATTTACACAGTTATACTATAAGCGTCTGCGAGTGTTCTTAGCTAGGTTTTGTGTCGAGGTACCCCCGATAAATATCGAAAATCGAAAAAATCGGATTATAGGAGTGGTCTGATTTTAATCAAATTTGATACACTCATAGACAAAGACATAAGAAACGATATTCAGAAGTTTCAAGGTTGCAGTTCTTACAATAGTGCAGAGAACCGAATATATATATATATATAAAAGGCAAGATGTTTGTGTGTGTGTGTCTGTGTATCTACCTGTATATCTGTATTTTTTTCAGCCCTTTTATTTTAGTTTTTGCTTCGGGTTTGGCTCTATGTAGGTATAATTGTAGTTCTTAGTCTCAGCCATGATACCATTTACTCAGAGGAATTATTTAGCCTTCAACATTCAGTTTACGACGAAAAAACTGATTTAATATCGATACCAGGAAATCAAAATTTGACTTACATCCATTCATTTCTCTTTCAGTCTACGGTGTCGCTTTAACTGGAAACAACTATTGTTTTTTAGTCTTTCGTGCCAACGTCCAAAGAGTCTAAGCGCCAGGACCATGGATTTGCTTAAAAGCTTTCATTACACCCGAGCAACGCCGGGCTATACTGCTAGTTTAAACATAAACATATTTGTAAAAACTACTTTAAAATTGTGCCATAAGGCTTCCAAACATTCTTTTGCTTTATTGTTTGCAGTGTAATTAAATATGGCGTTAAGTTTAATATTTACAGAAAAACAGTTTAATTTTTATGGAAAAACAGTTTAATGTTTATAGAAACAGTTTAGTGTTTATAGAGAAAACGTATTAATGTTTATGGAGAAGCAGTTTAATGCTTACAGAAAACATTAAAAATCTTATAGAGGAAATAGTTTAATAGTTATAGAAAAACTGTTTAACGTTTATAGAAAAATCTTTTAATTTTCATAGAAAAACAGTTTAATGTTTATAGAAAACAGTTTAATGTTTATAGAAGAAACTGTTTTGAAAGTGTTGAAAACTTTCAAGAGGAGTAAAAAAAAAAAAACATCAACTCTAATCCCAGGAACGAACCTTAAAATTCATACCAGAAATGTGACTGGAGCAGTCAAGAATCGAAGGAAGAGTAATCCACGACGAAGCATGAGGAACTTGTCAAAATAGCATCTTGCTTGCAACAGTATGTCTTTTGACTTATGATTGTCAAGATGCTTGCAAAAGTCGTAGTCAATGGTCATCAGTCTTCATGAAGCAGAATTAGACAATGTTGATCAACCAATGCCAATTTTGTTTAACCTAATGTGCATTCTAACTAGTTGCTTGCCATCAATTTCAGCAATGATTCTCTAGTTAGATTCCAGAAAGATATAATGGATAACGCTAATAGCAGACAGTCACCATATTCTTCTGTTGGTAGAATTCCATTGTTGCAAACGATCAATTTCTCACCACTTGTCACAATCTGTTTCAAAATGGCCGCATTTTCATTGCAATTATACAGTAAATCTCAGATAGAAATGCGATCCAAAATAGTCTTTTCATTCATATCATGTGCTACCCAAACATCGTAACAATATCCTTAACTTAATCTACATACTATCCAGTTGCTGGTTGTAAATTTCATCAATGATTCTCTGTTTAGATTTCAGAAAGCTATAATAGATAATGCAAATTGCAGACCACTAGACAGTCACCATACACAGATTCTGCGCCGACGAGCTTAGCTCCTTGGTCCTCCCTAGACGAATTTACTCGAGCTACTAGACTAGTAACAAGGTCTCACCCTTTTACTGAAAAAAAAGAACATCAAGTGTAACCACCACTTCTACTCCATCAGCTTCTTTTCTCGCACTTCTCATCTGTGGAACTCACTTCTGTATTCTTGCTTCCCTGATAGCTACAATCTCAAAAAGTTTAAATGTAACGTCACCTGTCATCTCTTATCTGCTAGATTCCCATCGTTCTTCTCACTTTACTTGTCTCTCACGCAGCTCTCTTCACACCGAGGTAACCGTCCTTCTGTTACGCGTTCTTCGACACCTACTGAGATCTGTTTTCTTCTCACTTCACTCTCTTGTTATGTAACCCCCTGCGCATCAGTGGCAATTCTGCCTTGCTTGGGGTGAGACGATTATAAAAGAAAAACCGGTTTTGGAAAGTAGTTGGGTGTTTTGTTAAGATCAGTCTGTTAAGCCAATAGATTATGATGTCATAAAGGATCCGTTTCTCATCATCAGTCATTATTTTATCAAGAAATGCATCATTCAAATTTTGCAGAGGCTGCATTAGACACATTTCATAACGTTGAACGAGTTAATCTCCCTAAAAGTACTTGATGATCTACTTATTGTATTTAAACAGTATTTAAATCCGCCAAAATAATAACCTTATATAATTCTAAGAATACTATACATTTCTGCCATCAAGTTACATGCTTATGTATGCTTTTACGATAAAGCTCTAAATGTTTAGATGCCAAGAAATCTTTGAATGCAGTTTCGGAATCTTTGTTGCAACATAATGTCTTTTGGCTTAAAAAATTGGCAAGATGCCTGCAAAAGGGGTAGCCAATTAGCAAGAGATTCCATAAAGCTATAATAGATATCGCCAATAACAGACGACCAGACGGTTAAATATATTCTTCTGTCGGTGAAATTTGGCATTTGGAATTTTTTGTATCCATCATCATGATCAAGCTATTGAGCCGATCGGGGACGACTGCCCTAAATGATTCATTTCTCATCCTAAATCACTATTTGATTAAGAAATAGATCAGTCAACTCTCGTAGATGTTGTATCGAACATACTTCAAAATGTCTATCATTTTGACCTTCGAAATTCATGTGAGGCTGATTTTTTACTTTCATCATCTTGCCGATATCATTGAAATGTTGTGAGATGATTGAAATGCTGAAACCTACGAATTTAGAAATTTTTCTGACACTTCGATGCTGATTGTTAATTTCAGATGAACGCGTTTTACCACAGTCAACTTCAAGACTCGTATCTCCCCTACGGCATTTCGGAAACCAGCGCCATACTTTCTGATCGCAAGTGGATATGTCATACCACGTTCCCTGTTAATTTTATGACATAGCTTGAGCTCATGACAAAAAGCAAATCTTAAAGAAGAAAGACGTTACTTACGTTAACTTCTGGAAAAAAATTGATATAAAATTATCAGACTACATTAATAATAAGAGATTATAAATATAGTTTTGTGTAAATATTTTAAATATATTAGGACACAAAATGTTTATTCTAAAATCGGACATTATTTTCCAAAGAAACGGATATAATATGAACAATAGCAATTATGAAATTCTGAAAATGGGGAGCCACTTAGGAGACGAGATTTTTCTGAGGAGGAGGGGGCGAACTCAAGCAGCGTCTTTATTTATATATCATATCCACAACTTAGAAATGAGTTTAAGTATAAGTATGTTACTTCACTAAATTAAACGGAATGACATTTCATTCACAGTAGTAGAGACACTAATTTATTATTGCTCTCTTTTCCACTCCCAAGCTGTTGGAACACAAGAGAGCTTAATTTCAAAGCAAAATCAAAGTGTTAATTCTAACGTCAATACAGTGTTTTTATTTCAAACTGGTCTCTGTAGGTGTTCTTGAAAGGCTAAATGAAAAAGAAAACGAATACGGAAAAATGCTGAAGATCAAATCTTATCAAAATCAGAGACTGATCAGTTTTATAAATTTTTGAGACTTATAAAAGTGACGGGACCCGAGAGGCAAGCCAAAATTCTTGGATGGGTTGGAGCATGGCCTCTTCTGGCTCTTCCCGTAGAATCGCTACTGAATATGAACCTTATCGCTGAAAGTTTCCTATGTAAATTTTGTTATCTACATACATTCTACGTACCAGATTTTTCAACTTTTTCTTTCATATAATTTTCTTGTATTCTTTGAATTTTGAATTAAAAAAGATGGCTAGATTCTCCCTTCTATTTTTTCGGCATTTTCATGAGATTTTATAGATAAAATCCTGTTTTAATCTCTATTTTATTTAGTGTAGCGTAATTCTGGCACGACGTTTTAGGAGCCAGTAAAGATCAAACAGGATGCGCGTTGTGGTGCAGTGGATATCGGCTCGGAACGAGAAATTGGGAAGCTGAGTTCGAATTCCAGTTGAATTCCTTGCATCCACTTGCGTGCAAATAACCTTGGGAAAGGTATTAATCCGTCTTTTCCCTCCAGTTATGGGTTAAATAACAGGACAGATTGGTATTCTATAACCTTGGCTGGCAACCAGACTACTGCAAAAAGTAATGGCAACCTACTGCGGGATAATCTTCTGTCCAGTCAGTCATGTCTCTTTCGAGACATCGTCCAAAGCATGTATCACGTATGCCACTTAACTGACTGACTGAAGGATCAAACTCACCACTCAACGTTTACAAGTCTAACTGCAAAAACGTGGCCTTTTGTCAAGTTCTATCAAAGAGATTTTGAAGAGTGAATATGCTATTGCAAATCCCTGTGATGTAATGCCGATAAATCTTTTCAATCATTTCTGCTGCACCTCTGGCATTGTCTGCTTAATTTATGATTCCGAACGAATGTGGTTCGTAGCTGAAGGGGGAGATTTAAAATAGAAGAGACTTTTCTCTTCGTTACAGACTTTGAAGCTGATAAAACAGGGCAATTGGCTGAAATACCGTGGTAAAGATCTACCGTCCCCCGAAAAAAAATGGGTTAGAATTTAGAATTAGTGAATCCCCTTCTATTCGGGAGAGATTTCAAATGCATTTACATGTTCTTTTCGGCAATGAATTATTTTCCGCCATGAAACACTTTTCGCCAAAAACGAAACATCACCAGCCTGTCGCTACTCTCTGATTATTTCCCTGGAAAATGTTCTGTCGAGCTACATTCCCTTCTTTGACGAGCTCAGACTTTTATATTTAAGACCCCCAAGGACTATAAACAGGGATGATGTTTTCTAATTCCCTTTGTATTCCATTTTGAAAATGTAAGTTCCATTCGGACAGCTTGTTCACAAGAACAGCTACGATATGAAACAGACTCCCGGGAGGATGCTTTCCTGAATATTAGGTTCTTTTAAGGAATATAAACAGGGATGACGCTTTCTAAATTCCTTCGAATTCCATTTTGTAAAAGTAGGTTTCATTCGGACAGCTTGTTCACAAGAACCACTACTATATAAAACAGACTCCCGAGAGGATGCTTTCCTGAACATTACGTTCTCATAAGGAATATTAACAGGGATGACGCTTTCTAATTCGCTTCGTATTCCATTTTGAAAAAGTAAGTTCCATACGGACAGCTTGTACAAAAGAACCGCTACTATATGAAACAGACTCCCGAGAGGATGCTTTCTTGAACACTATGTTCTTATAGGTTATGCAACAAAATGGTCTATATTTAGTTGGATAAATATTTAATGGCATGATTTTGTCTTGTGTTTTAATTTCTCTGAAAAATAAACGTTCCGGACAATCCAATACTTAAACTAATTTTGCTTATCAACGGAAAGTAACTTATTCTTAAGCTGCTCAGAATATTGTTAAATTTATTTCACTAAAATTTATCTAAATATAAGGTTAACATTGTTAAATAATCGTAAAATAAAGAGGGTTTGATAAACATACAACTTATCTCTAGACACGCCTGTGTCCTAGTCGCTGCGTGACTCACGAAATCCTAACTCTTAGTCGTATTACAGAAGATATTAGCAATATGGAAGCTTCAAACAGCAGAAAGGTTTGGGCGGAGACTTGCTGGTAGTGAGGACGTCACTAGGCTGGAGTAGTTGATCAGTTAAACTCATTGTCACCAGGCTACCATGGCAGAAAATCGATAAGATTCATTATTATTCTAAGAGGATATTGACAGAATCGAGTTATTGCTAAACAATTGCATCACTGAACCCACAGACGCAGACAAGACGCAAGGGATTGATAAACGCGTCTGTTTTTTTTTAAACCCTATATTTGGAAATATTTACTTACTTTAATCTATCAGAAGAATTAATAAAGCTCAAAATATCCTGGGACACTGTTCTTGCTAACCATCCCATTATAGTAAGCACGAGAAATTAAACAAAAATAACCTCTAGATATATAGAGCAACCTGGATCGTCCCAATCTGTCTATGTGCGCATCGATTATACTTTAACTAGTAAGTTTTACTTCTACTACTAATGCTATTCGGTAGTTGACCATACAGCGTAGAATACAATTCGAAAAAAATAAAATAAAAGGATTGTAGTAGAAAGATTAGCAATGTAAATCTTTCTTATCATGACAAGATTAACAGATTAAAGAATTTTCGCGACCAGTAATTTGCTTTATCATGTAAAACGTTTATACTTAAAGTTAAAAAAAATGTCGGAAATTTTTGTATGTAATGATAAATTTGGTTTATAGAATTTTCTAAACGGTTTTAGTATATATATATATATATATATATATATATATATATATATATATGCATTATTATTAAGAATACACCTTTAAGTATCGAATCCAGTTACGTCGTCAATGTTGTTGCTCCCATGACACTAGAAGTTTCGGGTGTAAAAAAACAACAGACTTTTTCGATAGGTGACCCGACCGAATATGATCAGTATTCAGCCTGCAACCAGACAAAAACTACTAGGTTTAGGACGTGCATGATATAAGTTCCATTAGAAAACGGCAACCAATAAAGACTTCATTTGAGCTATTCGATGTTATACATCGGGTATGCTCGGTTGTATTGAACTTCCTACATATGTGTAAGACAGCGTATTTTTGGAGGAAGAGAAGGAAACAAACCAATACATACATACATACATACATATATATATATATATATATATATATATATATATATATTATATATCATGTTTTAGAACATGTACATAATTTCTTCTATATATGTCCTCTTCTTTACAATCATATGGCTCTATGATTTTAGAGAAGAGGTCATATATAGAAGAAATTATGTACATGTTCTAAAACATAATTTATAATAAATATTCACAGCTCTATTCATCATATATCGAGCACTGTTTTAAATTAATGTTTTGGACGGAAAAAAATCTTTCTTTTTTCTCTCCTCATTCTATACTCACTCGGCTATATATATATATATAT